>JANAVB010014398.1:13647318-13719818 GCA_029216955.1 Iris pallida
AGTTGTGTACTATGTGATATATACAAATAAAATTATAAACCTATACAATTGGTTCAACCCGTATTAAATCACTGCTTGAAACGGTTTGGCCCAATCCAGTGCCTTCATCGGGTCGATCTCCGGTCTGATTTTTAAAACATTGGTTTGATGTATCATACAAATGGGAGGTCATGCACGCAATGCAAGTAAAATTAGGGCAATCATTCCCTTCTCTTCTCTCTCTGCCTCCTCCTCCCCTGCTCCCCCCACCCCCACCCCCACCCCCACCCCCACCCCACCCCACCAAACAAAACAACCCACACACGCACACAAAGCACCCCCACCAAAGAGTCATAAGCAAAGACAACTGGTAGTTATGCCCACAACCAATTCTGGGGTTTGATGGCCTGTACCTAGCCAGCCTAACTCCCCCATCGATCCCCACTCACTTACTAACAGCCCCTAAGCTAAGCTACCAAATCTCATAGTTTCACTTCATTTACATTTCCCACATATACTTGCATGAACCTATAGGTCCGAGTTTGAAAGTGAGCCTTCTTGAATTGGTAAATAAAAATTATCCGATTTTCTAAACAACTTTTATGAAATTTTTTTCTTTCTTTCGAATACCAGTTTTATCAATCAATTTAACAAATAAAATCTTCTCAAAAATAAAATCAAATAAATAACAATACAAAATTTAACTAGTTGAGTAACCTTAATGACGTTTTTTTCGAATGGTAAAATAAGACAAATAAAAATAAAATCATTACAAAAGGACAAAGTAACGGTTAGAATAATAAAAGATATTTGTAAAAAAAAAACAAGTGAATTAGTTGGTCTCGTGGTAATGACTCACTCAATGTATTTCTTGATCTATGGTTTGAATCATGTTATTGTCATTTTGATTATTAAAACTTATTATGTATAAGTGGGTGTATTCATCGTTTTGGACCGTCTTCCTACTAAAAGTTATTATATGAGTACTACTTAAGTGCAGAGCTTGTTTGGATATTCCTATTCCCATTGTAAGAGCTGGCTGGATTAGTAAGTAATCTTGGACACTGTTTGGAAGGTCTTGCCTATTGAGGTATATGAAATCTCAGAATCAAAATCATTGCAGCGAAAATAAGTAAAAAGTTGATAGACACAAAATATATATATAAAAGAATATCTTTATTGATATTTTGCAACGAAATTACGACGACTCTAAGCCAAGGAACAACTCGATTATAAATAATAGATCTCAATAAAATAAATAATGTCACAAGCCTTACAACTCATGAACTAATATAATCAACGATATTTCATACATTATGTCCTCTATAAACAAAAGAATAACATCTAGGCCTCGTTTGGTTGGCGGAATTTCCCGGTTGGGAAAGGAAAGTGATTACTTTCCTATGTTTGGGCGCCCAAGGAATTGAGGAGGAAAGGAAAGTGATTCCCAATGGAAGGAAAATTAGGGGGGAAAGTGATTCCATCCATCCAAGGAAGGAATCACTTTCCCACATTGAAGTATTCACTTTTCTTTCCAAATTCCTTGGCATTGCCAAACATCGGAAAGGAAAATCAATAGGAATTCAAGTTTCCCAAAGGAAAGGAAATGACAAGGAATTGATTTCCTTTCCCTTCCATTCCGCGAACCAAACGAGGCCCTACAGTTGTCCAGTTTGGAAAATATCCTTCTTTACAAATAAGGCTGTGTTTGATTGGACTTTTTTTCCAAGAAAAATATTTCCATCACAAATTTTCCAGGAATTGTAGTGTTTGATAGCTCATATTTTCCATGGCATTATCTTCCAAAAAACTATCATTTTCCATATTTTTATCTAAAATTGTGGAAAATGAAACTTGTCCAACCCATAGGAAAATATCGTTTTCCATGGAAAATAACTATTTTCCGTGGAAAATAATGGCAATCAAACACCCAAATTAAGTTTTCCATAGAAAAAAAATTAAAATTCCATGGAATTGTTTTCCTAGGAAAATAATTCCATGGAATTAATTTCTTTTCCACATATTTTCTACCTTGCAATCAAACACACCCTTAAATGAATTTGTTAAATCCAATTAAACTTCTGGTCTAAATTGAAACTTCAGAAAGAAATTCTCCGAGACTAATACTTTAAATGTAGCAAAAAAATAAAAACTATTCCAAATCCAAAAGACTGCAATTGGCTTCTTCAGCAAAGGGCTACTCCATAACGTATGATAATGGAGGCCTAACAATAATAAGATCTTTTCAAGTCAACCTGTTAAATAGCTATTTGGGTACGTAAACAACTATTGGGGGTTCTTGTTTTGTGTTCATGGCTTACTATGTACTCTGCACGAGAAATCAGTTTGTTAGTGGATTTTTTTTTTCTTTTTTTATCCAGCACGTGCGGGTTCAGTTAAATTGTGTGTCTCCCGCACACAATTATTGTTTATGAATCTCAAGGAGCCATGGTCGATGATTAGAGACGTTCGTAGACTAGACGCAATGTATGATCGATAACCATTATTTAACTTGCCATAACCTAAATGGTAAGGGAGCCGTCTAATTCGAGATAGTCCAAGATGACACATAGCAGAATCCTATGCTTTTGACTGCTAAGAGATCAGAAAGACTATTCCCTTCGCTCGCCTTGCTGACTAGACTACTATTTTATTGGGGCGACTTCGTGATGTTCGATGGAACCCGATGTGGCCCAAAGGCGTTCTATCCCAACTCTCGGCTTCAATTTCTGACTTCACATGGGATAGAGCGCTGCTACTTGGCCTGCGGGCGGGCCAGTCCGCTGCCACGTGACATTCTCCTATTGGCAGGTCAACCGGCATAGGACCCATGCCAATAGGGGGGAGGGGGTGCAATGAGAGAGTGCCACGCAGGCAGACGGACTAGCCCGTCTGCGGGCAAGTTTTTATTTCTCCATATGATATGCCTGGTTGTTCCGGGGAGTCCTTCATCTACAAATTTGTTGCTGATGGAGTAAGTTTAATTACTTGGTGTACATATGAAATATACAACACAAGCTTTTTTTTTTTTTTTTTTTTTTGATTTTTTGTATTTTAAGACCGAGAAGGGGATCAAGCAGCTAGATCCTAATATCGGGGGGATTTGAACCTGCGCCTTCCATGTCGGGACCCCCGTTGCTACCACTAGGCCACAACCCATGGACATGTTGGGAACGAAGCGCGGAAACCGTTCTCCCAAACCAGAAAGTCATACGAGAGAAACGAGCAAAAGCACACAAACCAAAAACGCCAAACACAAATCGCACATAAATATTTTTGACGTGAAAAATTCTTGCGGAAAAAAGCACGGGATGATCGGAGTCCAACCCTGAAGAACCGGAATAAAAATAATACACTCTCTACAAGCTCCTCCTGATCCAACACGGATTACCACAACTCGCTTGAAAAAAGAAAATTTTTGATTGCGGACTCCGAAGAACAAGGGATGCCAAAAAATTATTCGAAGCAATCTCTCATTCACAATAGTTCTTATCCTCTCTCTCTCTCAAAGATTGTAAAACACTCTTGTTTTCTTTTTGAGATACTTTTCAACTTGCATCCATCACCCTTTTATAAGTCTTTGGTAATCTATACATGGAAGATCAATATATATGGAAAGTTCCAATATGCATGAATCATATATTTAATGGAAATCCAATCATAATTGACTTGCCATAATTGGAAGCCCAATTATATGGAAACTCAATATATGAATGATCCAACCATAAATATATGATCAAAGTAAATATAGAAATCAAATAATATATTTTCTTACCATATATTTTCCAAAATAGGATCCATGCACTCCCCGGCTTCTCCGACACACGGATGGCGCTCGTCGCACTCCGGGGTATTCTCTACATAGGTTGGAAACTCATCCACTCCAACAAATCTCCCACTTCACAACTGTGAGACTCGTCTCACAGTATCGGTATTTATATACTGATACGTACTTTTGTATCGTATTTCGTATTATATTAATTTTTGGAGCATTTTAAAATTTTTCCAACTTCATTTTCTCCTTGACCGGCATATCGCCAGTATACCATTGTATGCTGACGGCATGCCTGTCACTCTCGTTTTCTGTTATACGTATTTTCAGTGTACGTATACGAAATTCTGGCCTTTGTCAGGTGACCCGTATTTTGACTAGTCTTTTGTAGCCTTGCTTTGGTTTAATTTTGACTTAGTTTAATTTGGTGTGGTTCAACTTGGTTTTGCTTGGTTTGGTTTAGTAGGTTTGAGATGAGATTGTTTTGTATAAAACCCAAACTTCTCTCTCTCTCCTCCATTAGTTTATTTCTCTTCATCTTCTTCCTTTTCATTTTCTTCTCCAACCTAAGGCAAGTACATCTTGGCAAATGTTTACAAATGTTATTTTGTTTGTTCTAAACTCTTCTTTACATGATTATAAGTCTCTTTAGAACTTGGAGTTTTTGATTTTTATGGGTGGATTCTTGTAGATCTAAGTTTGTATTATTTTTGGTTTTTCTTAGTTTTGATCTATTAAACCTTGATATTTTCGAAAACTAATTGTCCTATGTTGTAGAAAATTTCATTCTACCCAATTTTGACCTTTGAAAATTTAGATTTTGAATTGTTTTAAAGAAGTTATGGACTTTTGAAGTTCATGGGTTCAACCAAGCATTTTCACGCTGGTTGGAGAAGATGAACAATGTGTGCGCGCGCCTTACCGCTGCGCCACTCTAGGAGCATAGTGTTTCCATTTGGGCGCATAGTACTTTTCTTTGGGCGCATAGTTTTCCTTTGGGCGCATAGTGCTTTCCTTTGGGCGTATAGTATTTCCTTTGGGCACATAGTGTCCCTTTTCGGCACATAGTGTCCATGTGGGCGCATAGCCATTCCTTTATGTGGGCGCATGGCTTCAGGCGCATAGTATGGTTATTTCCATGCTTCTACACCACCTAGGTTGCGCACATCTCGGCACATCCTGGCCCTGGCGTCTTTTGGCCCAGGCGCCTTTCCATGCTGTCGCATGCTGGCTGACGCCACCCTGGCCCATGCCAGCTGTCGCCATACTGACCCTAGGTGCCCTTGTGCGCCTAGGCGCCATTCTGACCTTGGCACCCTTCCTGGCCTAGGCGCCTTCTTGGCCATGGTGCCACCTTGGCCCGTGCTGGCTGGCCCTAGCACGAATGACTGTTTTGACTGTTTTGCCCATTTGAGCTATTCAGCTGTTAGTCTTGTAAAACACTTGGACACGAAGCTTGTAGACATTTGTCTTGGCTTCAGAATTTTCTCGGTCATCTTATTGGAGTTTGTATGCGGCTGTTAATTTAAATCTTAGTTTGATCTTCTGACATGTTTTCTGTATTTGGCAGAATATGATATTTCCTTTAACGAAAATAAATTTCCTTAACTTTATTAGATGATTTTGTACAGTTAGAGAATGATTGTACTCCCTTGTTACACTTGATACTAGCACATATTTAATATTTGATCTATGCCAAGTAGTTACTTTTATTTATTCTCTCTTCCATGCCATGATACCCCTTTTTGGACAAGTTCTTACTTACATGCTATATTTGTTGCCATTTCTCTTTCTTGCTTAGCATGATTGTGGCCCGTCGGGGTACACTCATGATTTATGTCTTTTCTTTGCTTTACATGATAGTGACCCGTTATGGTGCACTTATGTCACACGTTACTTCTCTACTTATACTAGATAGTAACCCGTTGTGGTACACTCTTGAACATGTCTTTCCTTGCTTACATGATAGTGGCCCATACAGGCGCACTCTTGACAAGTACTCTTTACATGACAAGTAAACCTAAACATGATATGCTTAATCAAGATGCTGTTGCGACGTCTATTTTTTTGCTAATGTAACTCTTTTGGACACCATGGTTAAATTCTTTGTGTATGCGTGCACAAGCTACATGTCTCGTCTTGTATCATGTCTAGGATATGGATTCTTGATTACCACGGTCAGGGATTCATACTAAATCTGACTAGGATAGCGACTAGGGCTGCAAAGGAGCCAAGCCGAGCCAAGCTTTTGTAAGCTTGAGCTTGGCTTAAATAGAATTATTCAAGCTCGAGCTCGAGCTCGAGCTTGATAAGTTTTTTATTTTGAAGCTTGAGCTTGGCTCGAGCTTGTTTATATTAAGCTTGATCTTGGCTTGATAAGGAAGCTTGATTCAAGCTTGATAAACAAGCTCGATAAACTTGAAATCAAGCTCGTCGCTCAACTTTATTTCAAGCTCATTAAGCTTGATTTCAAGCTTAACGAGCTTGATTTCAAGCTGGTTAGATTTGAATTCAAGTATCAGAAATATTAACAATTTATTTATAAAAATTTAATTAAAAAATTTGCTTAATATCACTTATTAAGGACAAAAATATATAAAACACACAACCATATTGTTATACAAATATATATGTAATTAGAATTCAATAAAAAACAAACGATCTTCTAAACAAGCTCCTAAACGAGCTTCTAAACGAGCCAGCTCGCGAGCTCAATCGAGCCGAGTACTTCTAAGCTTGAGCTTGGCTTGTTTATTAAACGAGCTCAAAAATAAAGCTTGAGCTCACTTACTAAACGAACCGAGCGCAAACGAGCTTTTATCGAGCCGAGCTTCGAGCAGCTCGCGAACGACTTGGCTCATTTGCAGCCCTAATAACGACTAGATTGATCAAGTAGCTCATAAAGAGATTTTCCAGTTACATGTAATCCCGTTATCTGGGCGCTTTAATTAGACTTGTAGCCTGCCGACGAGTAGGGCACATTTCCAGCACGATGTCATGTGTTGCACCCCAAGTCACCTAATACAACTCTCTCAACCTGTGGAAGGATAACTTGGCTAGTCTGCAGGGCTTGTGACTGCTGGAACATCTCATTGCATCTTGTTAGTAATTATGATTGTGATAACCCTAGTTAGTTAAAGTATCAAGCCGTACTCATTGTTTGGCCGTAATTGATGGATGTAGTCCAGTCTAGTTTAGTTTTGTCTATGCAGTGTCCGTATGTTTATTTCAGTACATTATTGTTTATGCTTTACTTTTGTCGATGAATGATCGGAGGGTAAGTTCTGTTCAGGAGAAGGGTTACAACTGTGATGACCATAGTTCGTAATTACGTATTTTGGAATATGTGTACGTATCTGACTCGTATTGTAAGTCTCCTGGCTTGGTTCGTCATGTTTGGATTGGCTTGGTTTGGCTTGGGTTGGTTATTGGTTCATCATGAACCAAGGGGAGAACCCTTACCTACCACCACCATCTTCATTTATTAACCTAACACTCTTTTTCTCTCCTTCTTCACTCTTCTTCATCCTCACCATTACTCTCCACCTACACCCAAGAGCCCTAGGCAAGTGCAACTTGTTTCATGATGGATCTCCTTGAAATCAAGCTCGTCGCTCAACTTTATTTCAAGCTCATTAAGCTTGATTTCAAGCTTAACGAGCTTGATTTCAAGCTGGCTAGATTTGAATTCAAGTATCTGAAATATTAACAATTTATTTATAAAAATTTAATTAAAAAATTTGCTTAATATCACATATTAAGGACAAAAATATATAAAACACACAACCATATTGTTATACAAATATATATGTAATTAGAATTCAATAAAAAACAAACGATCTTCTAAATAAGCTCCTAAACGAGCTTCTAAACGAGCCAGCTCGCGAGCTCAATCGAGCCGAGTACTTCTAAGCTTGAGCTTGGCTTGTTTATTAAACGAGCTCAAAAATAAAGCTTGAGCTCACTTACTAAACGAACCGAGCGCAAACGAGCTTTTATCGAGCCGAGCTTCGAGCAGCTCGCGAACGACTTGGCTCATTTGCAGCCCTAATAACGACTAGATTGATCAAGTAGCTCATAAAGAGATTTTCCAGTTACATGTAATCCCGTTATCTGGGCGCTTTAATTAGACTTGTAGCCTGCCGACGAGTAGGGCGCATTTCCAGCACGATGTCATATGTTGTACCCCAAGTCACCTAATACAACTCTCTCAACCTGTGGAAGGATAACGCGGCTAGTCTGCAGGGCTTGTGACTGCTGGAACATCTCATTGCATCTTGTTAGTAATTATGATTGTGATAACCCTAGTTAGTTAAAGTATCAAGCCGTACTCATTGTTTGGCCGTAATTGATGGATGTAGTCCAGTCTAGTTTAGTTTTGTCTATGCAGTGTCCGTATGTTTATTTCAGTACATTATTGTTTATGCTTTACTTTTGTCGATGAATGATCGGAGGGTAAGTTCTGTTCAGGAGAAGGGTTGCAACTGTTATGACCATAGTTCGTAATTATGTATTTTGGAATATGTGTACGTATCTGACTCGTATTGTATGTCTCCTGGCTTGTTTCGTCTGTTTGGATTGGCTTGGTTTGGCTTGTGTTGGTTATTGGTTCATCATGAACCAAGGGGAGAACCCTTACCTACCACCACCATCTTCATTTATTAACCTAACACTCTTTTTCTCTCCTCATTCACTCTTCTTCATCCTCACCATTACTCTCCACCTACACCCAAGAGCCCTAGGCAAGTGCAACTTGTTTCATGATGGATCTCAAGTTTTATTGTTCCATTCTCTTCTTTACATGATTATAAGCCTCTTTAGAACTTGGAGTTTTTAATTTTTATGGATAGATTCTTCTAGATCTACATTATAACTTTGGGATTTCATAAGTTCATAGAGTTTTTCTTGGTTTTGATCTACTAAAACTTGTTATTTTTGAAAAATAATAGTTCCATGAGCAAGAGCACGAAATTTCGTGTGAATTTGGTTTTTGATTCACCTCATTTCGAATTAAAATGAAGTTTTTATGGCCAAAACAAGTTTTTTAGATTTTTCATATCGGCTGAGTGAAATTTTACGCTGGGAACCCTGAAATTGCGTATTTTACGCTGGATAGCATCAAAAATGTAAGATTTTACGCTGGAAACCCTGAAATTGCATATTTTATGCTGGATAGCATTCAGAATGTAAGATTTTACGCTAGGAATCCTGAAATTGCGTATTTTACGCTGGATAGTGTCCAGAATGTAATATTTTACGCTGGGAACCCTGAAATTGCGTATTTTACGCTGGATAGTGTCCAGAATATAATATTTTACGCTGGGAACCCTGAAATTGCGTATTGTACGCTGGATAGCATCCAGAATGTAAGATTTTATGCTGAAAATCCTGAAATTGCGTATTTTACGCTGGATAGTGTCCAGAATGTAAGATTTTACGCAGGGAACCCTGAAATTGCCTATTTTACGGTGGATGGTACCCAGAATGTAAAATTTTACGTTGGAACCCTCCCTTTTTGTATATTTTACGCAGAATTGAATTTTTTTGCGTAAAAAGTGCACAGAAGGACTGTTTTTTTTTGTGTGCCAAGTTTAGCTATTTTCTAGCCAGAATTTCGAAAAACTTAAAACATGAAAGTTTTAGACCTTTGTCTTGCCTTTCCGAATATCTCTGGGGCACCTCATTTTGAGTTCGTATGTGGAAATTATGCCACGTCTCCCCTAAGTCCCATGATTCCTCCACAACTCTTGCACCCTTTTTATATTTAGTTATTGCATATACGCTTATACCAGGTTAAATGTTAATTTTAAATATGTTCCATGAAATAATGGTGACCCGTCGTGGCGTACTCTTGACAGTGAATTTGACATAATATATATTTTGAATGCTGTTGCGACGGCTAGCATGTCATGACAGAATTGAATGGCCTGGACACCGTGGGTGATTGTGTTTGTACAAAATAAACCAGTACTGTCTTTCATCATGTCTAGGATAGGGATTCCTGAGTACCACAGTCAGGGATACCTACAGTAATTGACTAAGGCTAATAAACTAGAATAATTCAGTAGACATGAAGAGATTCCCAGCTACAAGCAATCTCGTTATCTGGACGCATTAAGTGGACTTGTAGCCTACCAACGAGTAGGGCACATTTCCAGCACACAGTCACGTGTTGCATTCTTCATAAACGGACATTCGACCCGGATAATCGGATGGTCTGCAGGGCTTGTGGATATTGGGATAATCTTATTGCATCTTGCTAATAACTAGGCCTGTAATAACCCTAGTTAGTTAAAAGTATCAAGCCGTACTCTTGATTGGCCGTGATTGATTGGATGGAGTTTATTCCAGCTTAGTCTTATCATGATCCTGTGCAAGATTGTGACATGACATGATTATTGATGCTTGCCTTAACAATAAAGATCGGGGGTCCAGTTCTGTTCAGGCGAAGGGTTACAACCCCGGTCCTTATTTGGTTTAAGGATTATAACCTGGCTCCTGGAGCAGTTCTATGTCCTCTCTTCATTTATTGTCTTATTGCAACCCCATGCCATGTTCGTCATGTTTTACCTTACCTTAATACCATGATTATTTATACTGCCCTTAACAATAAAGATTGGGGTTCCAGTTCTGTTCAGGCGAAGGGTTACAACCCCGGCCCTTGTTTGGTTTAAGGGTTGTAACCTAGCTCCCGGAGCAGTCATGTGTCCTCTTTTCGTTTATTGTCTTCACTGTACCAATAGTATTTGAGACGAGTTTCTATTCAGGTGAAGGGCTGCAACCCCGGTCCTTGTTTGGTTTAAGGGTTGTGACCTGGCTACTTGAATGGTTTCCTCGTACTCAGTTTACTGTTGTTATCTCTATTATTATCAGTTCTTTATTTATTATCTTTAATATTCTATTATGATATGCTGGTTTTAGTTCCTAAGTAAAGCCTCCTTTGTGGCACTTGTTCGTTCTGGGGTCTGACCCAGCTGGTTTTGTGTGACCAGATATCGGAGCAGCACCAGAGGATTCACCTGTCTTCCAGCCAGATGGTGACCACCAGGCGTAACCCTGCCAACGAGTGGGTTTCTTTTTGTCCTTTCACTTTATTGTAAAAATTATTATTTTGAGACGTTTAGCCGGCGAGCACGTGTTAGCTCGTATTGCATCTTTAATTACTGTCTGCCTATGGGCTGTAACATGATTGACAGATCCTAGGGTTGATCATGGACGACTGAACTCTTGCTAGTCTTGACATTTTGTACGACTAGCTTCATGATCATCCAATATGTAATGTTTGGGACGCCTTGCTATTATATATTTGGTGCTTTGACATCTTGTAACTATTATTGCTTTCTTGAGATTGAGATAATAGGCTTGTTCATGACCATAGGAGACTGTTGGCTTGTAGTTAAACCCTCATGTATCTAGACAGCCGTGACCGCATAGCGATGTGTGTTGCACTTCAATATACGTAGATGGCTATGTACGTCCCGCTCTCCAGTATTCTGGTTCTGGGGCGTTACATGGTTTAAGTGGTGGTGCAGGTCTTATGAATTAAGATATGTGAGGGTTTACCGAATAGATGTCCCACCTTGGCAGCAACCGAGTTCGATAGAGCCCAGCGATTCAAGCAGGGGCTCCACCTAGAAATTTTGTTGGCAGTGGAGCAGTTTGAGCATCAGACCTTTGATGCAGTACTGAGGGCAGCCCGGAGGCATGAGTATACCTCACAGAGGATTGTGGACAGGACCGGAGGTCGAAAGCGATCTCACGGCCAGATGAATCAGTCATCAGCACCAGCCCCGGCAGCCAGGGCTTTGACCATTGGAGCTCCGAGGCGGGCGGCCTCAGTGACACCAGTTCAGCATTCCACCATGATGCACCCTCAGCAGCAGAAGCAGAAGCAGTCTTCCGCAGTGGGATGTTCACACTGCGGGAAGCCAGGGCATGTGGTATCAAAGTGTCGCAGAGCACAGGGTTTGTGCTTTGTTTGTGGTGCCCCGGACCACAGGGTTAGGAACTGCCCGAACATGGGGAGTTCATCGGTCTTCTCTTGTCCTTCAGTTAGAGGACCAGCACCAGTCCAGCAGCAGCTGCAGTACCCGTTTCCGAGGCCATTGTCGACGCAGGCCCAAGCATTCCAGCAGCAGAGACCGCAGCAGTATGCCCAAGCCTAAGCCCTGATCCAGAGCAGGCAGAGAAATTTTCAGAAGAGGGGACCCGCACCCAGAGGGCATGGTCAAGTGCTGGCCTTGACCATGGGAGAGGAAGGAATAGCACCCGGTGAGGTAGTGGCAGGTACTGTTCTCGTCAACACCTTTCCAGCTTCAGTATTATTTGATTCTGGTGCCTCACATTCATTTATGTCTGCACGATTCGCAACACGGATAGGGCTGGAGCCCGAGTCATTATTAGTAAGGCTCAATATAATTACTGGTAACAGTCTTGTGGGAGTAGATAGAGTATTTTTCTCATGTCGGGTCGTAGTTAGCGGTAGAGAGTTTTCCGCTAGGTTGATAGAATTCTCGATGGCCAATTATGATGTGGTCTTAGGGATGGATTGGTTGAGGGACCAGTATGCCAGGATAGATTGCTATATTGGCAGGGTTGCTTTTAGCATCCCAGGTGAGCCAGAGTTTTCCTTCTTCCGAGGCGAAGTTGAACCTTCTCCTCCCGTATTACGGATGGCAGTAGCAGCAGTGCAGTTACCCCGGATCGTCGAGGAGTTTTCAGATGTTTTCCCAGAAGAGCTCCCAGGAATACCGCCAGAGCGAGAGATCGAGTTCACCATAGACTTGATCCTCGGGATCGCACATGTGTCAGAGAGAGTCTATAGGATGACGTCGTCAGAATTGGAGATATTGTACAAAATGATTGAAGAACTCAGAACCAAGGGATTCATTCGTGCTAGTGGATCGCCTTGGGGAGCCCCGATGCTTCTTGTAAAAAAGAAGGATGGTACGTCCAGATTATGTGTTGACTATCGTACCTTGGACTCAGTGAAAATCAAGAACAGATATCCTCTCCCAAGGATAGATGACTTGTTTGATCAACTCAGAGGAGCAGCAGTATTCTCGAAGATAGATTTGCGGTCAGGGTACCATCAGATCGAAGTCAGAGAGCAGGACATCCCGAAGACAGCTTTCAGATCCCGGTATGGGCATTGGAAGTTCCTTGTTATGCCCTTTGGAGCAACCAATACGCCGGCTGTATTCATGGACCTCATGAATCGTATCTTTATACCTTATTTGGATCAGTTCGTGATTGTGTTCCTAGATGACATCCTGGTCTACAGCAAGAGTGAAGCGGAGCATGAGTAGCATCTCCGAGTTGTCCTCCAGATTCTCAGAGAGCACAAGTTGTATGCCAAGTTTAGTAAATGCGAGTTCTGGCTCGATCGCATTTCGTACTTGGGCCATATCATCACCAGAGGATGAGTAGAAGTGGATCCCCAGAAGATCGTGGCCATTGAAATGTGGCCGGTACCTAGCACAGCGGCAAAAATTCGTAGTTTTCTTGGCTTGGCCGGCTACTACCGGCGATTTATTTCAGACTTTGCTCGGATTTCAGCGCCATTGACCCAGTTGACCCACAAGGATGTGCAGTTTGCTTGGACAGTAGAATGTCAGAATTCTTTTGAGAAGTTGAAGCGATGCTTGATGACGGCTCCGATTCTCACGCTTGCAGATGGGACCGGAGGATTCTCAGTGTATTGTGATGCTTCAGTCCGAGGTTTAGGATGTGTTCTGATGCAGCATGGGAAGGTAATAGCTTATGCGTCACGACAACTTCGTGATCATGAGAGAAATTACCCAACCCATGACTTGGAGCTGGCAGCAGTAGTGTTTGCACTTAAGCTTTAGAGACACTACTTGTACGGAGATAGGGTAGAGATTTTTACCGATCACAAAAGCCTGAAGTATGTGTTCACTTAGAAGGATCTTAACATGCGTCAGAGGAGATGGCTAGAGCTGCTTGTGGATTATGATATCAACCTGCAGTATCATCCTGGGAAGGCCAACGTCATTGCAGATGCATTGAGCAGGAGAGCCGGATTATATTTCCTAATAGCGCAACCAGAGCTGTTAGCCGATCTTCAAAAAATGGGTATAGAAGTTGTCCTCCCTTCCAGTGTGGCATTGATGGCCAGCATGCAAGTTCAGTCCACTATAGTCGAGAGGATCCGGATGGCGCAGTCAGCAGATTCCAAGCTTCAGCGACTCAGAGCAGAGTGTGAGGCAGGACGAAGACCAGAGTTATGTATTCATGAAGACGGTACACTTCGACATGGGAAGCGTCTTTGTGTACCCAGTGGAGATATCAGACATGAAGTCATGGAGAAAGCTCACAGTTCTCAGTATTCGATTCATTCCGGTGGCACGAAGATGTACCGAGATATCCGTCAGCAATTTTGGTGGAATGGCATGAAGAGGGAGATAGCTCGGTTTGTCTCTCGATGTTTGGTTTTCCAACAAGTCAAGGCTGAACATCAGAGGCCAGCTAGACTTCTTCAGCCCTTGCCAATTCTAAAATGGAAGTGGGAGCATATAACCATGGATTTCGTGACTGGATTACCTAGGTCCCCGACCGGTAGAGATGCTATATGGGTTATAGTTGATCGGCTCACGAAGGTGGCTCACTTTCTCCCATTCAGAGTTGGTCAGTCGACGGCTCAGCTAGTAGGGATGTACCTCAGGCAGATTGTCAGGCTGCACGATGTTCCAGTCAGTATCACCTCGGACCAAGATTTAAGATTTATGTCGCACTTTTGGCGTAGTCTGCAAGAGAGTTTGGGAACTCACCTCCAGTTCAGCTCATCTTATCACCCGCAGATAAATGGTCAGTCGGAGCGCACGATCCAGACTCTTGAGGATATGTTAAGATCTTGTACGCTCGACTTCGGTGGTTCGTGGGAAGATCACCTGTACCTGGTGGAGTTTTCGTATAATAATAGTTTCCAAGACAGTATCCAGATGGCACCGTTCGAGACACTGTATGGTAGGAGGTGCAGATCCCCACTAGCATAGGACGATATTGGAGAAAGGCAGATGCTTGGTACCGAGTTGATCACTCAGACAGTTGTGGTGTTCAGGAGAGTCAGAGATCATCTTCGCGTTGCACAAGATCGTCAGAGCCATTGGGCCGATTCTCATCGGCGTCCCCTTGAATTTTTTGTTGGCGACCATGTGTTCCTTAGGATCTTGCCTAACAGTGGCGTCATTCGTTTCGGCGTACGGGAAAAGCTTAGTCCTAGATATATAGGGCCGGGTATATAGGGCCGTTTGATATCCTGGAACGAGTAGGAGATGTGTCCTATCGTCTCACTCTTCCGCCGTCTCTGAGTAAGGTGCATGATGTGTTCCATGTATCCCAACTTTGACGGTATATCCCGGACCCGAGCCACATCCTGGATCATTTGGAATTGGTTGTTGGTACCAACCTTTCGTATGAGGAGAGGCCCGTATCCATATTGGACCAAAGAGAGAAGATACTCAAGAACAAGACTATCAAGTTAGTCCGTGTTGCTTGGGGTCATCACTCCTTGGGTGAGTCAACGTGGGAGCGTGAGGATGATATCCGATCGCGATATCCCGACCTGTTTGACTCGTAAGGTATAATGTTTTTCTTATGTCTTACGCTCTAAATTCTTTACTTGAAATTAATGATTGCATGGTAGATTGCTTGAATATAGCTTGTCATTGCCTCTCTAGCCTCTTAATTAAATTCTGAGGACGGAATTCTTTTAAGGTGGGTAGAGTTGTGATGACCATAGTTCGTAATTACGTATTTTGGAATACGTGTACGTATCTGACTCGTATTGTATGTCTCCTGGCTTGGTTCGGCTTGTTTGGGTTGGCTTGGTTCGGCTTGGGTTGCTTATTGGTTCATCATGAACCTAGGGGAGAACCCTTACCTACCACCACCATCTCCATTTATTAATCTAACACTCTTTTTCTCTTCCCATTCACTCTTCTTCTTCCTCACTATTACTCTCCACCTACACCCAAGAGCCCTAGGCAAGTGCAACTTGCTTCATGATGGATCTCAAGTTTTATTGTTCCATTCTCTTCTTTACATGATTATAAGCCTCTTTAGAACTTGGAGTTTTTGATTTTTATGGATAGATTCTTCTAGATCTCCATTATAACTTTGGGATTTCATAAGTTCATGGAGTTTTTCTTGGTTTTGATCTACTAAAACTTTTTATTTTCAAAAATTAATAGTTCCATGAGCAAGAGCATGAAATTTCGTGTAAATTTGGTTTTCGATTCACCACATTTCGAGTTAAAATGAAGTTTTTATGGCCAAAACAAGTTTTCTGGATTCTTCATGTCGGCTGAATGAAATTTTACGCTAGGAACCCTGAAATTGCGTATTTTACGCTGGATAGCATCCAGAATGTAAGATTTTACGCTAGGAACCCTGAAATTGCGTATTTTACGCTTGATAGTGTCCAGAATGTAAGATTTTACGCTAGGAACCCTGAAATTGCGTATTTTATGCTGGATAGTGTCTAGAATGTAAGATTTTATGCTGGGAATCCTGAAATTACGTATTTTACGCTGGATAGCATTCAGAATGTAAGATTTTACGCAGGGAACCCTAAAATTGCGTATTTTACGCTGGATGGTACCCAGAATGTGAAATTTTACGCTGGAACCCTCCCCTTTTGCATATTTTACGCAGAATTGAATTTTTTGGCATAAAAAGTGCACAGAAGGACTGTTTTTGCCAAGTTTAGCTATTTTCTAGCCAGAAATTCGAAAAACTTAAAACTTGAAAGTTTTAGATCTTTGTCTTGCCTTTCCGAATATCTCTGGCGTACCTCATTTTGAGTTCGTATATGGAAGTTATTGTAGGAACCCTAGAGGGGGGGTAAATAGGGTCAAGCTAACTAATCAAGCACTTAGCACAAGCTAATGGACAATTTAAAAATATAAGTGCAAGAGAAGAAGCAATAACAATACCGACACACGATATATCCTGGTATCCTCCCAAGAGGCACTCCAGTCCCGGAACTCTCTCCGGCTTTAATCCACTATTTGAGCAAATAGTTACACACGAGTTTGGATCCGAAGAACTCGCCAACTTCTTACACGAGAGTTTGGATACGAAGACTCCCCAACTTCAACCGAGAGTTTGGATACGAAGACTCCCCAACTTCAACCGAGAGTTTGGATACGAAGACTCTCCAACTTCAACCTTTCACAATAGGTTTTGATCTCCTTACAATAGGATAAAGATCTTTCTTTTCAACTCAATAACTCTAACACAATTTGTGGATGGCAAATAAAAGCTTTGTAGAGTTGTTTGTGGATAGGCTTTGGTGGTTTAGAAATTTTTAGGCTCAAAGTATCAACCTTGAATGAAGGGGTTCAAGGCTATTTATAACCAAAGCATTTGAAAAGAGCTCAAGGCAACTTTTCAGTCCACGAATCGGCATACCGTCGGTATGATCCGACATACCGACGGTATACCGGTCTGAGATTGCAACGGCTAGAAATATAGCCGTTAGGATCATTAATGGCTGGAAATCCGACCGTTGGAATTTCAACGTTTCGGAAGCGGTATACCGTCGGTATGGACCGGTATGCCGTCAGTATGCCAATTTTGTAAACAGAAACTTTCTGTGAACAAAAACCGGTATACCGTCGGTATACACCGGTATACCGTCGGTATGCCGTTTTCCACCAAAAATGATCCTGGGCTTATTTCTGCCCTAGCTTTCGATTTTGCCATCCATTTCTTGTGTTTACAATAATTCCTAAGACTCATTACAGACTCCAGATAGACTTAGGCAGGTGCAGGCTTCTTCAGAGTCTTGAAATGATGAAGGCATGGCTTGGCTTCTTCCTTTGATAGGTGCTGGCTTTTTCCCTTGGCGGCAGCTGTCCAAAGATATCCAGCGGAACCCCCGGTGCGTGGCTCCAGAGATATCGTCGGGTGGTTCAGAAAAATCTTGTAGGATCCATCGTCTTTGGCCCACCATGATTTCTTTATTACATATGTCCACATTGATCTTGCTTATTGCTTTACTGCATGTACATGTTAGACGAACAAAGCAATATACATAGTAGCAACTATGATAGGTTTAATGCACATTAGGACAATGCTGAGTTTAAGTATAAGTGCTAAGGCGATAGCATAAATATTAGTGATATCATAATGATTAAACTTAATTGAATGACCACAATCAAAAACATAGTTTTGATTTTGGCAACCCGATTAAATTTAAGATAGATAAGCTCATATCACTTGATATGTAAACCAATAGGCACATATCACCAAAGGTATAAGTATAAGTAGAAATGCTATAGTGATAGTATGAAGATTAGTGATAAAGAAATGCTAAACTTAACATATTAACCATATTCAAAAACATGATACCATCATTGGGCCAACAGTTATGCCCCGTCTTCCCTAAGCTGCATGATTCCTCCATAACTCTTGCACCCTGTTTATATTTAGTTATTGCATATACGTTTACACCAGGTTAAATATTAATTTTAAATATGTTCCATGATATAATGGTGACCCGTCGTGGCACACTCTTGACAGTGAATTTGACATGATATATATCTCGAATGCTGTTGCGACGGCTAGCATGTCATGACAGAATTGAATGGCCTGGACACCGTGGATGATTGTGTTTGTACAAAATAAACCAGTACTGTCTTGGATCATGTCTAGGATAGGGATTCCTGATTACCACGATCAGGGATACCTACAGCAATTGACTAAGGCTAATAAACTAGAATAATTCAGTAGACATGAAGAGATTCCCAGTTACATACAATTCCGTTTTCTGGGCGCATTAAGTGGACTTGTAGCCTACCGACGAGTAGGGCATATTTCCAGCACACAGTCACGTGTTGCATTCTTTATAAATGAACATTCGACCCGGATAACCGGATGGTCTGCAGGGCTTGTGGCTATTAGGATAATCTCATTGCATCTTACTAATAACTAGGCCTGTGATAACCCTAGTTAGTTAAAAGTATCAAGCCGTACTCTTGATTGGTCGTGATTGATTGGATGGAGTTTATTCCAGCTTAGTCTTATCATGATCCGGTGCAAGATTGTGACATGACATGATTATTGATGCTTGCCTTAACAATAAAGATCGGGGGTCCAGTTCTGTTCAGGCGAAGGGTTACAAGCCCGGTCCGTGTTTGGTTTAAGGATTGTAACCTGGCTCCCGGAGCAGTTCTGTGTCCTCTTCGTTTATTGTCTTATTGTAACCCCATGCCATGTTCGTAATGTTTTACCTTACCTTAATACCATGATTATTTATACTGGCCTTAAAAATAAAGATCGGGATCCAGTTCTGTTCAGGCGAAGGGTTACAACCCCGGTCCTTATTTGGTTTAAGGGTTTTAACCTGGCTCCCGGAGCAGTCCTGTGTCCTCTTTTCGTTTATTTTCTTCACTATACCAATAGTATCTGAGACGGGTTTCTATTCAGGTGAAGGGCTGCAACCCCGGTCCTTATTTGGTTTAAGGGTTGTGACCTGGCTACTTGAATGGTTTCCTCGTACTCAGTTTACTGTTGTTATCTCTATTATTATCAGTTCTTTATTTATTATATTTAATATTCTATTGTGATATGCTGGTTTTAGTTCCTAAGTGAAGCCTCCTTTGTGGTACTTGCTCTTTTTGGGGTCTGACCCAGCTGATTTTTGTGTGGCCAAGTATCGGAGCAGCACCAGAGGATCCACCTGTCTTCCAGCCAGATGGTGACCACCAGGCGTAATCCTGGCAATGAGTGAGTTTCTTTTTGTCCTCCCACTTTATTATAAAATTATTATTTTGAGATATTTAGCCGGCGAGCACGTGTTAGCTCGTATTGCATCTTTAATTACTGTCTGCCTACGGGCTGTAACATGTTTGATAGATCCTAGGGTTGATCATGTACGACTGAACTCTTGCTAGTCTCGACATTTTGTACGACTAGCTTCATGATCATCCAATATGTAATGTATGGGACGCCTTGCTATTATATATTTGGTGCTCTGACATCTTGTAACTATTATTGCTTGCTTGAGATTGAGACAATTAGGCTTGTTCATGACCATAGGAGACTGTTGGCTTATAGTTAAACCCTCATGTATCTAGACAGCCATGACCGCATAGCGAGGTGGGTTGCACTTCAATATACGTAGCTGGCTATGTACGCCCCCGCTCTCCAGTATTCTGGTTCTGGAACGTTACAACAACCCCGGTCCTTGTTTGGTTTACGGGTTGTAACTTGGCTTCCGAAATATCTCCCAAGTCATCTTATCATTTGTCGTCCTATTCAGTACTCACATGTTCTACATGATCTTTTGCTAAACATTGATTCGAGATTAAGTTCTGTTCAGGAGAAGGGTTACAACCCCGGTCCTTGTTTGGTTTACGGGTTGTAACTTGGCTTCTGGAATAGTTTCCAAGTCATCTTATCATTGTCGTTCTATATAGTTCTTATAGGCTCTCATGCCCTAGTTGTATCTCATACTCATAAGTCCAGTTATCCCACAAGTCCTACATGATCCCTATGATGGGTCACAATGTTCTCACGACCCGGCTACCTTACATGCTTACATGATTCGGCTACTTAACATGTTTACATGTCCAGTTTATCTTATATGTTCACATGCTTCCGTCTACTTTACATGTACACAGTCTACTTTATGTCATACATGAATTATTTTATGCTCCAGCTTGCTTTGCTTATTGTCTTTTCCATTCTCGGGATGAGTGCATTGGTAGTGCACGAGTCTCGATCAGCATTTACTTATTGCTTTCCTAACCATGGCTATGTTAGCTATTGCTAATTTTAGTCCATAGTTTGGCTTCCTTTGTGGTACTTGCTATTTGGGGTCTGACCCCACTGGTTTTGTTTGGCCAGATCTAATAGAGGAGCCCAAGAGATCTTTCGCACCATCTACTCGACGGTGACCATCCAGAGCACCAGAGTACCAGAGTGGTTTCCTTATTATTCTCCCACTTGATATGTACATTATTCTTTTGTGGCATTTAGCCTCCAAGCACGTGTTTAGCTCATGTTTTTGGATCTTAACATTTAGCCTACGGGCCAAAACATGATGTGCGTATTCTAGACTATAGCTAGAGCTTATCATGTACGACTATTACTCTTGCTAGTTCTCTATTTTGGTATGACTAGCTTCATGATCATCCATGTATAAACGGTTTGGGACATTTTACTATTGTATGTCTGATGATCATACTTCTTGTACTTTGTATAATTGTCTGTGATTGAGATACCTAAGATTGCTTGACCTAGGATTGACTGTTGGCTTGTAGAAGTAACTCCCATGTCTTGACAGATTATACGTAATTTTGGAGTACTGGCATACTTTGGTATCACGTAGCTAGCCTTGTCCGTCCCCACCTGCCAGTATTATGGTTCTAGGGTGTGACAACAACTAGGTAGAGGAACTCGTCATCCCGACGATTCGCCTACATTACTCAAACTTCTCTCTTGGTAGAACCTTCGTGAGCATGTCGCTCTATTGTCATCAGTATGGACCTTCTCAAGCGTCACGTCCTTCTTCTCAACCACATCCCGTATCCAATGATACCGAGTCTCAATGTGCTTAGACCAACTATAAAATGTTTGGTTCTTTACAAGGTGAATGACACTCTGGCTATCGCAAAGCAAAGTATACTGATCTTGCTTTAGCCCCACTTCCTGCAGCAACTTCTTCATCCACAGCAACTCCTTGCAAGCCTCTGTCGCCGTAATGTACTCTGCCTCTGTCTTCGACAAGGCAACATACTTCTGTAACCGCGATTGCCATGATACTACTCCACCAGCAAACATTATCACATAGCATGAAGTCGATCGCATCGTGTTTACATCTCCAGCCATATCAGCGTCGGTATACCCAACCAGCTTCGGTTCATCACCATCAAAAGAAAGCCTCCAATCGGCAGTGCCCTGAAGGTATCGTAGGATCCACTTGACCGTACTCTAATGTACCCTTCCAAGATTGGAAAGATACCTGCTAACTGTGCCAACTGTGTGAGCGATGTCTGGCCTCGTACACACCATAGCATACATGAGACTCCCCATAGCTGAAACATATGGAACCCGCTCCATATGTTTCTTCTCGTCCTCGGTAGATAAACACTGCTCCTCAATGAACTTAAATTGAGCTGCAAGGGGGTTACTCACTTTTTTCAACCCGTCCATCCCGAAATACTGAAGTACCCGGTAAATGTACTTCTTTTGGGACAAGTGTAGTAGCTTGGACTCTCTCTCTCGGTTGATTTCCATCCCAAGAATAGTCTTTGTTGCGCCCAAATCCTTCATAGAGAAGGATGTGCCTAGTTGGCGCTTCAACTCCGCTATCCTAGTAGCATTCTGACCCACTAATTGTAAGCCCCTGAAATTAGGGCTTATTTTTTTATTTTTATAAATCAATTATTTTGAATAAATATTATTATCTGATTATTATTTAATTTAATGCTCTTTACCGTGACTTGGAATTCTAGAGCATCAGGGATGCCAGTCTCTGAAAACTTCCTTCTTGGAGTTTGTAGTAGACGAGATTATCTTTATTTTGATATATCCTGTCCCACTTGAACTCATTCCCTTGTGCTCTTTTTGCTTCGCAAGTTCGGGTCAATTTAGACTATTTTAATTATTAATTGAATTCCCACTCTTTTTCTTGATAATCATATGCACGTTACCGTGACTTTTAATTTAGGAGCACCAGACTAGTCATTCTCTCGAAACCAACTTGTCATGCCTGATCTACTCGAGACGCTCTTCATCCATGACCTTCGTGTCCCACTCATACACTCCATTTGTGCTCTATTTCCTTCGCACAACTTTCGGTTCAAATTAGGCCAATTAATTATCTACCGTAAAACCTGATTTAAATTCTAATTTAATTTCGGGACCCGAGATCGACCCAACCTAGTCGACCCCAAATAGGGACATGGCCCACACGAAGCCTACTACCCGCCTGCCACTTGTGTCCCATTTATTTGAGTCCCCGCATGTTATTTATTTGCCCATGATTTTAAATACCCATTTTAATTCAATTATTGTCTCCTGTCCGATTTTGGCCCAGCCCGGTTCTACTGAACCCAACCCCAGCTCCATGTTGCCCTCCATCTTGACTGCCCATACCCCCACTGATATTTTTTTCCTCTACCCTAAATATCGTTTTTTATGTATAAATATCTATTTTCTCTCTCCACTTTACAAATATCTATATACATATATATATGCATACTTCTCTCTCTCACTCCCATTTAAAACACCTACACACCTACACCCCTCCCCTCTCCCATCAGGACAACCCTCCCATGTGGCCGAGAGCACTCTCCCCCTCTCTCTACATTCTCTCTCTCCCTCTCTCATTAATATCACACACACACACACACTCATATATAATATATATCCTCTCTCTCTCTCCTTCCCATTACACCCACATCACCACAAACCCCCCCCCCCACAGCCCTCGGCCGAGCCCCCCATGGCCAAGCTCCCCAGCTCCTCCAACTCTCTCCTCCCCCTCCATTTTGGCCGAGCTCACCCATGGCTGGCCGATTCTATCTCCTCCTCCTACTCATCAACACCACCACCACCATCTTCATAATCATCCCAAACACCACCTCACCACCAACCGCCACCACCACTATACTCCCTCTCCAGCCGCGTGCCGCCGCCGCAGTGCCGTGTCACCGCCGTACTGGCCGCGCGCTCAGGCGCAGCAACAGCAACAAGTAGCAGTTACAACAGCAGTAGCAGCGGCTGCCACCGCCGGCGGGTGGCCGCGCGCCACCGCGTGGCCGGCCACCCATGGCTGGGCGACCCTGGCGAGCTCTCCCGTGGCGTGCGTCGTCTCCTACGACGTGTTTCCGGGGCGATTCGTGCATTTTTTCACGAAATTCCGTCGACGCGCGCGTGCACGAAGCCCAAAATAGACGCCTCGTCGCCGCAACTTCGTGCATGTTTCTCGAGGAATTCGACCATTGGATCGGAGATTTCTTCGCTCCGTCTCAATCTCGGTATATACCCCTTCATCCCTCTCAAATTTCACCCGTTAATTTCGTCGTTTGATACATCAAAACTGGCCACCAAGTTGACGTTTTAATTTGAACTATTTTTGGACAGTTTCGTGATGCCAACTTTGCGGGTTCGTATCTTCATCGTCGTAGCTCCGTTTTGCGTGCTACTAGTTCCGGTGCACAGCTGCTATAACCCTCTTCCTGCCCCCTTTAGATTTCATTTCAGTTTGAGCTTGTTAGGTCGGTCGAATTCGACGCCAAAGTTGGCCGTTCGAATTCTTAATGTTGCACTTGTTAAATTCCATTTTTGAACCCGGGACTCCGGATTCAAATTCTGACACCACCAGTAGACTCGTGGCGTCGTTCTGGCATGTTTTCATATAAAGTTTGCTTGATTTGGAGAACGTAGGCTCTGGCACGCATTTCGGTACAAAGCGGGTCCCACTTTCTGAGTCAACGGGACTTTTTGACGCCGGCTCATCGGAATCCAATTTCGGATATACCTTTGAGTTCGTATCGTCATTCTGGACTCATTGACATATAATTTGTTAGGTTTTAGTGGACATTGGTTCCGGCACGCATTTTGGTGCAAGTCGGATACCAATATCCGGGCCAACGGGTCATTTTGAGATCGGCTCATCGGAATCCAATTCCGGATATACCGTTGAGTTCGTATCGTCATTCTGGACTCGTTGACATATAATTTGCTGAGTTTTGAGGATATTGGCTCCGAAACACTTTTTCGTGTAAATCGGTGCTGAGTTTTGAGTGGCACCCCACTTTTGTTTACCATATTTACGGTGCACCCTACAGTTTTACAATAATGTAAGGTACCCCCCACTTTGGACGGAAATCGTCAAAATTTTTTTTTTTGACCAAAAAACCCTTGGCTCATTCCTCTTTCTTCTTACCCCTTCCCCCTTTCCGCCTCTGCCGTCGCCGCTCCCAACCCCTCCCCGTCGCTGCCGTCGTTGCCGTTCTTAGTTTAATATGCAGGAAGGCTATCGATCTCAGCATTAGTCAATTGTTACGTTCTTATCCCTCTCCATCAGTAGTTCCTGAATCAAACTTCCCACCTGAACGTGAGACGAGCCACATTCTGCCACTGCCAAACGAGCCGACTCCCCTAGATCTCTGGCCCTCCTCCTCCTCTCCTCCGCCGCCTCGTCGTCGCCATCCATCAGCCGACCCACCGCCTCCGCTATCCTTGCCGCCTCCACCGTCTCCCTCCCCTCCGTGCTCGCGCTGTACACCTTCGGCCCTACCGGCACCCCGATCCCGAGCACGTCCACGATGAGCCTCTCGTTGTAGAACTGCTCCGCGAACAGCGGCCGCGTCACCAGAGGCAGTCCTGCGCACACCCCCTCCAAGCTCGAGTTCCACCCGCAGTGCGTCACGAATCCCCCAACCGCGGCATGGTTTAGTATCAGTATCTGCGGCGACCATCCTCTTATGACCAGCCCCCTCCCCTCGATCCTCTCCTTGTATCCTCGCGGCTTCCACTCCTCCCCGCCCCTCCTCACCACCCAGACGAAGGGGCGGCCGGAGGCCTCGAGGCCGAGAGCGATCTCGCGGAGCTGAACTGTCGAGAACTCGCACAGACTCCCGAAGCAGACGTACACCTCCCGGCGATCACCTCTGGTGAGCATCTCAGCTCTCTCGAACTCCTCTCGATCTTCTCCCTTCTTTCTCCCTCTTCCTTTGCTCGCCTCCATTTCTCTGCAATAAGAAATTGTGAGCGGCAGTGGTGATTATGGTGCTGTTGGTGGTGGTGATTATGATGGTGCTGGTGAAGGTGGTGGTAGTGGTGGGGAGAAGAGAGGAGGGGGGAGCGGAGAGAGGAGGAAGGGAGGGAGCGGAGGCACGCCGGCGGCGGGGAGAGGGGCAGCCACGGGGAGATGGTGGACACGGGAAAGAAGACGGGGGTATTTTGGTCAAAAAAATTTGATTAAAGGAGTTGACCGTGAATTTTTGACGGTTTCCGTCAAAAGTAGGGGGTATCTTACATTATTGTAAAACTGTGGGGTGCACCGTAAATATGGTAAACAAAAGTGGGGTGCCACTCAAAATTTCTCAATCGGAATTTCAATGTTCGGGTCAACGGACCAATTTGAGATCGGGTCAACGGAATCCAATTCTGGATATACCGTTGGGTTCGTATCGTCATTCTGGATTCGTGGACATATAATTTGTTAGGTTTTGTACACTTTTGTTTTGGCACGTTTTTCGGTGCAAAGTGTGTCCAACGGCGGACATCATTTTGGTCCGAAATTACCATTTTGCCCATGTGTCCAAATTGGACTTTTGGACAGGCTATCCTAACTGATTTGTCCATTCTGGACACGTTGGTGATGTTAGTTTTATCATCCGACAACATCTGTAGGTTTTTATCCTATTATTATAATCTTTCTCCTTTGTGGTATTTTGAGTTCCATCGATTCCGGTGATTTCACAATCACTGAAATTGATGTGTTGACCCTGTAGATGTTTGTAGAGACTAGCTTTGACCCAGTTTGACCATGGTTGACTACTTTGATTGAACGTCGAAGTAGAGTCAACATTTGACCTAAGTTAGACTAGTTTTGACCTTGGTTGACGACAGTTGACTATTTTTGACCAAAGTCAACCGGAAGTCAACCGTAGCCTAGGATTGACCAGAACTTGACCGAAGTTGACCAGTTGACCCAAAGTCAACTTTTAGTCAACATTAGTCAAGTTTGACCTAGAGTTGACCTAGAATTGACCAGAGTTGACCAGTTGACCAGAAGTCAACTGTAACTCAACCCTTGACTTAGATTGACCTACTTTGACTTGCCTTGACCTAGTTTGACTTAGTATTACTTGATTTACTTCCAAACCCTTATATTGATACAGTATTCTACCTATAGTTTCTCGAGGCACTGTTCTTGGACCAGTTGACATATTCCACCAGATCTCAGGCGAGTACATTCTCTGATAATATTTCTGTTTTATGATATCGTTTATGTTTCTTGTATTTAGTGTAGATACCCTTGTTCTCTTGACACATTGTTCACACGGATTGGTATTTCCCTGGATTCTGTCATGAGATATTGTTCCTCGCTCTCCTTGGTATATCTTGTGCAAGTCTTTCTTGTTCCTTGTGCATTGTATAGACACGATTCCTGCGAAGGCTAGCTACCCTCTCAGGGAATCGCGTGTCATGATGTGTCATGGTTGGATCCACTATACTGGTCGGGTATGGGGAGTATTAGTGTAGATGTGTGGTCATTATCCACCTTGTTTATTCTTGTAGACCTTGAATTCTACCAATCCTACACTCCACGTAGGATTGGCTGATCAGTAGACCTTGTGCAGACCCAAGCCGGCCACATGTTGAACTAGTACTCACACACTTAGACAGATGATTCTTGATTCTTGTACATGCCATGATCAGTTTTACTTGCCTTGTTCTAGCTCTAGATTTACAGCTTACCTTGCCATGATACTCATATGTACATTTCATGATTTCTTGTATATTCTCTCTATTTACTGCTATATTTTCAATATCGTCTAATTAGAACTGTTATTTGAGATTTGTGCTCGTTCCATCCTGACTAGATATGTTGACAAAATTTTATGAGTAGTTGTGCCTTCAGTTTTTGGACTTCATGATGTTGCTAGCTGAGGTGGATCTCACTATTCTTCTATGTGAGTTGCCTGGTGTTATCCTTAGTTAGTTTTGTTGTTCATTCTTTATTATCTTGTCTTATGATCCTTGTAGATTATAGTTGTTCTAGTGATATTGTTATTATTTTTTGTCTTATTTTCCTTAGTTTTCGTGATGTGACATGAGTACATTTCATAGTTATGGATCTTAGAAGTTGTAGTTAGTATAGTATACTTGACAGCGTTCTACCGCCGATACCGTGACGTAGGCTGGACGTGGCCCACGTATTCGTACCCGTATATCCGGGTGTGGGTCGTGACACTAATAGCTAGACTTATTGTATAGACATTCCGTGGGATATTTGAAAGAGAGCGCACCAATGATATCAAATTTACGGAAGCAAAACTTCAGAGTTTGCGAAAACAACGGAGTTAATGAATTCAATCGATAGTCTAAGGACGTAAAGCCATGCTCTGATACCATTATGTCACGTCCCACTCCCGTAGAAGCGATCGTTCTCACTAAGGCGTGATGCCGCACAAACCTAGATTGCGCTCGTGCAAGGCGGGTTCCATAATGGCCATTTACAGTGGCTGCAACGGGGTCGTCGCACAGAAGTCCCATGTAGAGACATTGAATATACCAGCAGAAATTTAGAACAAAACACAAGTTATTCAAAAGACGCATTTTGTTGATATTGAAACAAAGATTACAATGGGGAGCAAGGCCAAGATTATAAGTCACTCAAGCTCACTCAAGCTCACTCTTCTCACATTACAAGTCACTCAGCTCTCTCTCATCTCTCAATACAAGTCTTGAGCCAACGGATGCTTCGGATATGCGACGTCCATACATTATGTCCCGTATAAGTCCTGACTCCACGCGGTCGCACGCCTCGAATTGCTAAGGTACTCCGTGTCTCAACACATCCAAGCGAGATCCGCGCGACGTGCTTCTACCTGTGCCTGTACATAAATACTGTGTGGGTGTCAGTACTCAACTGTACTGGTGGAATGGGCTCCTCGCCCACCCATACAAAATCAACACATTTTATTTACTTTGTGCAACAGAGTCCCTTTATGATTGTCTTTCTACTCTTGCCTTAGGATCAATTTTAGGACAGACGCCTTGGCCTATTTTGTGTCTCTAAACCATCTCGTGCTTGCGACAACAACATCAACACATACTTTGCCTCTAGATCCTTCTCGTACCGACAACGTTAACCTATCAAGTCATGCTTGCCTTTCAGCCAAAAATCAGAGACGCAACTACGCGATAGTACCCAATTTTTGAGTAACATTTTTTTTGCATATTTGAGGCAGTGCCTTGCCACTTAGTGACTTATCTATACCCGTGTTGTGACAGCACGTCTGTGCCTCATATGTTAAGGTCGGGCCCTACAACTCATCATAACTTCACCAAACCTGCCCTACGGTCCTTCTCGACTTAACTCGAAACAACTCAAATCTTACTTATGCAACTCTATGTCGAGGACCTAACACTCAATGCCACATCTCGTGCCGAAGCACGATCTTTACTTAGCCAAACCCTAGGCTCCTGAATCATGTTGCAGACCGTACACACATACCTTCCTAACCCAACTCGTGTCGTGCTTATATTTCCTTAGAATTGACAGATACTGTGCATGCGGATTGCCGCTCAGCACGCCAACTTATCTATATGAAAGGTCACTGGCATTAACTAGCCATCGTGGACTTATCTAGGAGTAGGATGGAAGGCCACCGCATGTAGCTAGCCCCAATGACGGCCCATCAAACTCCTGGTGCCTAACCCAGCTCAGCTATTTCGGATTTCCTCCATGGCCGGATCAGCCCCTTGGCCCAGGCATTTTCGATGCGAAGAAACCAAATTGCCCTTGTCAACAAGTTTTCCATGACCATGCACCCTACGACGGCTTCTTCTAGACTCGCGTAAATGCATGGCCTAATCATTACGACTTAGTTTCCTTTGCTTTACTTCTTCTTACTTTTTATACTTCTTCTGTAGAGGCCAAAACAGGGTTGCCTCGGCGACTGACCTACAGTCCCGACATATTTCTTCTCGGTGACTGACCATCGCTAGAACTTAACATTGTGACTAACCATCGCTTAGAACTAACATTCTATGAACTCATAAAATGGCTACTGCATAGCCTTCCTACTTAACTTGAACATGACCTATTTCTTAAGTGCTAATAGACCGTGGCTAACTTTTCTTTGAATCGACCGTATCTCATGCCTTAAACCGACTCACGTTCTATGCGACACTATCACCCAAGTCATACTTATATGACGAGCCTTGAGATCGTGGGACTAAACAACATGACCACCGCAGAAAGAGCGGGATAGTGCTTGCTATGACTTTGGTAGCCCAACATTACTTTGCCTAACTTAATCGAGTCTACAACTTAATCCGAGGGACGAACAAAGGCGATGCCAAGCCTCGCATCGTGGAAACGTGCATGTCTTATCGAGCATTTACGCGGACGACGCCTATGACTTAGGCTAACTCATAGTTTTGTGTCGAAGACCAACTTTTCTTCTCTCAAACCACGGGACGAAGGATAGAGTGTCGATTTTCAAAGCCACCGTGTAACGATTCTAAGCCGACCGTGGGAACTTTTTCCATGTTCTAACTCAATCGATCCAACTTGGGATTATTTTCTTAGCTATGTGGATTCGTCTCTTTTATTTCCAAGCCTACATGTGCATTTGAAAACTTTCATTTTATTAGTGCGAAGGCCAAGCTGAGGCAAGTTTACCGAAGCCACCTACCTGAGCGAGGGGTCGCCTCGATCGAGCGATGTCTTCGAGCAGCCGTTGTAAGGCTAAGTCCGAACGTCGTTGGCATTTCGATTCCTCCGATTGACTGAGGGACGGGGTACTACATCATACACCACTCAGAAAAAGTTTCATTCTCGAAACTAACTGAGTACACTTATCCACTTATAGTTTGATTCAACATCCTACCTTTCTCGCACACATTTTTTCTGTGCGTTCTCTCAATCGGAGCCACGCTCGCACTACCATCAATCTTTTTTTTGAAACGCAATTTCAAAATCCTCGACCATTTTCCATTCCTCTAGTCTCCATTGATTCAATATATCACTTAGTTGGATCATGCACATATTCCAGGCGACCTAAAATACATGTATTTCAGCCAAGCCTCGTAATAGAAAATCCGCCATCACCACTCAAGTCAGATCGTGCACATATTTGGGCGTCCCTGATATACGTACATATCAACCGAGCCTCATGAGTGGTGCCTCCACAATTCTTATGTCTATGCGACGGGATATCTGCCTAACCTCTAGGCTATGTCTTTAGACTAAGGTCATCCGTCAGTATTGGAATCATTGTTCCTAAACAATAATATCAACACTGACCCCATCCTAAGGTCAAACCAAATTGATAGTACGTAATTTTCTACCCAAGTTTGCATCACTCCGATTTCTAAACATCGAGCATCGATTCCTACACACATCCCAATATTCGTCGCACGGGGTCTGAGTCATTCAGCAAAGCCATCCTACGATAACTCCCGTTTCAACCAATTTCTCGACATGTCAATATCACTCGTTCATCAACCCATTTTATACGGTCTATCTCTTCGAACATGTTCGACATAATCTCCTATCAATCCTTCCAAGTCAAGCACTCTACGACACAATTTGTTGCTAAGCCATAATTCATATTTTATATTTCCTAAGTCGTTCATCACAATTCACGTATTCGATCATAAGGTCGTCTAGCTTAACAATATATTGTGCGCTGATCTTTCGCGAGTCAGATTATCCACGGTAGGTATGAATCACCTTGCACGCTCCCGCAGAATAATCATCCTCATCGGGACGTAACTCTTACTTTGTGTCTAGAATAATTCATTCTCGATACGTAGATTGGATCAATTCAATCCTCAAGTTTACTCAATCAGCAATTGTAAGTCCAAACATCTTCAAATTTTCTTTCGCATCAAACCAATAAGTTGAGACAATCAAAGTTGCCGCGTCCTAATTTTTTGAGTTTGATCATTCCTGCGACATGAATCACCATGTCTGCGCTCACGTAGAACGATCACCCCAAATCCGATACAACGCATGTGCGAGGCTAGAGGTGCGCTCGCGCAAGACAAGAATGTCAACCTGTGGTTATCCGCGTAACCATCAAGACACTTCTATTTTCATCCACATTTATTTCAATCAAAATCCGAAGTATAGCATCCGTCAGAACAATAACACTTGCACGATCATCATTCCTCGAAATAGAGTGCCTTCGAGTTATCGCATATCGATCTTTGATATGCCTCAATACCATCGATGATATGTGTAACCTGACAATCTTCCTTTGCGACGAATTTTGATTCGTACGAATGATGCTATCATCCGACTGGATAATCTCCTCGTCATTCAAATTCATGTTCGGTCATTTTTCCTCGAATTATTCACAATATTAATTTTTTCAAACCCAAATTCGCGTATTGTTCATCCGTTTATCTTAAGTCATCGAGCAACATTTTTTTTCAAATCACATCGTTCCTTGCTAACTCAAATCATCGAGCAACATCCATTCCAATCCTTAGAGTCATTTTCAAACATTCGAATCAAAAGTTTCATGCATGCTATCTTTCCGTCGTGCTAACTTTTCGTATACGATCCGTATCAATTTCTTCAATCAAGTCATCCATTTGCTATACCTTAACTTTTTCTCAAATTGATTTGACTACTCTATCATTTTCACATTTCATACTTACGCAATCTCGATCCCGTGCTCATCATTTCTAACTTTTGTTTGAATCAACTTATCAAATCTCAAGACTATAACAACTTAATCAATAATACTCGATCTACGGCTTTGCATACACGCAACGCTTATTGATGACTCATCGATACCTCGCATCCTCAATCGATCGACATACCTGAAGCTATCGCATACACCACTCAGGGATGAAGTCATTCGAAAAATCCTCAAAATTATCATTCGAATCAAAATCGACTTACTTTAAATTTTCCATTCGAACCATTTCTCGAATTTTAAGCACACTCATCTATATCGCACCGTCGATAACATCGTCGTTCGATATCACCCCTATCGATAGTCATCCCCTTTACTCAATTAAGTCCAAATCATTCTCGTCCGATACAATTCGAATCTCATATTCGACTTTTCTAAGGTCGACGCAACTTTGGTGTATATTCCCAGCCCGACTTAGCCAACCGTGCTTACGTGAACCATCTTTTGTTTCTTGTCAAAAACTGTTCTCCTATATTTTACGAAATAGATAGACTTATTATATGGACATACCGTGGGACATTTGAGAGAGAGCGCACAAATGAAATCAACTTTGCGGAAGCAACACTTCAAAGTTTGCAAAAACAACGGAGTTAAAGAATTCAATCGATAGCCCAAGGACGTAAAGCCGTGCTCTGATACCATTATGTCATGCCCCGCTCCCATAAGAGCGATCGTCCTCGCTAAGGTGTGATGCCGTACGAATCTAGATCGTGCTTGTGCAAGACGGGTTCTATAATAGCTGATTACAACGGCTGCGACGGGGTCGTCGCACAGAAGTCCCATGCAGTGGCATTGAATATACCAGCAAAAATTTAGAACAAAACACAAGTTATTCAAAAAAAGTATTTTATTGATATTGAAACAAGAATTACAATGGGGTGCAAGGCCAAGATTACAAGTCACTCAAGCTCACTCTTATCACATTATAAGTCACTCAGCTCTCTCTCTTCCATCTCTCAATACAAGTCTTGAGCCAGCGGATGCTTCGGATAGTTGACGTCCATAAATTATGTCCCGTATAAGTCCTGACTCCACGCGATCGCACGCCTCGAATCGTCAAGGTACTCCGTGCCTCGACGCATCCAAGCGAGCTTCGTTGTCAAATCCCTATTTTTAAAATAGGTATCTGACTGTATTTTGTATTTTGGAAATTTTAAATTTGGGTATTTTAATATTTTATTCATATTTTCTTGAAGGTGAATTTTATTCATATTATAATTTTGCTACCATTGTTACTATTGTTACTATCATTTTATTATTATTATTATTATTATTATTATTATTATTATTATTATTATTATTGTTATTATTATTATTATTATTATTATTATTATTATTATTATCGTTCCTATAAAACTACCCAAACCCTAACCTAACTCTCACTCTCCCCTCAGCTCACAGCCGCCTCCCACTATTTAAGTCTTTCTCTTTTCTAACTCTATCCTCCCCCTCACTGGAGACCGACACCCCCCCCTCACACCTGAGCTCCCTCTCTCTTCCCTCACTTCCCTCTCCCATCCGAGCTCATCTCTCCCTCTCAGTCGCCTCCGGTCGCACGACCACCTCCACCACATACGCGACCTCTATCACCTCTACCCCCTCGCCGTGGCTGCTCCCTTCGGCTACCAGCACCACCGTCATCATCTCCACCACCACATCCTGCCACCACCGCCAGTGCCACCACTTCCAGCTACCGCCACCCCTTTCTCATCTTTCCTCCTGCCGCCGTGAGCCGCAACCACTGCTGCCCACGTCTCCTCAGGCCAGCGGGCATAGCGACGTCGCTGATGTCTTTCCTTCATCGTCGTGGAGCCCATCCCGACCTGGCCACGCCGTCGGCGAGCTCCTCTAGCTTTTTCTCTCCTTTTTTGTCTTCTCCGGTGGCCAGCGCCTCCACCGCGAGCGCAGCGCTGCCTCGGTTGTGTGGCCCTCGGGGAGCGAGCTGCTTTGTTCTGTGTGCCTTGGGCAGCGTGCTGTCTCGAGCAGTGCGCTATCTCGTGCAGCATGTTGTATTGGGCAGCGCATCCTCGGTTGGTGTACACCCATCATTTTTTCGTGCTACCTCAGGATACGTGTCTCGAGCTTCGTGCATGCCTCGAGCAACAGGATACTTTGGGCCTCGCATTTTTTGGGTTGCGTTCCATCTCGATTCACGTGTACCTCGGTGTACGTGTTTTCTTGTTTCTCATGCCATCCCGACCCACGTGCTGCCTTGGGCAGCTGGACGCCTCGAGCCCTACGCTGCCTCAGGCCACGTGCCATCTTGGTTTGCGTACCACCTCGCTTTTCGTGCCTCGGCCTTTATGCCCATCTCAATTTTTGTCGCTCCAATTTGCATGCACGCGTTGATTTACGTGCCATCTCGATTTGGGTACCACCTTGGACTATTGTGTTATCTCGATTCGCGTGCATGTCTCAATTTGCGTGTCGTATTGATTCGTACGCCATCCCGATATTTGTGATTTCCTCGATCTACTTGCATATTGCATTTTCCATTATTTTCGATCTTCGTGTTGTTCCGATTCTCGTGCGTATCTCGATTTACGTGCACGTCTCAATTTGCGTTCCTGTATCGATCTACGTGTACGTCTTAATTTATGTGCTCGTTATGTCTCATATTTATCTCGATCTTCGAGTCATCTCGATTCTCGTGCGTGTTTCGATATACGTGCATGTCTCGATTTACGTGTCTGTATCGATCTGCGTGCCTCGATTTCTGTGCCAGATCCCTGTACTGCTTGCGGGTTCCACACGGTATAGCCTTCTGCAATCCTTGTGCTTTATGTTATTATTTAATTCTAATAATTGTTTATTGTGTGTTCTGAGGACCTCGATGGACGTGCCACCTTGGATCGCGATCATCGAAGACCTGCTTACCTAGCCGAACCCTCTAGGCAAGTATCCCTTGCACATTAACGGCTCTTGCCCTCTCTCCTGAAATTTATTGTATTTAATTCATTTGTAATTGTAAATGTACAACCATGAGTAGTGTAGCTTAGCAGTAGAACTGCCATGATGATAACCTAGGATAGCTTGGTTCGATACCGGTTTACGATCGGATCGGACAACTAGGACTGGTCATCCATACCTCCGAGGACACGAGCACGACTCACGAGTATGAATTGTCTCTATATTCCCCGTGTCCGACTCGCTGTCGGGTTACGACTTTGGCTAGCTATTTCTGTAACTGTGTTTGTGCTTGGAAATGACTGTGGGTCCGTGATGCGCCCTGCGTGACGATTCTTGTTGTATGTGTTGGCTTGGCTCCTAGTACGCATCGTAGTGCTGCTGGAGGCCGAGACTTCGTATTTTCGGCTTTGGTTTGGTTTCCAGTACGCATGGTAGCGCTGCTGGAAGCTGAGACTTAGTGTTCTCAGCCAGCGATTCTGCGACGGGTTGCGCTGAGTGGATTTAGCCCCAATTTGCTGGGTGCTCCCATCCAGAATACAAAGGAGACTCTGCCGAATTTTTCCAGAATTCTCGGTCGGGAATTTGGTTCGAATATTTGGACAGAACCGTTTCTTTGGTTGTTGAACCAGACTCGTGCACGTTTATTGTAGTATAGTATTACCTGATCTCAGTACTTGTTAGGTAGACTCCTGACTAGAATAGTCACCTAGCTTTTGACCTGTCTTGTCCGTCGAATAGCGTGAGGAGCGCAGTTACACTCGGGAGATGGTCTGCAACCCTGGTCCTTGTTTGGTTTAAGGGTTATGGATTTTCTCAAGAGCGGTTCATGTAATCCTTGCCATCTTCCGGCGACATTAATTAATAGACTCTTGTCCCTGCGACCATTCTTTCTAGGAGTTATCCTAGTCTAGCCAGCTAGGACTGATAGTTGTCCTATGTATCGAGATTTGTGATTTTTTAGATATATCTGAGGATTGAGTACTATGGAGAGTATGATCTCGAGATATTGATTGATATACTCACGTGGATTCTTGAATAGTGTTGCTATTTCTTTTGATGATGTTCTAACTTGATCATATATGACTATGTGGATTCTTGGATTTTGATGATCGCGAATATTTCACGAAACGAGGAGAATATCGAGGGTATTATTATATGATTTTTACTCGACTTCCTAAACGCCCAAAACCTGGATTGGTTGCTATGTCTTGGTAGTTGAGAGGTTTGTTTCCCAATAGCTTGTGATCATTGATTTAGAGGACCCTGGTGATCCAGAGGGCCTAGCATTGTTTACGAGGATTAGCGTAGTATCTGACGATTATACTTCTTGATCAGATCTCCATCATGGAGGGGAGACTCTTGTTAGATTGATCTGGTGGATGGACCGACTTGATGATTGGAGCTGTAGGCTCCCATATATGCTTGAGATGCTATTATAGAAGAGATTCTGATCTTGTACTTGACCTGATATCTATGCCACGATGTGGGCAGATGATTTTATATGACTGACAGATTTGACCTTGTCCCCGATATGACTACTTGTATCTGTGCTATAAGTCCAGCTTTCCATTGAGGTACTGGCCCTGGTTTTGCACTGCGATGCTCATAGTCTACTGGCACTTGAGGTTCTACTTCTATGATTATATAGCATTAATTGCGATGCCATCTTGATATTCTAGCTATATTATATGATTACCTGTACGGGTACCTTGTTAGTTGGCCTTTAGTCTAAGCGTGGTCAGGATTGCTTGTTTGTTTATTGAATAACACTAAGGATGGATCACAACTGGGACTATAGGTGCCGAGGTTGATTCTTACTTAGCGTTTTCGTATTGAGGTACGACATCTAGGAGGATGATCATATGAACACGGCATATGATTCCGGATAAATGTATGGATAATCTAGGTAACTTAAACTAGTAGAAGCATTGGAAAGGAACAGAATCTTGAGATCGTACAGTACTAGCCGCTTCCCAGACATCTAGTCATAGAGTGCAGGCTGGCTGCTACGAATATTGTTACCGTCCGTATTAGAGGATGGCAGTATCCCGCTACTTTATTATACCTTATATACATGGCATGCTCGGCACGGTGGCCTTACGAGGGACCGGTGGTGACATGCAGAGCCCGGTGGTCTTACAGGGGATCGGTGCTCATCTAGTCTTGATATACTTGACCCCGTTAGCTTGCTAGATCGGTACGATATGAGGATTTCTATATTACATTGTTGGGGTAACCCAACCCCCATCTAGACAGCCATAGGCATTTGAGTGGCCGCTTTTTTATATAATTGTTTGGCTTGTTGCTTGCTAAGCTGGCTGGCCCGTAATGCTGTCTCGGCGCAGAAATTTATTCCCTTGTTCTTGTTTGATATAGGGGTATATTATGTTAGCCCAATGATTATATCATGTTTTTGAATATGGCTAATCAATTAAGTTTAACATATCGACGTCACTAATATTCATATAATCACTATTATGTTACTACTTAAACTTAGCATTGTCCTAATGTTAGCATTGTCCTAAACATTCTATATCATATTGCTATGCTTGTATCATGTTGTTTTGTTTGCCTAACATGTATTTGTAGACATGCTATAAGCATGATCAAATATGATCAAACCAGGACATATGCAATGGGCCAAAGACGGCGTCATACAAGGAGTTTTCTCTGAACTGCCCAACGACCTATCCGGGGCCTCGCAACGGGGGTTCCGCTGCCCGGTCAGCGGACAGGGGTCAAGGGGGCAGCGCCCTCCGTCAGGGGTTCGGGGGCGAAGCCCCCGAAAGGTATTCAGATTTCCAGATCTGTTTATCTTTGGACGATTGCCGTCAAGGAAAAAATGCATCTTCTATGTCAGGAAAAAGACGTCATCAAAAGGGATATTGGTTTTCATATTTATTCTGTATTTTACCTTTTTATTGAGTCTAGGAAAAATGTGAGATTGATCGGATCGGTACTGGCTTAGGTTTTTCTCAGTCCACAAACAAAAATAAGCCTACCTACGTACCCCAAAAAATCCACAATTCCAAAAGGCCCAAAACCTATGCAAATTTGGTTTATTCCTTACTGTTCTGAACCAGCAGAACTCTGACAGAACTCTGACCGAGTTCGGTCCGAGTTCGGCCCGAGTTCGGTCTGGGTTATTTGAATTTCAGTTCCCACCAAATCTGCATCCAACGTTCGTATGCGAAATCCTAGCATCCGAACTCTACCCGAACTCTGCCCGAGTTCGGTCTCCCAAAAACACTATAAATAGAGTTGAGATTACCATTCATTTCAACAATCCATTTTTTTATCTCTTCTCTTCTCTATCTAAAGTGTTCTGAGCTTTTACTTTCATATCTAAGCCTTTACGACTCTTAGCCAAGCCAGTACAGTTTCTGTTTAATCTAGAGTTTGGTGTTGAAGAGTTGTATCGGAGGTTGTATTCAGAAAACGTTCCAGTTTTCCAATTGCCTTCTGGAGTCGGTCGTGCGCTCGTCACCAAGCACGGTGTTGTGAAGTCGGTCGTGCACTTGTCGCCAAGCACGGTGTTGTAAGAGTTGCAAGCGCTCAGTTAAAGCTTGTGTCATAGTGGATTAACATCGAGCAAGAGTACTCGAGACTGGATTAGTCCTCTCAGAGGGATACCAGTATACATCGCTGTGTCACTGAGTTTGAATTCTTGACTCTTACTTTACTGCATTTATTTACTGTCTCCTATTTACTGCCATAGTTATTACTTAAGTTTTTAATTGGTGATTATTTTCTGCTGCACACACACACACTCTATTCACCCCCCCTCTAGAGGTGCTCAACGGTCCTACATATTATTGTTCCGATGACAGATTACGAGTCCCGGTTGGCCATGCAGGTGTTACTGGATGTTAGAAAGATTGTGATGATTGTTGGTTATTTAGCTATATTAGTTGTGGATTATTATCGTGCTTTGGTACCGTACGATCCTTACCCTCTTTTACTACTCATTTATGCTATCATGCTTCATATTTTATCCTGCTAGCTTTTCTTCGCCCGTCCTTGAGCCTTCCTTTCTGGTACTTGCTACGGTTGGCCTGACCAACCCTGGATTGTTCCCAGATTGCCTGTGACCGACCCTGTGGATCTTCCAGACTTGACTTAGAGGATATGCTCCAGTTCCATACCATGCTAGGAACTATGGAAAGGTATACCCGTCTACATTATTATCCTGTACTATAGATTTCCTGATTATCATATGAGTATTTCCTGCTTTCCATATGATTCTCTCTTGCTTAGTATTTCATTGTTATTGCCTGTGGATATGAGATCGTATTTAGGCCATAGAATGATTGTATGCTAGGATACCCAGCAAGATTGACAGCCGTCATAGTCGTATAACGTATTCGTATCTTATACAGTGTAGCTAGCCAACGTCCGTCCCCGTATTTCGGTACTGTGCCTGCACATAAATACTATGTGGGTGTCAGTAATCAACTGTACTGGTGGAATGAGCTCCTCGTCCACCCATACAAAACCAACACTTTTTATATATGTGCATGTTCTTTTATGATTGTCTTTCTATACTTGCCTTAGGATCAGTTTTAGGACAGACGTCTTGGCCTATTTTGTGTCTCTAAACCATCTCATGCTTGCGACAACAACATCAACTCATACTTTGCCTCTAGACCCCTCTCGTATTGACAACGTTAACCTATCAAGTCGTGCTGACCTTTCGGCCAAAAATTGAAGACGCAACTACGCGATAGTTCCTAATTTTTGTGTAACAGTTTTTTCATATTTGAGGCAGTGCCTCGCCACTTAATGACTTGCCTATACTTGTGTTGTGACAACGCGTCCGTGCCTCATATTTCAAGGTCGTGCCCTGCAACTCATCGTAACTTCACCAAACCTGCCCTACGACCCTTCTCGACTTAACTCGAAAGAACTCAAATCTTACTTATGCAACTCTATGTCGAGGACCTAACACTCGATGCCACATCTCGCGTCAAAGCATGGGTCTTAACTTAGGCAAACCCTAGGCTCCTGAATCATGGTACAGACCGTACACACATACCTTCCTAACCCAACTCGTGCCGTGCTTACATTTCTTTAGAATTGATCAACACCGTGCATGCGGATTGCCACCTAGCATGCCAACTTATCTATATGAAAGGTCAATGGCATTAACTATCCATCTTGGACTTAGCTAGGAGTAGGATGGATGGCCACCGCAGGTAGCTAGCCCCAATGACGGCCCATTGGCCCAGGCCGGATCGGCCCCTTGGCCCAGGCATTTTCGATCTGAAGAAACCAAATCTCCCTTATCAACAAGTTGTCCATGACCACGTACCTACGATGGCTTCTTCTAGACTCGCATAAATGCTTGGCCAAATCATTACGACTTAGTTTCCTTTGCTTTACTTCTTTTATCTTTTCATACTTCTTCTGCAGAGCCCAAACCAGGGTTGCCTTGGCGACTGACCTACAGTCCCAACATATTTTTTCTCGACGACTGACCATCACTCGAACTTAACATTTCGACTAACTATCGCTTAGACCTAATATTCTTTGAACTCAGGAAACGGTTACTGCATAGCCTTCATACTTAACTTGAACATGACGTATTTCTTAAGTTTCATTAGACCGTGGCTAACTTTCCTCTAAACCGACCATGTCTCATGCCTTAAACCGACTCACGTTCTACGTGACACTATCGTCCAAGTCATACTTATATGAGAGCCTTGAGATCGTGGGACTAAACAACTTGACCACCGCAGAAAGAGAGGAACAGTGCTTGCTATGACTTTGGCAGCCCAGCATTATTGTGCCTAACCTAATCGAGCCTACAACTTAACCCGAGGGACGAGCAAAGGCGATGCCAAGCCTCGGATCGTGAAAACGTGCATGCTTTATCGAGCATTTATGCGGGCGACGCCTATAACTTAGGCTAACGCATAGTTTTGTGTCGAAGACCAACTTTTCTTCTCCCAAGCCACGGGACGAAGGACCGCGTGTCGATTTTAAAGCCACCGTACAACGATTCTAAGCCGAACATGGGATCTTTTTCCATGTTCTAACTCAATCGACCCAACTTGGGATTATTCACTTAGGTATGTGGATTCATCTCTTTTATTATCAAGCCTAATTGTGCGTTTGAAAACTTTCGTTTTATTAGTACGAAGGTCAAGCTGAGGCAAGTTTACCGAAGCCACCTACCTGAGCGAGGGGTCGCCTCGATCGAGCGATGTCTTCGAGCAGCCATTGCAAGGCTAAGTCCGAACGCCGTTGGCATTTTGATTCCTCCGATTGACTGAGCGGGACGGGGTACTATACCATGCTCCCCTATAAATAACTCAAACTTCCTGTACCACTACCTCGAAGCCTGCTTCAAACCATACAAGCTCTTCCTGAACCGGCAGACCAAGTGTGACTTGCCCTTCTTATAGAATCCTTCTGGTTGGTCTATGTACAACGTCTCCTCAAGATCACCGTGGTGGAATGCCATCATTACGTCCATCTGATCGATCTCCAAGTCGAAACTGGCTGCCAATTCTAGCACCACCCGAATAGACGAATGTTTGACGACTGGCAAAAAGATCTCATCATAATCTACGTCCTTCTGCTGACAGTAGCCTTTAACTACCAGCCTCGTTTTGTATGGAGGAAGAGTAGCATCATATGTCTGCTTCACTCTGAATACCCATCGATTTCTCAAAGCCTTCTTGCCCTTTGGTAACCGCACAAGATCATAAATGGAGTTGGCTTGTAAGAAACTCATCTCCTCCTACATAGCCTCCATCGACTCCAGCTTATGTTCATCATCCATAGCCTCTGTAATACTTCCGGGCTCTCCCCCGTCAGTCAATAGCACATACTCATCTGGTGAGTATCTCGTAGATGGTCGACGCTCTTTGTCACTCCTCCTCAGCGGAACTACTGGTGCTGGCTGTATATCAACAGTCTCCTCCCCTTCAGGAACTCCCTCTCCGGCATGTTCATCCTTCTGAGGATTACCTTGACCACCATCAGCAGGCTGATGATCAAGGTTGGGAGCAACTCTATAGACTCGCTCTCCCATAACTAGATCCACTACAATGTGCTCTGGAAACTGCTCGAAGCAAAATGACTCTAACTTAGACAATTCCTCAGCTGTCATGCCCCGATTCGGTAGAATCGATAGTCGTTCCCCGGACGTGATGCCGTGCAAGCCTAAGTTGCGCTCGCATAAGGCGTTTCATAAGGTTATCCGAAACAACAACATGCAGAGAGTACACAGAGAAATTGAACACATTTATATAGAGAAGGAAACTTGTATTTTTATTAATAATAAGTTATATTTACAGACTCGATTACAAAAGAGGCCTCTCGGGCGTACAACCGACATTGATGAGGATATATTCCTTTTTACAATACATCAAAATGACTCTCTAAGACCTGGGATCGGTGAGAGTTTGCGCTGTATGATGCAGTTGAATTGGAGTCTTCAAAATGTTGCAGAGTTAGCCTTCGCGCAAGCAATTCTTCAAAAGAAATGGGTGTCGCCTTCAGTTCCTTGGCACGCTATCCTGGTTCCGGGTACCTGTTGAGAGCGAGGGTCAGCACTTTACACTTTGTTCTGGTGCGTGGCAATTTAAATCCCGTACTCTCATTTGTTGAAAAAGTTAAGTGAACGTGCATGCAAATGTTTAGTGAAGTTTCTAGCCATCCTAGTCAATTCAAACATATATTAGAAGGCACAACAGTATAACGACGATATGTCTTACCCTCGCAGAGCGTGTCGTTGCAGCATAAATTACCATGTTCTTCCATGTCATGTTGTTAATAAGTAAATATAATAGAGTGTATTCGTGAAGGTTACTGGCATGACTAGACATCCTGGACAAATAACTTGGTAGACAGAGGTTGTTCAGCGCAGGTAGCGATCCCCGTTGAAAGACTGCCTACCGTGATATGCATCTGGCATAGCTATCCGTGTTTCCTCCTAGGCCGGAACGGTCCCGTGGCCTCGGGATACCGTCCGAAGAAACAATCGCCCTTGTCGACAAGTTTTCCATGACCGTGCTAAGTTACCGTTTTATTTCAAGGTACATCTTTATGGTATTGTTGCGACATTCATTTAATCGATTAGTCTTTTTCTTAGCACGGTTCTATATAATACGGTAATTGCAAGCACAATAAGGTTATATGACAAACAGTTTTATAGTTCGTGTACGTGAGACGTCGTGTGACCGTTCATTAGAATATCATTCATGTCTATTATTGATAATGTATTAGAGAAGAGGGTCGAGGGAAGAAGGGTCAGCCACTCACCTTAGTATTTACTTTAGGCGAGAACTGGTTGGCCGTGCTAGACGTTGCCTATGCGATCACCAGAAATCGCACAAACAACTGATTAGAACACTGTGTTATTCAAAACAATTCGATACAAATGCGAAGTTCAAAACGTAAGCCATGAAAACCATCGAAAACATTCACGAAAACGCATTCAGAAAACCAAAGCCAAAGAAGTAATTGTTGCATGAAAAGCAGAGCAATGGGAGGTCTCTTCCGACTCAGCCGCAGAGTCTATCCTCGTGGCGCAACCCACTGAATATGAGACTTGGTTCCGAAGAAGCCACTCCATAACGGGGAATGGATCTTAATTCAACCGTTCCCGTTCGACCGATTCGATCGATCCCGACCTATCGGTCCCGACCGAATCGATGGAGACAGTGTTCCTTTCTCGTGCACCCTGTGGACGGGAAATGGGGCACGATGTAGGGACGGGGCAATACATCAGCCTCAGAAGGCATCTTAAAATCCTAAGTATTGGTCATGGTTTGATCCTTGACGAATACCACGTCCCTGCTTCTGTAGAGCTTTCTTCCCACGGGGTCATAGAGTCTATAGCCAAACTCATCCCAACCATAGCCGACAAAGACGCATCGCCTCGTCTTCGGCTCAAGCTTGGATCTCTCGTCCTTCGGTACATGCACGAAGGCCTTACAACCAAACACTCGCAGGTGGTTGTATGACGGCTCTTTGTCGTAACATACTTTATTAGGAATATTATCCTGCAAAAGAGCACTAGGAGATAAATTAATAACACAAGCAGCTGCGTAAAGTTCCTCACCCCAATAGCTGTCCGGCAAGTTTATTTCTGACAGAAAATACCGTACCCTCTCCATCAGCGTCCTGTTTATTCGCTCTGCTACACCATTGAGCTGAGGTGTCTTGGGCGAGTCTGCTGGTGTCGTATCCCTTGCTCTCTGTAATAAGCATCAAAGGGACCGATGTACTCGCCGCCATTGTCTGACTGAACACATAGCAGTTTTTTGCCCGTCCCCCTTTCAACAGAGGCCTGAAACTCTTTGAAAGTGGGCAACACCTGATCCTTTGTCTTTAAGGCATAGACCCAAACCTTCCTGGAACAATCATCAATAAACGTCACAAAATAAGAAGCACCACCAATAGATTTTACCTTCATAGGACCGCAGACATCCGAGCGAATCAACTCGAGCAACGTCGGCTTCCTCGAACTTGGGTGACTTTGGAAAGACACCCTATTTTTATTTTCCGCTAAACTGTGCGTGCACTTCTCCAAATTTGTAGACTTTAGCCCTGGAATCACCTTCCTGTTCACCAAGTAGCTCATCCCCTTCTCGCTGATATGGCCAAACCGCTTGTGCTACAACTCGATAGATGTATCACTGTCTGTGTTCACCTCATGTGCCCCCTGTGCTCTTTCCTCCATATAGAAGAGTTCGAACTTCTTGCTTCCTCTGGCAATCGCCATCGAACCTCTAGAAAGCTTCCATTGACCGTTCCCGAAGAGATTGAAGAAACCCCGGTCATCCAACCTTCCAACCGACACCAGGTTGAAATGGATATCAGGAACATGACGAACATCTTTGAGAACAAGAACTGCACCCTTCTTCGTCCTTAAATGCACATCTCCAATGGCAACCGTCTTCGACACATATCCGTTGCTCATTTTCAACACTCCTCAGTCGCCTGTTGTGTAAGTGGCAAATAGTACCCGGTTGTGAGATACGTGCGCTGAAGCACCTGAGTCCACCAGCCAAGAATTTTTATCGCAGAAGAGGTTCATGACAACCTCATCACCTATGACGATCACACCGCCTCTATGTGCTGACGCCGTCGCTGTTGTGTTCTCACTTTGCTTTCCCTTATCGCGCTTCTTCTCTCTCTTCCAAGCGAAACAGTTTCGCTTGATGTGGCCCTTATTTCCATAATGGTAACACTCCGAGTTCTCGTACCGACCTTTGGACTTGCCTCTGGTCTTATCTCTGCCACCACCTGGACCCCTACTTTTGCCCCTTCTGCGGCTCTCTGAAACTAGCGCATCTGAGTGGTGGAATGTGGATGGAGTACCCTGAGAACGTCTCCGCATCTCTTCATTCAGCACCCCGCTCTTGGCAAACTCCAGACTGACTACGCCTTCCGGAGCAGAAGCGATCACAGATACCCGTACGTCTTCCATGAGTCTGACAATGTACATAGCAACCAAAGTCCCTGAACCTCGTCGTCGAACTTGACTCCCATAGAAGATAGCTGGCCCACCAAGCCCTGGAACTCACTCAAGTGATCCGTAACAGACGCACCATCTTTGTACCGTAGACCCATCATCATCGGGATTAGGAACAATTTGTTTACCCCAGTCTTTTTCGCGAACAAAGATTCCAACTTCTCCCACAACGTCTTCGCATGCTCAATATTGGCAACGTGGTTGTACACGTTCTCGTCAACGAACTGTCGCATGTACCTACACACATGCATATGCTTGAAGTTCCAGTCCTCATCGAATTTGTTACTGAGCTTCTCAGATGCAAATACTAGAAGATGCAGCTTCTTGACGAACAACAAATCCTTCATCTTGCTCCGCCAATAATAGCAGTTTTAACGTTCAGGTTCACCATGCGCACCGGCTTCGCGTCCATCTCTGCTTCCTGGTTTGACTATCAACTCCTGACACTTCTTTGAACCCAAAGCTCTGATACCACTCTGTTGGGAACGAAGCGCAAAAACCGTTTCCCCAAACCAGAAAGTCCTGCGAGAGAACCAAGCAAAAGCACAGAAACAAAAAATGCCAAACACAAATCGCACACAAAAATTTTTGACGTGGAAAATCCTTGCGAAAAAAAATCACGGAAAGATCGGAGTCCAGCCCTGAAGAACCGGAATAAAGAGAATACACCCTCTACAAGCTCCTCCTGATCCAACACGGATCACCACAACTCACTTGAAAGAATAAAATTTTGATTGCACTCTGAAGAACAAGAGATGCCGAAAAATTATTCGAAGCAATCTCTCCTTCACAATAGTACTTATCCTCTCTCTCTCTCTCTCTCTCTCTCTCTCTCTCTCTCTTAAAGATTGTAAAACACTCTTGTTTTCTTTTTGAGATATTTTTCAACTTGCATCCGTCACCCTTTTATAAGTCCTTGGTAATTTATACATGGAAGATCAATATATATGGAAAGTTCCAATATGCATCAATCATATATTTAATAGAAATTCAATCATAATTGGCTTGCCATAATTGGAAGCCCAATTATATGGAAACTCAATATATGAAAGATCCAATCATAAATATATGATCAAAGTAAATATGGAAATCCAATAATATATTTTCTTACCATATATGTTCCAAAATAGGATCCATGCACTCTCCAAATTTCTCCGACACACGGATGACGCTCGTCGCACTCCGAAATATTCTCCACATAGGTTGGACCACCGTTGCTACCACTAGACCACAACCTACTGATAAATATATCTATAAATTAAGCAATACAAAATAACGACTATAAACTGCACAATAACTAGATTCAAAATATTCAAGTTGAGATACTACTAAAGTTTTTTTTTTTTAATTGATGTAAGAATGTGTTGAACTATCACACTTACAAGCCTCGAGTACTCACTTCTCGATCGACTAGCTTTCAGAGTACTTCCTTGACTCTCCTAAAGATGCGATTTCTAAATGCGAAATTTACAAAAGGAACATGCTTCTTAGTCGCCCCCCTTAATTTATAACGAATAGAGTGTTGTACATTATTTGTTTTTGTTTTCGAATGATGGTCCATCAGTCCCTCCAGTGGGTGCTTATCAGCGTACATTCACTGCCGAAGTGCCGTCATAGGTGGTGCCATCTTCCTGATCCTCTGGCATGTGAGCACAGCTCGGTGGCAAGTCCGCAGATGCCAAAGAATGCTGTCAAAATTGCGGTTTTTTGAATGATTAGCCTTCTATATATGATTTGACAACTAGAGGGACTAATTATCGAATGAAAGAGGGGGAACGCTCGCGTCAAATCGTGCTGATGTGGCAGCCCCCATTGGCTCCAACCACCTTTGGTGGGATTCGATGCTAGAGTCAATGAGAACTGCCAAGTCAACATGATCTGACGCACGCGGTTCCCTCCTCGGTTTGACATCCATTTTGCTTATCGAATAGACTTCACAAACCTGAATCATAGCGAAAGGAGCAGATGGAATGAGCGCGGTGAGGAGCTCGGTCGAGGTGTATGCCTGGTGCCACGTGTCGTTCTGGTTGCTCATGTGGCATCCTCCTAGGCGAGGGTCCATCTGCAGCCCGTTGGACGAAGAAATCGTGTCGTATATCCCATGATCCCTGCATTTAAAGCAAGGTAAGTTCAACTAGAATTACACATGCACAGATCAAAGTAAAGAACAATGCTAGGATTACAACTATTTAGCTTACAACCTAGTTACAACAGTCAGTGTGACAGTTTTCAATTGGGTCCCCTCTCCCTATGTGGGGTCGAGAGGGAGAGGAGACCTAATGAACAACTGTCACCTAGACGATTGTAAGAGAGTTCTAAATTAAATGGTTACAAACTTAGCATTTTTGCAAACTAAATGGTGTGCAACGTTGTGAAAGTTGTGCACCTGAGGGACATCAAATGATCGGAACCAATAAACATTGGGTTGTTCGTGTTCGATGCACCCTCTGCCATCCATTGAATGTAGTCAGTCCCATATGCATTAGCCATTCCTTCTTGTTGTGGTTGCATGTATATCTGCGCATGCGAGTAGTTACAACCTTAGGATGACGAAATTTAATCAGAAATGCTTGCTGAACCGATGGAAGGACTGCGTGCTTCAGAACATGCTAATGTGACAGTCTCCATTGGTTTGCCAGTGCTCTCATGTTAATGCCGGACTCCACTGAAGTCAATGAAGGACCGTCATATTAGTGCAGTCTGACACGCACGGTTCTCCCTCGATTCGACAAACAACACTGCTCAGAAATATATATGTGAATATCGTTATTAGTTAAGTTTGGGCATGATATGACATATATGGTTTTAAGTATAGAAATTAATGTGCATTGATCGAAATACCTGCATGCTGGAGGTGGATGGATCATAGGTTGGCATGTGATTACTCATCAAATATTTCTGCAATCGAAAGTGAACATATTTAGTAATATGGTTTCACATAATAGTTAATATTAGAATTTAGCGTTTGCGTTTTCAAATCACTGTTTATGTAGGCTAGTAAACAGTAATTTGGAGACTCAAACACTAACGTTGGACAATTTAAAAATTTAAATCTTAATATCAACTATTACGAGGGACTATATTATTAAATCTAGAATCACAAAAAAAAAAAAAAAAGTATTAAGCTTATTCATGCTGCAAACCTTTCTCTCAGTGACACGTGTCAAAGCATCCATGAGGAACTGCTCGGATGTTTGGAGCTCAACGATCGATGTGACTCTCGTAGGATCAGGTTCGAAAAATCTACAAATTTAACCGCAAAAATGTACTTTTATATATCAATAGTTTAAAATGATTTCGAACATTGAACAAATTCTTGATTATATAGCTAGAGACCTCAAGCGCTCCTCCAACATCTGAAGTTGTTGTTGATACCTACTGATTTCTTGCTGCAGCTCCTAACAAAATAAATAAATAATAATAATAATAATGAATGTCAAAATATGATAAAACGGAAGGAATAAATAAATATTATGGTAAAAGAATATTGGATAATTTAGCTTACTTCGACATTAGAGTTAATCATCCCAGGTCTGAATTAAACCAAAAAAAAAAGTAACTATTGTGAAATTAATTTTTAAGAAAAATCTAAATAAATGAAATGATACTAATTACATGTTACATACGTAGCTAATTGTGTCGCTACATCGCTTTCACATTTGAGTTTTCTTAGGGTCCTGATCAAATACTGCACGAACTTTTCATGCAAAATCAGAAGAAAAAAATAAAAATAAATATAGCAGAATTAAAAACACGTACCTCTCTATTTTGAATCACACTGAAACAAAAAACAAAAGAAAATGTAAGAAAATGAACAAACTTAGTGTAAGAAATTTAGGGAAAAAAATTATTTGAAAGTGTTCGACTTTAAAGAACATACGTTCCTCTATCATTGTCGGAAAGATTAATGTACCGAGCAAGAACATCTTCGATCCTATATATGCACATCATAAATAAATAAATAAAAAGAATAAAAATCTAATTAACAATATAATAAATTTCATATTTTTAGGTAATTTCTAAATGCTCTTCACATTTTATTTCAGGACAGTCCTAAAATTAAGGAGGACTGTCAACTTTGTTCACAGTCTATCTTAATATTCAAATTTTTTAGGACAGCCAACTAGACTGTCCTGAAATAAAATGTAGAGTACCTTTAGAAATTACCTATATTTACGTATGTATAAACATTTTTGGTCGCATATATCAACCTTCGTCTACCGGAGAAATTGCTGAGCCTGCCGGAGGGGGAGAACATGATGAGCGCAATGTCGATGTCGCAGAGCACGGAGAGCTCGTAGGCCTTCTTGATGAGGCCATTGCGACGCTTAGAGAACGTCACTTGACGATTAGTGTTGTTCTCTATCCTCTTTATCTGGAGTTTAACTCGGCCCATAATTAAGAAAAAAAATGAGTTTTATAACAATAAGAGGGAACAAATTAGGGAATGTTTAAAAAAAGGGAGAGAAAAAATAGGAATATATAAGTAAAAAAGGAAGGAAAAAAAAAAAGGAAGAGATTTTGAGCACAAGAACGAAAGGGACGTTGCGAGGAAAGAGGACGGAGAGAGTGAATGGGAGGGATTTTAGAGCCCTTTGAAACCGGGTGAGTTTCTGTAGGTTCGGAATTGGCGGCTTTTGGATCCTTTTCGTGGAGTGGGACTGGATCTCTGACCGACACGTGTACGTCCCTTGCAGAGCTGGAAACCGGGGGCAGCCGGTTCCTTCTCTTGACGGTTGACAGTTAATGTGCGCGTTGACAAGTCCCCGTCCCTCTACGTGCTTCTCCTCCCAGTGTTGTCCAGACCGGACCGGACCGGCGGTCGAATTTTCCAAAAAATCTGTCTGATCTAACTTGAACTGGATTTTTGAATTTTTTTTGGTGTTTTTCAGAAACGGATTTAACCGGTGTACCGGCCGAACCGAGTTTTGGTTTAAAATATATATATATTTATCGCGTCAGATTTGAACAATTTAGTTCTTGGCTTGGTTTTGAGAAACCTTATAGTTTTAAAATTAAACCAAAACAAATATGCTAAGAACCAAACCAAACCAAACCATACCAAGAAGTAAATGTGGATATATTATCTATGACAATTTTTACACAAAAGGATGAAATTTGTGGTATTTACGCGAAAAAGAACAAGTTTGGAAACATTACGAAGAAGAGGATTGGACGTCATCGCAGATGGTGCCAAAAAAAAAATAAAACGAATCCACCACTCTGGCGCCAATACTGACGTCGTCCGGCATGTGGCCCCCGTCCACGGCGACATCAGTGTTGGCGCACAGATCAAGCCCCCCCAACCCGGCGCCATCACTTATGTCGCCTAGCGCAAATGAAGCTCCCCCACCCCCCCTCCTGGTGGGTGTTGAAGTACACCAGAGATCTCGAGCTCCGATCCTCAATGGCGGTCCGGCCGACTCTCTTCCGCTTCCCCACCGACCCCGAAACCCTAGAGTCCTCCGGCCTCCCTTGGGGCCTCACTGTTACCCCCTTCTCCTCCTCCGACGAGATCGGCGTCCGACCGGCCTTCGGCTCCGACAGCGACCTCCTCCCGCGTTGCGAGAGCTGCTGGGGGTACTTCAACACCTACTGCGAGCTCGAGGAGTAGGCGTGGACCTGCTCGCTCTGCGGTGCGCTTAACGGGCTCACGTCACAGATCATCCACAGGTACTCGCAGCTGCAGTCGTGCTCGGAGATGTGCTCGTCGTTCGTCGATCTGGAGGTGAACGGGGGGGAAGGACGGTGCCGGGAGGGGGGGATTCATTTGCGCTAGGCGACATATGTTGGCCCATTTCATGGTCACACCCGATTTTGATAATCGACACTAACTTAAGTCAATGCACAAAATATACGAACTGCTGCTAATCATTTCAGGTCTAGTAAAATCAATATCAAAAAGCGTACTACTACATCAGCAAGCGTGTGAATCATCATTCTGAAGCTCATTTTCATTAGAATCAGTCCGAGTCATTTTACAATTTATTATGTATTTTATCTTTATTGAGTCTAGGATATAAATTGTAAGATCGACTGGATACTACTGGCTTAGGTTAATCATAGTCCACTCTCCTATACAGCCTACCCATCCAAAGTCTACTTACCAAAAATATCATTCACCTTCTGCAAGAAAATTTGACAAATATTTTACATTTTTTCTGAGACAGAACTCAAGCCGAGTTTGGTCCGAACTCTGACCGAGTTCGGTCAGTTTGAATTTAAATATTTGTTGCCTCCAAATCTGCATGCAACGTTCGTTTGCGAAATTTTTGCATCAGAACTCTGCCCGAATTCTATCTGAGTTCGGTCCTCGAAAACACCTATAAATAGAAGAATTTCTCATTCCAAATCACTCAATCAATTCATCTTCTCTTCTCTCTTCAATAAGTGTTTTCATTTGATCAAAAGCTTTCATATTTCACCTACACATCTCTTAGCCAAAAGACAGTAATATCTATTTGATCTAGAGTCTGTTGGTTCTCAAGCGTTATAAAAAGGTTGTTCAAAGTTCAGGAACTATCTCTGTTGTTGTCACGCCCCAGTTCTAAAATATGGAACCGAGCTACGTGGCAAGGCCAGCGAGTACCACTCCCAATGATTAATCCAATTTAATGGAACCATTAGAGTAGCACTTAAGCTGTAAAATGAGTAAATAAGAAGTAAATGTCCAAACGATCACAAGTAACTAATCTCATCCACAAGTATGATCAAGGAACAGATAGTGAATACTCTGAATAAAACCATAATGTGCTGATTAACATAGTCCGAAATGTAGTAATAATACAAATACTAAATGAAAAGAGTCTTGCAAAAACAATCCCGCAGATACAATGCTGAATGAAGTAAAACAGGAAGATAACTAGATCTGCCAACAGACTAACTAGATAATGAAGTCAGATCAAGTAGAGCTCTACCACTGGAATAAGCTACTCTGCTGGATAAACTTCGTCCCCTGGAACTGCTCCCGTGTCAAGTCCGGATCCGTAGACCTCCGGATAATCCTCGTCTAAATCTAGAGAGAAAACCAGGTCCTCAGCGGGACGTAACAAGGTACATAATATGCAAGCCAAAAGTACAACAGTGTAGATACATATAAGAAAGTAGAATATAACTGTAAGGGGTGAATCTAATATAACCAACTAGAATGCTAATGCAATTTAAGAAACATCACTTGAACACGCGGGCTGTCAAGGTGTACCCCAGAGACCTGATAGGCACTCCGACAAACTATGAATACCCCATAGTCCGGTAAGGACTGTGGTAAACTATGAAATCCCCAAAGCTCTGGAATGAGACAACGGCATACTATGTGAGAAAGTAGCCCAAGCGCACGGTGTATGTTCTCCCCTCCCATGTGACCTTGCGAATCATATCCACGAGACGCTCGATCGGATCCTCTAACTAGAACATCGAGTCATACTAGTAAGTACAATATAAAGATCACAAGTCATCGTCCTAGAATCAATCATGGATTTTTGTATAGCAAGATATAAATCATGTACGAGAATACGACAGTATAACTAACCATGAACATGTTCTAGGATCTGAATGTACTCCGCAACGAATTGTCACGAGAACGAAATATGAATGTCTAATGTCGATACCCGATGGCGCTAACGTCCATCGGCACCCGTATGTGATTCAGACGCGAAGTACCAAACACGGCCCTAGGTGTTGCAATATAATACACACAATATAATATTCAAGAATTTAATAATGTAACTGAAATACAAGTATGGCAAGGTACACTTGCCTGGCTCCGGGTGTTGAAGAGGAAAAGCTGATCCGATGTCCAAGTCCGATGAGTCCAATGTGTAAAAAGGACCTAAAGAATAATTTTAAAACTAATTAATTTTTATTTAGACAAAACCCTAACTTATAAATAACTCCTAAATATTGATATAATTTCCAATTAATTAATAATTCATTTATAAGGAGAAAAGGATTTTAATAATGCTAACTATCAAGCTCTAACCTTTACATATATATAAGCTTAACCAAGTGAGGAAGACATAAATAATGCTATTGGATTATCATGCACACAAAAAGAGGAAAACTTTATCATCATTATTCTTACTCCACAGTCCATACCCCCGCTTTACATTCAAGGGAAATAATAGATTAGAACGAACACTTATGCTAGGAAAACCAAAAAACTAAAACCCATATCCTTATTATTAAAACCCAACTCTACGAATACTATTATTGTTGCTGCTCTTAACCCAAAATCAGTCTATGGGTCCGGCCCACACTAAACCATCTTTTTTTTAACCATTAGGCCCAATCAACTGAACCGACTCATTCCTATAGCCCATCCAACTAAATCAGCTCACTGGCAAGAAGAAGAAGAAGAAGAAGAGGAAAAGAAAACTAAAATACCAGTACAACAACCCAATATTTGATCCACTCAGCTATTGCTCCAAACATAAACCAAGTCGCATATTACTTAATTGAATTCAAGCAACACTCCACTCTCAATGCCTATACAACACTCCCCCAACTGCCATTTCATTCCCTCACATTTTTGCGAGAATACATAATATGGCTCCCATACACAGAAACTTTTCTCCTAAGAGTTAACAACATATATACAACAATCCTTTATAGAAAAGACTGATTGTAGGTACTTCTTTATCTAACCTCAAGGTTGTGCATAGCTACTTCAAGCCTCTTGGGTTCACACTCCTTCGTGTACATTCCAGTGAGGCCTCTCTTTCATAAAAATTATTTCTCAAGCTCCTAAATCATTCTCCACAAACAGTTGCTTAACCTAGTAGTGTTCCCCTCATATATCATGCGTACACTTCCTCTAATTAAACCTAACATAACTATAAAAAAAAGACAGAAACCGACACATTGCATGGAACATCTAATCTTCTAACTATTAGCATGCATAGTAAAAATCATATAGTAGAAACCATTGAAACCATCCTAACATTTCATTCTCGTGAAGCAGAAAATGAAGGATGGGGATTTAGAGAGAAGTTTTAGGTGTTACCAAGGAAGAGAAGTGTGGGTGGTCGGTCGAGCGATGGGGAAGAACTCCCACACGGAAGATGACGATGGCGAGAGAAACCAACGCCGGGACTCAACTGCCACAACGGCGAGGGTGTCCGTTGTTGATCTCCTATGCGCGGTGACCGTCACGATGTTCCGTCGCACCCTCCTCGCCGGTGACGTCGAGCTCCGCGGGACTCGTGAGAAGGTTGTGAAGGGAAGGGAAGGTGGAAAAATATAAGAGGCAGCTAGGTTTAGGATGGAGGAGGAGATGAATATGAGATATTACATAGAAGAAGAGGGATTAGGGTTTCGGATGGAGGGCTTAGTCGAGTGGCTAGCTGGCTTGGCGTGCCTGCTGGCTCTGAGAGTTGCAGTGTGCACAGAGTACGTATAGTGTAAGAGGAGAATAGTAGCATGAGGAGTTTTCGGGTTATGGTAACGGGTTGATGGGTATGGGGTCACCGCCCAACCTAAACCTTAGTTGCTGCTGTTGCTAACGGTAAGATGTGGGTTCGGGTCTTGTTGTCCTCCCTCCCAATTAAATGGAATCTAGCCGTTAGGAGGGTTTTAATTTTGAAAGTTGAGTGCTGGCTTGTTCCAGCCAAGGGGGTTTAGGAAAATATCTATTTTTTTTCTTTTTCTAAAGGATTTTGTTTTAGGAAAAATTTGTTTAGGAAAATTGGTAAGCCTAGAAACATGTGTAAATTTTATTCTACATAAATCTAGTAATAAAAAAATATAGTTATCCTAAAAATAATCTAAATTTTATCAGAGATTTGGCTATGCATAAAATAAGTAAGAAAATTATTCTTTGCAACAAATTAAATTTGCCATCAAATAATTTCATATATTCAAGTATAGTAAAATAATTAATAAATATAGGGGGCTCACAATCTCTTCCCCTTAGAAAATTTCGTCCCCGAAATTAGAAATGGCACGATTTAGGAAAACGAGATTTAAAGGAGTCATTACGATAATCAAAATACAGTAGGTAGATTCGTACCTCGATCCTCGAACAAATGAGGAAAACGCTCCCGAATAGAGTCCTCGCGCTCCCAAGTGGACTCGCCCGAGAATGATACTTCCAAGCAACTCGGACAAGTCGAATCGTCTGTCCTCTCAAAAATTTCTCGCTGCGATCGACAATCGCGACAGGCTGCTCCACATATGATAGGCTCGGTCCAACTGTAATCTCCGAATGGTCCAGCACGTAACTGGGGTCTGCCACGTACCTCCTCAACTATGATACATGAAAAACATCATGCAGTCCCTTAAATGACGTGGGTAATGCAAGACGATAAGCCACCTCACCCACTCGCTCCAAAATATCGAATGGTCCGATGTACCTCGGACTCAACTTGCCCCTGCTGCCAAATCTGATAGTTCCTCTAGTCGGTAATATCCTCAAGAACACGTGGTCGCCTTCCTTGAACTCCAAGGGTCGGCGGTGCGTATCATCCCAGTGCTTCTGCTATCCTGTGCTGCTCTAAGGTGACTCTGAATCTGCTTCACCTTTTCCACTGTATGTGTCACCAACTCAGGACCAAGTATCTGACGTTCTCCGACGTCACTCAAACATACTGAAGACCTGCACTTCCTATCGTACAGTGCCTCGAAGGGTGCCATCTGTATGCTCGCCTGGTAGCTGTTGTTGTATGAGAACTTAAACAAATGTAGGTAATCGTCCCATGATCCTCTAAAGTCTAACATGCATTCCCTCAACATATCCTTAAGTGTCTGGATCATATGCTCTGACTATCCGTCAGTCTGCGGATGATAAGCTATACTAAATTTGAGGCGAGTCCCCAAACTCTCCTGCATACTCCTCCAAAAGTGTGAAGTGAATCTGGAATCTCGATCCGACACAATGCTAACCGGTACTCCATGCAGACGCACTATCTGCCTCATGTACAAATCAGCAAGAATCTCCGTCGATTGCCCAACTCTGAAGGGCAAAAAATGGGCCGACTTGGTGAGTCGATCCACGATGACCCAATCTGCATCCTTCCCGCTGGGGCTCCTTGGGAATCCAGTGACGAAGTCCATCGTGATATGTTCCCACTTCCACTCGAAAATGGAAAGCGGCTGCAAAGTCCTACAGACCTCTGGTGCTCGGCCTTGACCTGCTGACAGAACAAATATCTCGCTACAAATTGAGCAATCTCCCTCTTCATTCCATGCCACCAGTAATGCTGTCATAGATCCCTGTACATCTTTATACCTCTGGGATGAATAGAATATATTGAGCTATGCGCCTCTGTTATCAACTCCTGACGTAGCTCTCCACTCGGAACGCATAGGCGATCTCCACACCTTAATATCCCATCCTCGTGAATCCATAGCCCTGTCTGCTTGTCGGCCTCTGTCCTCTTCCGGAGTCTCATGAATCTCGCATCTGTAGGTAGTACGGCCTTGATCCTCTCAACCAAAGTGGACTGTACTTCAAGGGTAGATAACTGTCCGTCCATACCTGGCAGTACAACCTCTATCCCCAACTTCTGGAGATCCTTCAATAAATGACGCTGAGTCGTCAAGAAATATGCCGTGGGTTTTCTGCTCAAAGCATCCGCCACAACATTCGCATTGCCCGGATGGTACTGTAACTCGATCTCAAAGTCCTTCATCAGTTCCAGCCAACGTCTTTGCCTCATGTTCAGCTCCTTCTGCGTGAAGACATACTTCAGGCTCTTGTGATCAGTAAATATCTCTACCCGCTCACCATAAAGGCAGTGCCTCCATAGCTTCAGTGCAAAAATCACTGCAGTTAGCTCCAAATCGTGCGTCAGGTAGTTCTTCTCGTGGATCCTCAACTGCCTCGATGCGTAGGCCACAACCTTGCCGTGCTGCATCAATACACATCCTAGTCCGCTTCCGGATGCATCACTGTATACCACAAATCCTCCAGATCCCGACGGTAGTGTCAAGATAGGTGCTGATGTCATACGCTTCTTCAGCTCATCAAAAGCCGACTGACACTCCTTTATCCAGTTGAACTGCTGATCCTTACGCGTCAAACGCGTCATAGGCTCAGCAATCCTCGAAAAGTTTTCTATGAACCTCCGATAATATCCGGCAAGTCCGAGAAAGCTCCTAACCTCTATATTGATGTTGGCGCAGGCTAAGTCTTTACTGCTTCAATCTACTCTGGATCCACTGCTAATCTGTCTCATGTAATAATGTGCCCAAGGAAGGATACCTCGCTCAGACAGAACTCACATTTACTGAGCTTGGCATAAAGTCTTTCTCTTCTCAATGTCTCCAGCACGATCCTGAGATACTCCTTATGCTCCTCGTGGCTCTTAGAGTACACCAAAATGTCGTCGATGAACACCACTACGAACTTGTCCAAGTATTGGTGGAACACCTTGTTCATTAGACTCATGAATACCGCTGGTGCGTTGGTTAAACCAAATGGCATCACAAGGTACTCATAGTGTCCATACTTCGTCCGAAAGGCCGTCTTCGGAATATCCTCCTTTTGCACCATGATCTGGTGGTAGCCTGACCTGAGATCAATCTTCGAAAACACACAAGCACTACTCAATTGGTCAAATAAATCATTATACGAGGCAACGGATACCTGTTCTTTACTGTCGCAACATTCAACTCTCTTTAGTCGATGCACAACCGTACCGACCCGTCCTTCTTCGGTACAAGCAATGCTAGAGCTCCCCATGGTGAAACACTAGCCCGAATAAAACCCAAATCCAATAGTTCATCTATCTGGATCTTCAACTCTCGTACCTCCATCGGTGCCAATCGATACACATGGGAAGTAATAAGTGGCGTTCCTGGAGCTAGCTCGATGGAGAACTCTATCTTCCTTTCTGGTGGCAATCATGGAAGCTCCTCAGGAAAAATGTCCTCAAACTCCAAGACGATCGTCGGGAGTGCTAGTTCCTCCAATGAAATATGTGCCTCAAGGGTGGGGTGATCATCCATCTCTATGGCTCCCCGAGAGAACTCAAACTCGGTATGACCTGGGGGTCGAAATATGATGCATCCATGTCGGCAGTCTAATGTCGCATGGTACTGGCTCAACCAATCCATGCCAAGAACCACATCATAGTCTGGCATAGAGAAGACTAAAAATCGGGCACGCATCACACGCCTGCAAACAACTACTGAACAAGATCTATATGTATCGCTAACATGTACTATTCCGCCTCCCGTGAGAATTCTTATGTTCTTCGAAAGGGGTGCAGTAGCTACTCTATGGGTGGCCGCGAAACTAGCTGCTATGAATGAATGCATGGCACCAGAATCGAATAATACTACTGTAGGTAACGAAGCAACTAAAATAGTACCTGCAATGACTTCCCCAGCTGTCTCTGCCTCCTCAACTGTCATAGCGAAGGTCCGTCCATGTCTGTGTGCCCTAGCCTGCTGCCTGGCCTGCTGAAATCGGGCTGCCTGCGGTGCCAAGGGTGGCCTCTCCTGGTACCCTTCCGATGCTACTGGTCGTATCGCTCCAACTCCAGCATGGGGCGCTCTCGGACCCTGGTAGAAGGGCCTCGGTGCTGGAAGTGCTGGTCGGTGCACCATCTGTGCTGCTCCACGATGCTTCGCGCAATCCCATGCCTGGTGCTGATCTGATCCACAAACCAGGCATAGTCCCAGTTTATGCCGACACTCCTTCGCTACATGGCCTACTCTGCCACAGTGATGGCAAGTAGGGAGTCCAGGTGCTGCTGCCCTCTGTGGCTGATGAATCTAGGGACGTTTTGCTGGTGTTCCCTGTTGTGCTCGAGTTGCTGGTGCTGATGAGTGGGAGCGCTTCATGCTAGCCTCCCTATGGTTGATGCGCTATTGACGTCTGGCTGCTGTCAGGATATCTGAGTATGAAGTAGGTGCGACTGATCCTACCAATCTCTGTAGCTTAAAGCGCAGGCCGTCATAGAACTTCTCGGCCTTCTTCTCCTCAGTATCGATCAGATACGGGGCAAAACGGCTCAGACGGAGGAACTCCGTGTTGTACTCCTCAACCGACATACTGTCCTGGACAAGATGCATGAACTTGTCCCGAAGCTCCGTACGCGCTGTAGCTGGAATAAACATTTCCTTGAAAAGCCTGGAGAACTCCTTCCAAGTGACCCGGTCGGGTCCTAGCCGATGCTCCTCGGCCAACCACCAATGGTGTGCGTTGCCCGTCAGCTGTATTCTGACGGCCTTCATCCATCTGTCCCTTGGAAGCTCTACATGTAGTGCCTCATCCCGTAAAGTCAATCGGAGGAATCGAAATGCCGACGGTGTTTCGAACTTAGCCTTACAACGGCTGCTCGAAGGCTCGCTCGGTCGAGGCGACTCCTCGTTCAGGTAGGGTAGTTTCGGTGAACTTGCCTCATCTTAGCCTTCACTTAATAACTCGTATGTTTTCAACTTGCGCAAGTTAGACTTGATAATAAAAGAGACGCATCCACATAGCTAAAAAAATAATTCCGTCGGGTCGGAATGTCTTAGAACATGGAAAATGGTCCCACGGTCTGCTTAGAAGTCGGCTCAGCGTGCTTTCAAAGTGACACTCGAATCCTTCGTTCCTGTGGCTTGGGAGAAGGAGAGTAGGTCTGAGTTGCCAAGAAGTTATGAACGTAGCCTAAGTCATAGGCGTCGCCAGCTTGAATGCTTGATAAAGCATGCACGGTCCCGTCGTTTTGCCCCGACACTCGAATTAGCCTAAGTCATAGGCGTCGCCTGCATGAATGCTTGATAAAGCATGCACGGTCCCGTCGTCCAAGGCTTGGCATAGCCTTCGCATGTCCCATGGGTTAAGTCGTATTGTACGGCTTCTGGCTTAAGTCTAGGCACCTGAGAACTTGGTTGTTCAAGCCGAACGCGTGTACGGCACGTTCCCTCGATGCGAAGCTTGGCGTAGCCTTTGCTCGTCAAGTCGTTACGCAAATAAGATAGGCAAAGTTATGCCGGTCGGTCTAAGCCATTTCTAGCACTGTCCCGTTCTACCTGCGGTTGTCAAGTCGCGTAGTCCCTTGGGAATAATGCTCGTCGTATAAAGTATATGACTTGAGCGATAGCATTGCCTAGAGAACCAGGCCTGTCTAAGGCACGAGCCACGGTAAATTTAGTAAAGAGTATGCCACAGACAAAGGAAGTCCACGCGACTGGTTGTCGCCGAGATCGGTCCCGCTACTTGGGAGTCTCGATAAGCCTCATTCACGCGAGATCGGTCCCGCTACTTGGGAGTCTCGCTAAGTGTCGATAAGTCTCGTTCACGCGAGATCGGTCCCGCTACTTGAGAGTCTTGCTAAGTCTCGATAAGCCTCGTTCATACGAGATCGGTCCTGCTACTTGGGAGTCTTGCTAAGTCTTGATAAGTCCCGCACACGAGATCGGTCCTGCTACTTGGAAGTCTCGCTAAGTCTTGATAAGTCCCGCACACGAGATCGGTCCTGCTACTTGGGATTCTCGCTAAGTCTTGATAAGTCTCGTACACGAGATCGGTTCTGCTACTTGGGAGTCTCGATAGAAAGATAGAAAGCATGGTCATGAATAAGAAAGGACTGGATAGATCGAGTTGAGTCTTGCATGGTCATTGGACAACTTGCGCGCAACGGGAATCCCTCGACCGATCGTCGGGGCGCCGGGATCGAGTCGGCCTAGAAGGGAAAAGCAGATACCGTACGGCCTTCGACGACGGTGCGACTCGTTAGAAGTGAACCGTTGCGGTATATCCCACGGGACCATTCGGTGGGGCTCGCACCTCCACGCGAAGGGGTCACCGTGAGGCAAAGATCCAGTATAGCTTGACATTGCTAGTGACCTCTCATGTAGATGGGTCGGCAGAATAGCGGCAAACCGCGTGTATGCTTTGGATTGACTCTAGAACTTGAATGTATGTCTAGTTGGTAATACAATGTCTGGGCCTAAGACTAGGCTGCAGCATAGGCACCGTGCTTGGCACGATAGATGGCGTCGGGATGTTCATAAAGTCGACCCTATGTTTCATATGTCTTGCCTAAGTTGGTTTATGAGTTGAACAGGTAGGCCGCAAGGCGGTAGCATGGATAAGCCTTGATAAGTTAGTGAGGCACGGCCTCAATCTTGACCGCATGAACATGTCTAAGCAAGGTCTAGAGGCACGACCGCACGAATCGTCCCCTTGACGTCGTTGGCACGAAAATTCGTCCAGAGGCACTTGAGTTTAAAATGAAAGTCTTAGCATGGCCGAGTTCGCATAAGTTGCTCCTCGGCGAAGCATTGTCTCGAATATGTTAAGTCGCGAATAGAGTATGGCACGACCCTGCCGTCCCGAGTTGAAGTTCGGTCATGTACATAAGCGATGAGGCACTGCCTCCATCGAAATACACGTTAGCATTATAGCACGACCATGTCGTTGTACGTCGATTTGGTCAGGCGTCGTAGTCTTAAAACTAATCCTAAGGCAAGACTAGAAAGACAATCGTAAAGAGACTTGTAATGCACAAAGTAAATAAACGTGTCAGTTTTGTATGGGTGGGCGAGGAGCTCACTACACCAGTACAGTTGAGTACTGACACCCACACAGTCTTCATGTGCAGGCACAGGTAGAAGATCATGGCGTGGAGCTCGCTTGGATGCGTCGAGGCACGGAGTTCCTTGGCGATTCGAAGCGTACGGCCGTGTGGAGTCAAAGACTTATACGGGACATAATGTATGGACATCGCCTTTCGAATCTTTCGCTGGCTCAAGCATTGTATTGAGAGATGAGAGAGAGAAGAGTGACTTATAAAATGAGAGAAAAGTGAGCACGAGAGACTTGTAATCAAGGCCTTGCGCCCATTGTAATATCATTGTTCAATATCAATAAAGAGTACTTTTGAATAACTTGTGTTTTGTCTTTAAATTTCTGCTGCATGATTCAATGTTTCTGTTTGGAACTTCTGTGCGATGACCCTGTCGCCGCCGCTGTAATCGACCGTTATGAAACTGCCTTGCACGAGCGCAATCTAAGTACGTACGACATCACGCCTTAGCGAGGACGATCGCTCCTACGGGAGCGGGGCGTGACACTGCAGCCTCCAACTGGTGCTCGATGCTAGTAAGCCATGCATGAACCTCTGTAGGCTCCTCTGTGTCCGAAAATGGAAGGGACACCATGTGACGAAAGTCCTTGATAGACCCCGTCGAAGGTCGTCGCTCCGGTGGTGTCACCTGCTCCAACGCAGTGACGATACTCTTCCTCAGAGTATCCGCCTGGTGTTACTAGCCTGCTGTTGTGCCTGATACTGAATCTGCTGTTGGGCCTACATTATGGCGTAAATCATTTGATACATTTGCTGCCCGTCCACCTGCTGTCCTGGTGGAGGAAATGGCATGTATCTGGTGGCGCTGTTGCCCCGGCTGTGTCTGGTGGCGCTGCTCGGCTGGCGGCCCCTTAGTCTGCTGAGAAATCTGAACCTGGGGTGCTGGGGTCAGCATGAGTGTCTGCCTCGGGGTCGGCTCGTCAGACGATACGGAGTCCCGGGGGAGACCGTCCTGTTGTGCCACTCGTCCACTTCGGAGATTCATATTCTGAAAGCAGATAAGTGAAAATTAGCGACTTGGAATCAAACATGTTTTAATTTTGGTAATAAAATGGATGAGGAGGTGTCATAGAGAGGTATTCAAGCAAGTAGATGAGATCTCTAAGTTCTAATCCTAATTGCAGGCTCGCTTGGCACAGTTAGGTAACCAAGACGATTTAAATCTCGACCTGCATGGGCCACCACAAAAACCATGTCACGCCCCAGTTCCAAAATATGGAACCGAGCTACGTGGCAAGGCCAGCGAGTACCACTCCCAATAATTAACCCAATTTAATGGAACCATTAGAGTAGCACTTAAGCTATAAAATGCAGTAAATAAGAAGTAAATGCCCAGACGATCACAAGTAACTAATCTCATCCACAAGTATGATCAAGGAACACATAGTGAACACTCTGAATAAAACCACAATGTGCTGATTAACATAGTCCGAAATGTAGTAATAATACAAATACTAAATAAAAAGAGTCTTGCGAAAACAATCCCGCAGATATAATGCTGAATGAAGTAAAACAGGAAGATAACTAGATCTGCCAACCGACTAACTAGATAATGAAGTCAGATCAATAAGAGTTCTACCACTGGAATAAGCTACTCTGCTGGATAAACTTCGTCCTCTGGAACTGCTCCCATGTCAAGTTCGGATCCGTAGACATCCAGATAATCCTCGTCTAAATCTGGAGAGAAAACCCAGTCCTTAGCGGGACGTAATAAGGTACATAATATGTAAGCCAAAAGTACAACAGTGTAGATACATATAAGAAAGTAGAATATAATTGTAAGGGGTGAATCTAACATAACCAACTAGAATGCTAATGCAATTTAAGAAACAACACTCGAACACGCAGGCTGTCAAGGTGTACCCCGGAGACCTGATAGGCACTCCGGTAAACTATGAATACCCCATAGTCCGGTAAGGACTGTAGCAAACTATGAAATCCTCGAAGCTCTGGAATGAGACAACAGCATACTATGTGGGAATATAGCCCAAGCGCACGGTGTATGTTCTCCCCTCCCACGTGACCTTGCGAATCATATCCACGAGACGCTCGGTCGGATCCTCAAACTAGAACATCGAGTCATACTAGTAAGTACAGTGTAAAGATCACAAGTCATCGTCCTAGAATCAGTCATGGATTTTTGTATAGCGAGATATAAATCATGTACAAGAATTCGACAGTATAAGTAACCATGAACATGTTCTAGGGTCTGAATGTACTCCGCAACGGATTGTCACAAGAACGAAATATGAATGTCTAATGTCGATACCCGATGGCGCTAATGTCCATCGGCAACCGAATGTGATTCAGATGCGAAGTACCGAACACGGCCCTAGGTGTTGCAATATAATACACACAATATAATATTCAAGAATTTAATAATGTAACTAAAGTACAAGTATGGCAAGGTACACTTGTTTGGCTCCGGGTGTTGAAGAGGAAAAGCTGATCCGACGTCCAAGTCCGATGAGTCCAATGTGTAAACAGGACCTAAAGAATAATTTTAAAACTAATTAATTTTTATTTAGGCAAAACCCTAACTTATAAATAACTCCTAAAATATTGATATAATTTCCAATTAATTAATAATTCATTTATAAGGAGAAAATGATTTTAATAATGCTAACTATCAAGCTCTAACCTTTACATATATATAAGCTTAACCAAGTGAGGAAGACATAAATACTGTTATTGGATTATCTTGCACACAAAAAGAGAAAACCTTTATCATCATTATTCTTACTCCACAGTCCATACCCCCGCTTTATATTCAAGCGAAATAATAGATTAGAATGAACACTTATGCTAGGAAAACCAAAAAACTAAAACCCATATCCTTATTATCAAAACCCAACTCTATGAATACTATTATTGCTGCTGCTCTTAACCCAAAATCAGTCTATGGGTCCGGCCCACACTAAACCATCTTTTTTTAACCATTAGGCCCAATCAACTGAACCGACTCATTCCTATAGCCCGTCCAACTAAATCAGCTCACTGTCAAGAAGAAGAAGAAGAAGAGGAAAAAAAACTAAAATACCAGTACAACAACACAATATTTGATCCACTCGGCTATTGCTCCAAACATAAACCAAGTCGCACATTACTTAATTGAATACAAGCAACACTCCACTCTCAATGCCTCTACAACACTCCCCCAACTGCCATTTCATACCCTCACATTTTTGCGAGAATACATAATATGGCGCCCATGCACAGAAACTTTTCTCTTAAGAGTTAACAACATATACACAACTATCCTTCATGGAAAATACTGATTGTAGGTACTTCTTTATCTAACCTCAAGGTTGTGCATAGCTACTTCAAGCCTCTTAGGTTCACACTCGTTCGTGTATATTCCAGTGAGGCCTCTCTTTCATAAAAATTATTTCTCAAGCTCCTAAATCATTCTCCACAAACAGTTGTTTAACCTAGCAGTGTTCCCCTCATATATCATGCGTACACTTCCTCTAATTAAACCTAACATAACTATAAAAAAAGACAGAAACCAACACATTGCATGGAACATCTAATCTTCTAACTATTAGCATGCATAGTAAAAATCATATAGTAGAAACCATTGAAACCATCCTAACATTTCATTCTCGTGAAGCAGAAAATGAAGGATGGGGATCTAGAGAGAAGGTTTAGGTGTTACCAGGGAAGAGAAGAGTGGGTGGTCGGTCGAGCGATGGGGAAGAACTCCCACACGGAAGATGACGATGGCGAGAGAAACCAACGTCGAGACTCAACTGCCACAACGGCGAGGGTGTTCGTTGTTGATCTCCTATGCGCGATGACCGTCGCGATGTTCCGTCGCACCCTCCTCACCGGTGACATCGAGCTCCATGGGACTCGTGAGAAGGTTGTGAAGGGAAGGGAAGGTGGAAAAATATAAGAGGCGACTAGGGTTAGGATGGAGGAGGAGATGAATATGAGATATTATATAGAAGAAGAGGGATTAGGGTTTCGGATGGAGGGCTTGGTCGAGTGGCTAGCTGGCTTGTCGTGCCTGCTGGCTCTGAGAGTTGCAGTGTGCACAGAGTACGTATAGTGTAAGAGGAGAACAGTAGCATAAGGAGTTTTTGGGTTATGGTAACGTGTTGATGGGTATGGGGTCACCGCCCAACCTAAACCTTAGTTGCTGCTGTTGCTAACGGTAAGATGTGGGTTCAGGTCTTGTTGTCCTCCCTCCCAATTAAATGGAATCTAGCCGTTAGGAGGGTTTCAATTTTGAAAGTTGAGTGCTGGCTTGTTTCAGCCAAGGGGGTTTTGGAAAATATCTATTTTTTTCTTTTTCTAAAGGATTTTGTTTTAGGAAAAATTTGTTTAGGAAAATTGGTAAGCCTAAAAACATATGTGTAAATTGTATTCTACATAAATCTAGTAATAAAAAAATAGTTATCCTAAAAAATAATCTAAATTTTATCAGAGATTTGGCTATGCATAAAATAAGTAAGAAAATTATTCTTTGCAACAAATTAAATTTGCCATCAAATAATTTTATATATTTAAGTATAGTAAAATAATTAATAAATATAGGGAGCTCACAGTTGTGGAGTCGGTCGTGCGCTCGTCGCCAAGTACGATGTTGTGAAGTCGGTCGTGCACTTGTCACCAAGTACGGTGTTGTAAGAGACTACAAGCTCTCAATTAGCTTGTGCCTTAGTGGATTAACATCGAGAAAGAGTACTCGAGACTGGATTAGTCCTCTTTGAGGGATACCAGTATACATCGCTATGTCACTGAGTTTGATCTCTCTATCTCTTGCTATATTTATTTACTGTCTCTTTATTCACTGCCATAATTATCTGCTTTTAATTTTAAATTGGTGATTATTTTTCGCTGCACTCGTACTTACTCTATTCACCCCCTCTAGAGGTGCTCAACGGTCCTACAATTAGTATCAGAGCAGGTTATATTCTAATAGAAAAAACCTCAGAGAGTATATATGGCAGCCGTAAAATTATTATTCAACGGTGAAGGGCAATCCATAAATAGACCCCCACTATTTGATGGTACAAACTATAATTACTGGAAAACACGAATGACATTCTTTGGTCTATAGTAGTTGACGGTTATAAGAAACCGGCACCCATAGTAGTTGATGGTGTGCTTGTAGACAAGCCTCATGACAAATATACAGAGACTGAAAAAGTTAAGGCTAGTCTAGATGCTCGTGCCATCAATACACTGTTCTGTGTAATTGACAAAACGGAGTTTAACAGAGTTTCAACCTGTAAGACGTCCCATGAGATTTGGAAACTTCTTGAGGTAACTCATGAAGGTACTTCCCAAGTGAAAGAATCCAAAATCAGTAGACTAATCCTTTGCAATCTCTTGGTAATGATTACAGTAATCACAAGAAGATCAGAAAAGTGCTACGGGCTCTAACCAAGAACTGGAACCCAAACGCAACAGTAATTATTGAAGGAAACGATCTTACCACCATGTCTCTGAAACACTTATGGACAAGCTGATGACCCATGAGCTTGATCTGCAAGAGTTTGAAGAAGCTACCCCAAAGAAAAAATCCATCCCTTTAAAGCTCAAGCCAGAAAGTCAACGTGCAATAATTTTGAGAAAGAATCATCAAGTGGTGATGAACAAGCCCTACTAGTGAAGAAATTTAGAAAATTTTTAAAGTTTGAGAAATTAAACAGAAGGAAGAGAGATATCCAAGAAAGCAATGAAGTTGAAACAATATGTTTTGGATGCAAGAAATCAGGACATATGAAGAAGGACTGTCCAACTTCAAAGAAAAGCAGTCCATACGATAGATTAAAATCAAGCAGAAAAGCAACAACTAGTCAAAAGTATGCAAATACAAGTATCTGGCATCAAAGCGATGCTTGTGATACAGAGGAAGAAGACAGACCCTGTGGAAATGCCAATATCTGTCTTATGGCTTTTGATAAGGTATCCTCAAATCCTTTGTATGACGATTTTACTTTCGATGAATTAGAAAATGCCTTCAGCGAACTACTTGAAGAATACAGAAATGTGCTTGACAAGTATAACCAATCTCGAAAAGAGGTTAAGGCATACACAACCGAAGTAGCTAGACTATCCAGTGTCATTGAAGACATTAAAGAGACATCTACTACCGGTAACACGGAAGAGATAGCCACGCTTAAAGTAGACTGTGATGAGGCTATCCTCAAAGTTGAAAAGAAAGAAAGAGACTATGTAAAAATACAAGAATTATATGACATAGAGAAGAAGAAGCACTTAGTCACAGAACAAAGACTTATAGACATGACTGTTAAATATGAAGAATCATTTGCGGTTTCTAAAAAGTTAGAAATCAAATTAGTCAAACAGGCAATACCTGTGACACAACCTAAGTTTAGTCCTAATGCTAAGCATACACCTAAGAGGACTAAAACAAAGAAAGCACGTAAGAAACACGAATATCACCATGCTTTCACTTGTAGGTTTTCAAAGAAACCACATATGCATGTCAACACAAATTCTACTAACACGTTTTCAAAACTCACTTGCACATATTGTGGTACTCATGGACACATATCACAGTATTGTTTAGCAAAAAACTTGTTGACAATTGCACATTATTTTGGAGACCTAAGACTAATCAATATGGACCCTTCAGTAAATGGATACCAAAGGATTCATCTACTTGTTTTATATGTGGACCCTCAACCCTTTCATGCTAAAAGCAAGTGGATCCTCGATAGCGAATGTTCGCGGCACATGACTGGTGATGCATCTTTGTTCGTCACGCTATCGATGAAGAAAGAAGGATACGTCTCCTTCGAAAACAACCTGAGAGGTGATATCATTGGAAATGGCATTATTGGTATATCTCCTTATCGTGTAATAAAAGACGTTTGTCTAGTGACATAATTGAAACATAACCTATTAAGCATAAGTCACTTGGCTGATCATTGTTATGGTATCAACTTTATAAAAGACAAATGTACCATATATGATATGTCATCTGGTAATTCCGTATATGAAGGAATTAGAGAAGACAATATTTTTGTTTTCTTTCTGGAGAGTAATAATAATGCAAGAAGATGCCTAGTAGCTAACCTAGATGAAAGCTGGCTATGGCATATAAGACTAGGATATGCTAATATGGACAATATCTCACGACTGAGCACTAAGAAGCTGGTAAAAGGACTCCCTGAGATACCGTTCAAGAGAGATATGGTATGTGCTGACTGTGAAAAGAACAAAGCACATTGGTATACATTTAAATCCATCAATGTTGTAAGTACTTCTAGACCTTTGCAGTTGATACATATGGATTTATTTGGTCCTAGTAGAGTTGCTAGTCTTGGCGGTAAGCTATATGCATTTGTTATTGTTGATGGTTTCTCTCGTTTTACTTGGGTTTATTTTTTATCAAACAAAAGTGATACTATTTTTGAATTTCAGTTATTTTGTAAAAAGGTACAAAAGGAAAAAGGCTTTATGATTACTCGTATCCGGAGTGATCATGGTGGCGAATTCGTAAATACTAATTTCAAAAAGTTTTATGATGATAGTGGATACTACCACGAATTTTTCTGTCCTAGAACTCCTCAACAGAATGGTGTTGTGGAGCGGAAGAACCGTATTCTAAGCGAAATGGATAGAGTCATGCTGAATCAGCACAATCTTCCTAAATATTTTTGGGCAGAAGCTGTTATCACAGCCTGTCATGTTTTAAATAGGGTGTTAATTGGACCCATCTCGAAGAAAACACCTTATGAACTTTGGTTCGAAAGGATTCCAAACTTTTCTTATTTTAAAGTTTTTGGATGTCGTTGTTTTATCCTGAACACCAAGGACAACTTGGGTAAGTTCGACTCTAAAGCAGATGAAGGGATATTTCTCGGATATGCTGCTAAGAGTAAGGGATATAGATCAATTAAAGATCTATAATTGTTGAAGAATCTATTAACGTTACTTTTGATGAGCTCAATAGTCACAGATCTAGCGACAGTGATGATGAAGGTGTACAAGTAAGAACCGATAAGAGTCTTGTGGAAGATCTGACTCATAAATTTGAATTATTGAAGCTCTTACCAGATCATCCGGAGACACTCATTATAGGTGATATATCAAAAGGTGTAAGTACATGCTCTTCTCTTAGAGATTATAAAATAGCAGCAAATGTAGCTTTCATTTCACAAATAGAACCTAAGAATATAGAAGATACTTTTAATGATGAGTTTTGGACTATTACCATGCAAGAGGAACTTGATCAATTTGAGAGAAATCAAGTTTGAACTCGTTCCTAAACCTATTGGTCAATCGATAATTGGTACCAAATGGGTTTCCGAAATAAACTAAGTGAAGATGGACAAGTTCTATGCAACAAAGCACGTCTAGTGGCACAAGGTTATAATCAAGAAGAAGGTATTGATTATGACGAGACATATGTTCCAGTTGCTAGACTAGAAGCTATCTACATATTTTGTGCATTTGCATGTTTTAATAATTTTAAATTATTTCAAATGGACGTGAAAAGTATTTTTTAAAACGAATTTCTGAAAGAAGAAGTGTTTGTGAAACAACCCCCTGGCTTTGAAGATTTTCAAAAACTTGATCACGTCTTCACGCTTAAGAAAGCACTCTATGGACTCAAACAGGCACCTCGTGCTTAGTATGAACGTCTAAGTGCCTTCTTACTTGATAATGGTTTTTCAAAAGGAAGAGTTGATATAACTTTGTTTATCAAGTCTTTAGATGATGATATTCTTCTTGTGCAAATATATGTTGATGACATCATATTCGGTTCTACTAATGAAAAACTTTGTCAAGAGTTTGCTAAGTGTATGCAGAGTAAATTTGAGATAAGTATTATGGGAGAGCTGAACTTATTCCTAGGACTCCAGATCAAACAACACTCAAAGGGAACATTCATCAATCAAACCGAATATACGAAGGACAAACTGAAAAAGTACGACTTCGAAAATGTAAAGCCAATCGGAACTCCAATGGCTACATCTACAAAGCTTGACACTGATAAAGTGGCAAACATGTCGACCAGCGTAAGTATCGAGGTATGATTGGTAGCTTATTATATTTAACTGCTAATCGCCCTGATATTATGTTCAGTGTTTGCATTTGTGCACGATACCAGACAAATCCTAAGGAATCACACCTAAGTGCCGTTAAGCGTATCTTCCGATACCTTAAGGGAACTTCTACAGTCGGCTTGTGGTATCCTAAAACCAAGTCCTTTGACCTGATAAATTACTCGGATGCGGATTTTGCAGGATGCAAAGTAGACCATAAAAGTACCAGTGGTACGTGTCATTTCCTAGAAAAGGCCTTAATCTCATGGTTTAGCAAGAAATAAAATTCTGTAGCATTATCAACTACTGAGGCTGAGTATATCGCCACAGGACGTTGCTGTGCTCAAATTTTGTGGATGAAACAAACCCTAGAAGACTACAATCTGTACTACACTAAGATTCCTATTTACTGTGATAACACTAACACTATTAACTTGACTAAGAACCCTGTATGTCATTTACGCACATAGCACATTGAAATTCGTCATCACTTTTTACGTGATCACCAACAACACGGGGACATCTGCTTAGAATTTATTGACACAGATCATCAACTCAGACATTTTCACAAAACTACTGGCTGAAGATCGCTTTAACGTTATACGGCGAGAGCTCGGCATACTTGAATTTTCAGATTCATAATGTAGTATGTTTATTAAATTTATTTTATAACTCGAAACTTTGTAATTTATTAATGGAAATTATTTTAGGTACAAGCCGAAAGGGTCATTTTTTCATACAGGCGTAAATAGTGTCACGACCCGCACCCGCTTTTCGGACACGAGCTCGTGAGCAAGCCAGCTACGCATCAAATGGACTCCAGTCCGACTCGAATACGTAAACGCTGTCACGGCTAGGGTAAGCTGCCAAATCATGGCAAACGAATCTATATCTCAATCCACAATAAGAATAATAAACATGAATGAACACTATGGGTCGTGGTCTGCAGCCCACTAGCATAATTGTCTGGTAAGACTCTAAAGGAAATAACAAGAGTCTAAAACTGAATCAAGAAACAGGATATCTCATAATAAGGTATGAAAGCACGAACGGATAATACACGATAACGATACCTGAATCCTGCAAGCGCATCATCACATCTGTCATCCAGAACCACTAGCTAACTCCATGCAATAGCTAAACCTGAAGAGATCATCAGGTCATCAGAGGACATAGCAAGATACATAATATACATGCCTATCTAACAGTTTTATCATGCGCAAAAAAATAAACAAGAAAAATAGGAACACGACAAATGACTACGAACACGAACACGAACACAAATACGAACACGAACACGAACACGAATACGAACACTAGAACAACCACGTATAACTGAACTGCCGGATGAACGATAATCACGTAATC
>JANAVB010014398.1:13724818-14032973 GCA_029216955.1 Iris pallida
TGATGATGACTTGAGTTTGTGATTATTTTGGATGTAGTCTGATAGATGATGATCTTATGAAGTTTCTTTTTGTCTAAACTTTACAGTTAGACATTTATTAGCAGTTTGTAGTAGTTGTATCTTTCATTCTGTATGACATTTCATTATTTCACTTCTAGTTATTTTTGCTATACACTTGTTATTTGTGAAAATTTTGTTATTTGTGATTATCTCTCAAGCATTACTTTGTCTTTTGATGAACATTGTTGGCTTCACACATTACGGGGGAGCCAAAACCATTTTTTTATTGACAGAGGGGGAGAAAGAGCGATACCAAAAATCAAATCAAAGAACACCACCATTTATTTTTTCAGGTATTTTTATTTTGTTCTATTTAGATATATTTTGGTATAGACTCAAGTTTGCCAATTATCAAAACGGGGGAGATTGTTGGCCCATTCCATGGTCACATCCGATTTTGATAATCGACACTAACTTAAGTCAATGCACAAAATATATGAACTGCTGCTAATCATTTCATGTCTAGTGAAATCAATATCAAAAAGCGTACTACTACATCAGCAAGCGTGTGAATCAACATTCTGAAGCTCATTTTCATTAGAATCAGTCCGAATCATTTTATAATTTATTATGTATTTTATCTTTATTGAGTTTAGGATATAAATTGTAAGATCGACTGGATACTACTGGCTTAGGTTAATCATAGTCCACTCTCCTATACAGCCTACCCATCCAAAGTCTACCTACCAAAAATATCATTCACCTTCTGCAAGAAAATTTGACAACTATTTTACAATTTTACTGAGACAGAACTCAAGTCGAGTTCGTTTAGTTTGAATTTAAATATTTGTTGCCTCCAAATCTGCATGCAACGTTCGTTTGCGAAATCTTTGCATCAGAACTCTGCCTGAATTCTGTCCGAGTTTGGTCCTCGAAAACACCTATAAATAGAAGAGAATTCTCATTCCAAATCACTCAATCAATTCATCTTCTCTTCTCTCTTCAATAAGTGTTTTCATTTGATCAAAAGCTTTCATATTTCACCTACACATCTCTTCGCCAAAAGTCAGTAATATCTATTTGACCTAGAGTCTTTTGGTTCTCAAGAGTTTTAAAGAGGTTGTTCAAAGTTCAGGAACTATCTCTGTTATGGAGCCGGTCGTGCGCTCGTCGCCAAGCATGGTGTTGTGAAGTCGGTCGTGCACTTGTCACCAAGCACGGTGTTGTAAGAGACTATAAGCTCTCAATTAGCTTGTGCCTTAGTGGATTAACATTGAGCAAGAGTACTCGAGACTGGATTGGTCCTCTCAGAGGGACACCAGTATACATCGCTGTGTCACTGAGTTTGATCTCTCTATCTCTTCCTATATTTATTTACTGTCTCTTTATTCACTGCCATAGTTATCTGCTTTTAATTTTAAATTGGTGATTATTTTTTGCTGCACTCGCACTCACTCTATTCACCCCTCCTTTGGAGGTGCTCAACGGTCCTGCAGCATAAGTGGCGTCGGGTTGGGGGACTTTATCTGGACGCGAACACTGATGTCGCCATGGGCGGGGGCGACACGCTGGGCGACATCAGTAATGGTGCCAGAGTGGTGGATTCATTTTATTTTTTTGGACGCTATCTGAGATGGCGTCCAATTCTCTTTTTCGTAATTTTTCCAAACTTATCATTTTTTGCATAAATACCACAAATTTCATTCCTCTGTGTAAAATTTTTCGTATTATCTATTTGAATCAAACCGAACCAAGTCTACTTGAACTCCGGTCCAACATATACCCAAAACAATTGGTTCAATCATCAGTCCGGTTCTTAAAACATTGCCTCCTCCTTAATACTGTTAGAACTTAGAAGTATATTGGTTGTTTTTCTTTGAAAATATTTTTTTTCTTGAATAGTATATTACACTATAAGTATAATTGAAATAATGTCATAGATTATAATTAAGTAAGAAAATCTTATTTTAATATTTTAATAACACAAAGGGCACATTATAATATAATCATTTTAAGGAGTTAAATGTAGTCTAATCAATTATATAGTTCAAATTTAAACAAGTATATCATAAATTTTTATACAAGATACATCTAACGAAAGAACATGAAAAGTTGTTCAATTGTCTTAGTTTTTTTCATGGAATACCTGTTGCCAATTTCCTGAATGGAGCCCCTTTTTTTTAATGTTTTCAAAACCAAACAAAAATCTTGGTTTGTTTGCTCATGATAACAGAACCAAGACCAACTCCCAAACATGTATTTGACCTAAAACCGAGTTTTGTTATCTAGGTTAAACTGAGTCCCAAATGGACATGCTTATATTATTATTTTTCTTGAAAAACAGTTCAAGATTTCAGTTCAATTTTGGACCAATTTTTCATATTAGTTTTCTACTTTTCGTCTGATGTTAGAAGCTACTTCTGCCATAACCATTCGGATGAGTATTTTGGACCAAAAATCGAACATAAGCGAACTAAATAAGATATTCGGTTCTGTTTGAAAAAAATTTGGTTTGTATTTTCGGTTTTGAAAATGCTAAAAAACATTATTGGGTTTCGGTTTTGGATTTAGGTTTCCGTCCAAAACTGAAATTCGAATAAGACTTATACAATTATGAAATACCCACATTTTGAATATAATTTGTGACTAAACATATGTATATTTTAAAAATAATAATTCTATGTATATATTTTGAAGTCCAACTTTGATAATTTAACAACTAGTCTAATTTTGGACACAATTTTAAAATTATTGTAAAGCAAAGAAATGGAGATAGAAAAATGAAGGAAATTGTTTCTTCATTCACTTGTCTCAATCATCTTGAGAAGAGTCCTTTATATAGGCTTACAATGGAGGTTAACATCATGATGATAATTAAAAGAAAAATGCCAAAAGGCATAGGTTATGGATAACCAAGAGACATAAGTTATGTAGGCCAACTAGTTATGTGAATTATCCATATTTACAACACTCCCCCTTGGATATTCACCCTTAATTAGTTGGTGGTGTATGCACATTTGTTGCCTCGTTAAACCCTTACTAAGAAAAATCCAGTGGAAAAAAATTTTAGTCAAGGAAAAAGAGTACAACGCGCAAAACTCAAAAATATTCTTCATGAATCATACTCCCCCTCGATATAATGGATTTGTTTGACTTCGATCACTTTTGTCCTTTTGAGCATATGCATAAAACACTTTTGGAGGAAGGTGCTTATTCGATCTCCTTTGATGAATCCTTCTCGAACATGCGTAATGCAAGTCGCATTGTCTTTGAATATTATTGTAGGCTCATCTGTAACTATGAGTAGTTGACAATTAATTACTCGTATATGATGAATGATCGATCGTAACCACACACTTTCTCTTGTTGCTTCTTGTAATGCAAGTTAGAGAAAATTTCTACTGAACCTTGTTTTGTTGATCGCCAAGATATTACTGCATGGTTATTAATAAACACATAACCCGTTTGGAGCAAACCTTATGAAGGTTAGAAATATGTTTGAGTCTGCACAACCAACTAGACAAGAAACGTTAGTGGAATCATATAAATAAAATAATCTCGTGCCAGTTGTTCCACAAAAATATCTCAATATGTGTTTAACTATATTCAATATGTAAGTGGAGGTGCAGAACTATATCTAGATAATAAATTAACAGAAAATGTAATATCTGGTCTTGTACATTGGTTCGATATAGTAGTGCTCCAATAGTACTTAAATACGACATTTCTGAACCAAGAACTTTTTCATCTTCTTTTTTGGTCGTAATGGACATTTATCCAAATCCAACCTGCGTACAACCATCGGTATACTTAGTGGATGTACTTTATCCATTATGAATCAGTTCAAAATTCTTTCAATATATCGAAAATGATGCACTAATATCCCACTTGAACTTCGTTCTATTTGTAAACCGAGACCAAGCTTTATCTTTTTTCAAGTCTTCATTTCAAACTCATTCTTCAAATAGTTTACAGTTTTCTCCAATTCTTTAGGAGACCTGATCAGGTTTTATATCATCCATATATACTGCTACTATTGAGAATTCATTTCCGAATTTCTTAATGAAGATACGTGGGTAAATTTGACTATTTTGTATCATTCCTTAGTCAAATATATGATAAGACGATTATACCACATTCTTGTGGATTATTTCAACCCATATAATGCTCGTCTAAGTTTAATTAAACACATTTCCTTTGACTTAGTCTCTGGCATTGTAAATCCTTATGTAATTTTCATATATATGTCAATATCTAAGTCTTCATACAAATATGCAGTTACAATATCAATAAATCTTATATCAAGATTTTTAGAAACTGCGAGACTAATTAGATATCTAAAAGTAAGGACATCCATAACTAGAGAGTATGTCTCAACCTAGTCAATTCCAGGTCTTTGAGAGAAACCTTGTGCTACAAGTCGGGCTTTATATCTTTCAACTTTGTTTCTCTCACTTCGTTTCATCACGAAATACCCATTTAAAACCAACATGGTTTATGCCCATTGGTGTTTCCACTATAGGTCCAAATACACCACGTTTTTTTAAAGATTTAATTCTGCTTGAACAGCATCTTTCCAGTTTGGCCAATCTTTTATTTGTCGACATTTATTTATACTACGTAGTTCATTTTCACAATCATCATTGTCCTTTGATATTTCAGTAGCTACTGCATATTTAAATATGTCATCGATGACAAATACTTTTCTATTCCATAATTCACTGAACATGCATGGAATATCGAGATCTCTTTATTTTCAGGTACCTGTGCCTCTCTAGAGGCATCCAGAGGCATTTCAGTGAATTTGGAAACATGCACATATTCATTATTTGTTTTCAGAGCTCCAGCCACTATTGGGCTTTTATCAGGACAATATGTTTCATTAGCTCTCCTTTTTCTAGGAGCACTATCCTTGGAACCTATAGGCCTACAACGCTTTTGAGTGTATTAGTGGATTCATTTGTCGCCTTGTTTGAATTTTGTCCATGTCACGACCCGCTCCCGAATAATCGGACACGAGTCGGACACGCCCAGCCTTCATCGTTAGACACAACGAAGTAAGCTGTACCAAGCTAGGGAAAACTAACCAGATAAACATGAAAGTATATAATCACAGCATCTAAAACGTATTCCAGAATGATCACCATAATCCACAATTCTATGTATATAAATTTACTAGTCATCAAGAGTGAAATGTACTATGAATTCTAAATCAATATCTAAAAGCAAGGCTAACAGTCTAAACCTGAAACCTCAAGCTAAGTCATGACCATCCTGCTCAGCTAAGATCCCGAGCTCTGTCCCATACGGTGGAATAATATCTTGCAAGTATACCTGCAACTTATCCAGTCAGGAGCGGAGCAAAGTACAGTTCTAGGTAATGAACAAGACATCATGATATGAAAGTACAAGGGAACATGGTATGTAAAGTACAAAAAGAACATGGTGTGTAAAGTACATAAAAGAACATGGTATGTAAGCACAGGAAAGAACATAAAATGTAAGAACATGAAAGAACATGGTATCTCAGGAATCACAGGAACTAAGTACATGATATATCTCCTGAATGTGTGTACAATATTTGAAATATAACTAAGTATGTAACCGGCTAGGGGTAAGCACATGAAAGCACATGAAAGTACATGAAAGCACATAAATGGTACGACTTAGGACCCGCGTGCACGATGCGGGGTCTAAGCTAAACACACCTAAGTTGTTTCTTGGGTTTGGTCACATAAATAGTATATTTCCCCACCCCAGGTACAAGTAATAAGAACAAGGAACATGAGCACTAGAAAATACATGTCGTGTTGCAGTGTGTCAATCAAGAAAGCACAGGATATAATGAAATGCACAAGACCATAGAATGTACTTGCCTTTGCTCCGGGGAAAGTACGGGTAATGAAGCTGATCTGTGTATCCACCTGATTTAATAGGTACAAGTTGGTTATGATTATTTCTAACATTGCTAGTTTAACACCCTTTTTAACTAGTTAATCATTTCTCTAGTTTAATTGTTAATTATGAGTTTAGCAGACCTGGTATGGTTCCTAAGATAGAAATATTAACTATCAGCTTACCTTTCAATATAAGCTCTTAAAATACTTATTATTATCACAGATAATTCCATGAACAATATTAATAAAAAACCTTCTTCAAAGGACTTTAAAGTCAGCCCATCTATATTGGTTAGCCCAAAGTTTCCTTCATCTAACCAATCTTCAATTTGAAGCCCAAACAGAAAGTTCACTTGCCTTCCTGCTAAGTACACACAGCAGTACAACACACCACATGTTGAATTTAAAGGCCATTAACACATACTCAACTAACCTCCCATGTTACTAACTTTCTCCAAATTTATAGCTCTGGATTAGAAGCACAGCAAATAGGAGAAAGGATCACATCATATCCAAGAATTGCATATTTAAACTATAACTAAAAAAAATTACAATAATCTGAGAAGAAATCGAAGAACAATTATACAACAAATTGAGAATCAAATAAGGAAAATATTCACTGCTTCCATCCAGAGTGTATTATACAAAATAAATAAAAGAAAAGAGGTAGGCAATCCTCAGTAAAATATTCAACAGAGATCACAACAGTTCAAATGAAAGCAGCCATCAGCTCAAATGGTCGAAGAATGGCTACTACCATTGAATGCAAACCCGACCCCGTCTCCCTGCAGTTGCAACTCCCACGACCCCATCATCGATCACAACAGCGAACGCAATCCCTCTAGACACGCATAGATGATGCCTTCCCGGACACGACCGACAGGACACGAATACACGCCACCGATCAACACTACATATACAAGTTACCAGAGAACTAAAAATGTAATCACGACAACTAGAAGAAATGATTGATGTACCTGAGTTGGGATGGTGTCCAGAAATAAAATCATAGAAAATAGGAACTGGACACGGCCTCCTCTTGTCCGCGGGTGGATCAAAGTTCTGCCCGAGCATTCAAACAAGTTTCGATCAGTGAAACGAACAGAGAAATACAGCAAGTTGGAAATTCTTTCCGAGAAAACTTAGAGGGATCTAAACTCCAACATTAAAAACACATACCAATCGAATATCAACAGATCGATCATCAACAAATTGATTTAAACCATCACAATCGAATTTGTCCGATCCAAAAACAACCAGGAGGAAGAAAAACTCACAGTATGAATAATCATCCAACACAGGACAAAATTAGATCCGAGCCAAGCCCAGGGAAATTTATAGAAGAATTTTATCAATATCAAAGAATCAAATCCGAGCTAGCAACTCACCAGTAGAATGAATCGGGAAAGGAACGGATCTCCAGTGCTCGAAATTCCTGGGTCGATCCTTCTCGAAACTCGACGATCGCCGGAGAATGGATCGGCTCGATCGTTGATTCCTACTGGATCCTATCAAAACGAGGGGGAAAGGATGAGTTTAGCCAGATCCGAGCTAACCCTAGATCTGAATAAAAGGAGTGTTCAAAATACTCACCGAGGGATGAAACCTAGGTCGGAGAATGGATCGAACTTCTGGGAGAGCTATGCCGCTGTCGTCGCTTCGCAGTCGTCGTCAATGGAGGGAAGAGCAAGTCACGCCGTCGTCGAGAAGGTGGGGGCTCGCCGTCGCCGTCGCCATCGAAGTCGCCGCCGGCGGGGTCGATCGGGGAAGGAGATGACTCAGAGAACTCTCTCGGATTCGAAAAAATGTTAAAATGGAGAGAATGAAGTTTCTCTCTCCATCGATTCGTTTTTAAAGAAAACAAATGTGGACTTTTGCAGGAAGCCCCCTCCGCCCAACTAAATCTTTTCTAGGTCCCTCCGCTCAGGAAAACTTACAGAAAAACCATTCCCCTTTTAGAATATTATATAGACAGTTAAAAAAAACAGTTAGAACTTATAATAATAATTATTATTTAAAATAAAGGTGAGGGGACCACAAAATTGGTTGTAACAACTTTTCAAATTTTGAAAGTTGTTCCCAATTTATTTCCCCCCTTAAAATATCCATCATCATAATAATAATTAAATTAAAATTTAACTCTTTATTTGAAACCCAATAAATCAATTGCTATTATTAAAAATTAAAATTTATATTTTCTCAAAAAATCAGGAAGTGGAGTTATAAATCTCCCCTCCTTAAAATAATTTCGTCCTCGAAATTCGAAGACCCCAAAAATAAATCTCAGCAAATCACAAAAGATCTAAACACCAGTCATTTATTGAAAATAGGATTTCAAAAGAAATAGAGTATAATCAAATCAATCAAACAGATTGGGATAGCGCTACCGCATCTCGTACTCGCGTTCCCATGTGGACTCTTCCGGGGAGTGATGTCTCCATATGACGCGGACAAGTGGGATAGTCTGATTCCGCAAGCGCTTCTCCCTCCGATCAAGGATCTCCACTGGCTGCTCCTCGTAGGTCAAACTCGGACCCACCTCTAGCTCTGAATAGTCCACCACATGGCTCGGGTCCGGAATGTAGCGTCGCAGCTGAGACACGTGAAAACATCGTGCACTCCCTCCAAGCTAGCTGGAAGCGCCAGTCGATATGCCACCTCGCCGATCCGCGCCGTCACATCGAAAGGCCCGATGAATCTCGGGCTGAGCTTCCTGTCTCTGCCGAAACGAAAAATGCCTCGGGTCGGCGAGACCTTCAGGAACACTTTATCCCCAACTGCGAACTCCAGTGGCCGTCTGCTACTACCCGTCCAGTGCTTCTGTCGATCCTGTGCAACTCTGAGACGCCCTGAGCCTTTGAGATCAAATACAATAATTACACACAAGAAAAATAATACGATCTAACAATGATCAAGGATTAAATAGGCACGAATGGAATGAAGTTCAATTATATCTTAGAGGAGCAAAATCATGAAGACACAATTATTAGGTACGTTCAAAAATCGATAGTTCAACATAGGTAGACTAGAACAAGATAGAAAATCATGGTTAGATAGACATGACTTTAGATCGGAGTTTAGACAAGTCACAAACGAAGTACGGAACCACAATCTAGTAATATACAATTTTGAGAAATTCAATGATCTAACGATAAAATGCTAGAAGTAAAATTTAGCAAGGATTGATTGAGGAGGCGTACGCAATACTCAGGAGATACAGTATCAAATCAGGATGAACGTGCAAGGATCTGTGATTCTCGAAAATCAATAATCATATAAAACGGGATATAGTTTCCATGGTGTCCGGAAACATATAGCTATTTGAAGTCACTTTGCCTAGAATCCCTACCCCGCCAGTATATATCTGACTGCAGTGGACTTTCGGCTCCGTGACTCAAATAACAATATGTCACCGAATAATCTGTCAACCTTATCCATTTTCTAACAATCATTGACAAAGCAACCCAAGAGATCAAGGTAGAAAGAATATGACAAGCCTCGACAGTACTCGAAAACCTATGATTGTCTGAAATCACTTCAACTTAAAGTTCCTGCCTCGCCAGTGCGCTACTGGCTGCAGTGAACCCTCAGTCTCCATAATTCCAGCTAATGGCTGCAGCGCGCAACTGTCATGCCATAGTAGGTCATCGAATAGCCTCTCGACTTTATTCCTAGGAATTTCAAAAGAGTTTCAAGGAGTTCAAAATGAGTTTCAGTAGTCCAAGTCACGGAGATGGTGAAGTTACCTGACTGTTAGAATACAAGGATTTATTAGGTACTAAGAGACGACAAGGGATCCCATCGGTGAGAACAAAAGGGCAACCAGGAAGATTTAAAATTTTAGACAGGGAGCGAAGTTTCAAATTATAACGAAGTTTCAACTGATATCTGGAATGGTAACGAGATTCTATATGTGGGACGTTATCCCGAAAGGATAACAGAGTCTCGAAGGATGAACTGAGGCAAGTTATTAGACAGGAGACAAGTTTCAAAATAAGAAATAAAATTCCGTACTGAAAACAAGGTTCAACAAAATCTCAATTAACAACGAAACCTCAGACAAAATTTCAAAGGGAAAACAACATCCCATAGGATACAAGGTCTCAATTAGAGAACCAATATCAACAAGGTCGTGATTAGGAAATAAAATCTCGACTAGAAAATTTTGACGAGGAACAAGGTTTAGAATAGTGACTAGAAAACAGGTTCTAATAGGAGACAAAGTATTGGATTGTAAACATGAAACAAACGAATCTCAATAGCAACAAAATCGTAAATAGAGAACAAGTCCCGAATAAAGTCAAGAATAGGAAATAGAATCTCAAACAAGCATCAATAGAAGCGAAGGTTCAAACAAGGTTTCAGAATGATATTTCAAGTAGGAATAATTCTGGAATAGTGCAAGTTTGATTTGCGAACAGAATATCAATAAACGAGTAGGAACAAGTATCCATGAAACAAGCAAAATCTTGGATAGGAGACAAGATCGAAACAAAATAGTGGACCAACAACTCTCGACTAGAAAATCAAAGTCATGAATAAGGAAACAAGTCTCGAATAGGAAATGAAATCTTCAAAACCCTTAAAGGTATTTGCAACAACGTCTACATAGGACGGAGCTTTAAACAAGTTTCGAATGAGGAACATGATTTCGAAATAAAATCTTGAGAAACGATTAAATATCAATTAACACGAAGTTTGATAAAGAAACAAAATTTGCAAATAAGAGCCATTACTAGGAAATAAGGTCAGGAATGATGAATATGCAAACGGTATCGATTAATGGATTTCAAACAATTATCAAATTGTGGATCCGAAACAAGTTTACCGAAATAGGAAACAATATCTCGAAGTAAGTTTCGAATATCCGCCAAGATTCCAAAATAGAAAATAAGAAGTTTCTAGAAATGGTCTAGATGCTAAAAGAATTTTAAGGAGAGACTGGATTGCTAATCAGATACATGGTTTTTCCAACCATGCAAAAGAAATCTTTTGTCTTCAGTCTAACTTCAGTATTTCTCCGGGACTGGAATCTCTTCAACCTTTTTCAACTGTTCTGTCGTAGACTGGTCCCTGTGGTAGTGCTCCATGCTGTTGCTGAACCTGGAGAGACGAGTCCTTCTGTGATACTAGTGCTCCTCGTGCTTGTTCTCGGCAGTGCGATCAACGGTCTCCGGACAATCTTTGACTTGGTGAGTAGGCGATCCATAGTACAAGTGTAGTCTCTATCTTTTATGGCATTCGTCGTAGTGGTGACTCGAGCGGTGGCCGAATTTGCAATTGGTTATTGGCTGGATTTGAGTCTGAATCCGATGATGCAGCTGAAGAAGCAATGTTTGAGTATGGCAACGCTTTGTGGCTCCAGGATAGTTGATATCTTCATCATAAGTCTTCATGTCCTTTATGAGCTTCAACTTTCCGTCTCGTTCCATTGTCTGTGCTACATTCTGGATCTCCTGGCTAGTGGCTCCAATCTTTCAGAGGAGTTGGGTCCTCAGAGACTTGGTTGATTTTCAGTGGTTGCTCCAGATTCTCGATCTGCTCCTTGGTGCAAAATATGCGCTCGGTGTTAGAAAAGTCCAAGGGTCTGAGAGTCTGGATTTAGAAGTCCTGCTTGGCTCGGAGAGTGTATTCACAAGTCTGGTTTGAAAAGTATGGCATGCTCCCTCTGGTTGTCAAGGGACTCTTCAAACGTCTCCGTCAACTACGTACTACCCATGGGAATAATAGAGTGATAGAAGGTAGTGGAAGCTCGAAACCTTCAAGTGTAGGTGGATCAACAGTTCTGATGTCTCATGCTTATAGAATATCAATAACCTAGACCTAAATACAACAAGTGTTTATAGAATATCAATATACCTGATATACCTGATATACCCTTATTTCTCGATTTTCCTATGCTGTGATCAAGTTTCCCTAGTGTAATCAAGTCCCCCAATAGTACGCTAAGACCTAGGTACCATTAGGATAGACCTGTATGGGCCACCACTAAAAACATGTCATGACCCGCTCCCGAATAATCGGACACGAGTCGGACACGCCCAGCCTTCATCGTTAGACACGACGAAGTAAGCTGTACCAAGCTAGGGAAAACTAACCAGATAAACATGAAAGTATATAATCACATCATCTAAAACGTATCCCAGAATGATCACCATAATCCACAATTCTATGTATATAAATGTACTAGTCATCAAGAGTGAAATGTACTATGAATTCTAAATCAATATCTAAAAGCAAGGCTAACAGTCTAAACCTGAAACCTCAAGCTAAGTCATGACCATCCTGCTCAGCTAAGATCCCTGGCTCTGGCCCATACGGTGGAATGATATCCTGTAAGTATACCTGCAACTTATCCAGTCAGGAGCGAAGCAAAGTACAGTTCTAGGTAATGAACAAGACATCATGATATGAAAGTACAAGGGAATATGGTATATAAAGTACAAGAAGAACATGGTGTGTAAAGTACATGAAAGAACATGGTATGTAAGCACAGGAAAGAACATAAAATGTAAGAACATGAAAGAACATGGTATCTCAGGAATCACAGGAACTAAGTACATGATATATCTCCTGAATGTGTGTACAATATTTGAAATATAACTAAGTATGTGACCGGCTAGGGGTAAGCACATGAAAGCACATGAATGGTAAGACTTAGGACCCGCGTGCACGATGCGGGGTCTAAGCTAAACACACCTAAGTTGTTTCTTGGGTTTGGTCACATAAATAGTATATTTTTCCACCCCAGGTACAAGTAATAAGAACAAGGAACATGAGCACCAGAAAATACATGTCGTGTTGCAGTGTGACAATCAAGAAAGCACAGGATATAATGAAATGCACAAGACCATAGAATGTACTTGCCTTTGCTCCGGGAAAAGTACGGGTAATGAAGCTGATCTGTGTATCCACCTGATTTAATAGGTAGAAGTTGGTTAGGATTATTTCTAACATTGCTAGTTTAACACCCTTTTTAACTAGTTAATCATTTCTCTAGTTTAATTGTTAATTATGAGTTTAGCAGACCTGGTATGGTTCCTAAGATAGAAATATTAACTATCAGCTTACCTTTCAATATAAGCTCTTAAAATACTTATTATTATCACAGATAATTCCATGAACAATATTAATAGAAAACCTTCTTCAAAGGACTTTAAAGTCAGCCCATCTATATTGGTTAGCCTAAAGTTTCCTTCATCTAACCAATCTTCAATTTGAAGCCCAAACAGAAAGTTCACTTGCCTTCCGGCTAAGTACACACAGCAGTACAACACACCACATGTTGAATTTAAAGGCCATTAACACATACTCAACTAACCTCCCATGTTACTAACTTTCTTCAAATTTATAGCTCCGGATTAGAAGCACAGCAAATAGGAGAAAGGATCACATCATATCCAAGAATTGCATATTTAAACTATAACTAAAAAAATTACAATAATCTGAGAAGAAATCGAAGAACAATTATACAACAAATTGAGAATCAAATAAGGAAAATATTCACTGCTTCCATCCAGAGTGTATTATACAAAATAAATAAAAGAAAAGAGGTAGGCAATCCTCAGTAAAATATTCAACAGAGATCACAACAGTTCAAATAAAAGCAGTCATCAGCTCAAATGGTCGAGGAATGGCTACTGCCATTGATTGCAAACCCGACCCCGTCTCCCTGCAGTTGCAACTCCCACGACCCCATCGTCGATCACAACAGCGAACGCAATCCCTCTAGACACGCATAGATGATGCCTTCCCAGACATGACCGACAGGACACGAATACACGCCACCGATCAACACTAAACATACAAGTTACCAGAGAACTAAAAATGTAATCACGACAACTAGAAGAAATGATTGATGTACCTGAGTTGGGATGGTGTCCAGAAATGAAATCACAGAAAATAGGAACTGGACACGGCCTCCTCGTGTCCGCGGGTGGATCAAAGTTCTGCCCGAGCATTCAAACAAGTTTCGATCAGTGAAACGAACAGAGCAATACAGCAAGTTGGAAATTCTTTCCGAGAAAACTTAGTGGGATCTAAACTCCAACATTAAAAACACATACCAATCGAATATCAACAGATCGATCATCCGCAAATCGATTTAAACCATCACAATCGAATTTGTCCGATCCAAAAACAACCAGAAGGAAGAAAAACTCACAGTATGAATAATCATCCAATACAGGACAAAATTAGATCCGAGCCAAGCCCAGGGAAATTTATAGAAGAATTTTATCAATATCAAAGAATCAAATTCGAGCTAGCAACTCACCAGTAGAATGGATCGGGAAAGGAACGGATCTCCAGTGCTCAAAATTCCTGGGTCGATCCTTCTCGAAACTCGACGATCGCCGGAGAATGGATCGGCTCGATCGTTGATTCCTACTGGATCCTATCAAAACGAGGGGAAAAGGATGAGTTTAGCCAGATCCGAACTAACCCTAGATCTGAATAAAAGGAGTGTTCGAAATACTCATCGAGGGATGAAACCTAGGTCGGAGAATGGATCGAACTTCTGGGAGAGCTACGCCGCTGTCGTCGCTTCGCAGTCATCGTCAATGGAGGGAAGAGCAAGTCACGCCGTCGTCGGGAAGGTGGGGGCTCGCCGTCGCCGTCGCCATCGAAGTCGCCGCCGGCGGGGTCAATCGGGGAAGGAGATGACTCAGAGAACTCTCTCGGATTCGAAAAAATGTTAAAATGGAGAGAATGAAGTTTCTCTCTCCATCGATTCGTTTTTAAAGAAAACAAATGTGCACTTTTGCAGGAAGCCCCCTCCGCCCAACTAAATCTTTCCTAGGTCCCTCCGCTCAGGAAAACTTACAGAAAAATCCTTCCCCTTTTAGAATATTATATAGACAGTTAAAAAAATAGTTAGAACTTATAATAATTATTATTATTTAAAATAAAGGTGAGGGGACCACAAAATTGGTTGTAACAACTTTTTAAATTTTGAAAGTTGTTCCCAATTTATTTCCCCCCTTAAAATATCCATCATCATAATAATAATTAAATTAAAATTTAACTCTTTATTTGAAACCCAATAAATCAATTGCTATTATTAAAAATTAAAAATTTATATTTTCTCAAAAAATCAGGAAGTGGAGTTACAGTCCAATTGAAACAATGATTATGACTGGCACATATGACATATTTACCTTTACGGCATCATTAAATGCATCAGGTAATTGATTTGCAATTTCTTGCAAATGTATCATTCTTCTTATATCATAATCACATTTGGAGTTCTTGGAACTTAATGAGATCGATAGAGTAGGCGTATACCATGTCAATTCACGCCGTTAATTAGCAATAGTTTGTTCTATAAGAACAATTTGTTGCTTATACCTTCCCCTAACGGCGGGAAGACACTAACATCAAATTGGCAATCATCAAATCTTGTAGTAAATACATCACCAGTCATTGATTTTAAATACCTTATTATGGAAGAAAACTCAAAACTAATGTATATTTTTCAAACATCATTGGGGACCCATCTTAGTTCTTTTGGAAGATAGAACTGGGACATACTGTATATCCAAACTTTTTCAAATATGAAATATTTGGTTGTTTACCACTAACAAGTTGTATATATAAAATAATATAGTAGGCAATGGGTCTAGCTATAAGTTGAAGATGTTTAATAAATGACTCACCTAACCCATTTTGTGTGTGCACTGGGAAACATGATGCTCTATCTCAGTCACTAATGATGTACAATAATTATCAAAAACTTGTGAGATGAATTATGCAGCATTATCAAGATTAATTAATATAGCCTTGTGATTAGGAAACTGAGATCTAAGTTTAATAATTTGGACTAAAAGACGAGAAAATACGAGATTTCTAGTAGACAATAGACAAACATATGACCACTTAATAGATGCATCTACGAGTACCATAAAATATCTTAAAAGGAACCACTAACAGGGTGAATATGACCACAAATGTCTCTTTATGTTCTTTACAAGAAAGTAGGAGACTCATTCTTAACTTTTAGAAAAGATGGTATAGTTATAATCTTCCCTTGTAAACAAGGAATATATAGTTGATTCTTCGATAAGCAAATATCGTAATTTTTTAATAAATATCCACAAAGATTATCAATGATCCGATTGAACATAGTATGTCCCGAATGACCCAAAGGGTCATGCCAAATGTTATATAAGACATGATCATTGGTTTTATATTTTGCCACATCTATATTAGATTCAATTATGTCAATGGTGGTTAAATACAAACCCACCGAAAAACAAGATAACTCTTCTAATGTGGGCCTTTTGCTCCCAACATTATATGTGCTACATAATGACTCTTTGTTCTTATCATTTCGATTTTCAATATGGTACCCATTTTGTGTATATCCTTGAAACTTAACAAATTCCTTTACGGAACTACTTGAATATAACACATTCTGCAAACAGGTTTGAGTACTATTAGGTAACATGATGTGTGCTCTTCCAAAGTCCTCAATTATATGGCTGGCCAAGCTATTGTTGGCACTTTATGCATGTCAAATACTAACTTTGGCAAAAACTTTGATTCTTCAAATTCATGTGTGTTGTAGTACTATCTACCAAACACATATCTAAGTCATTTTTCTTAGATTCTTTCAATCTCTCAATCTCTTTTTTTATTTGAGTAGCTCGACATTGCTAAATCAATGTCTATCTTTGTCATATTTACGACAAGCATGCATTACTACTCCATGAAGCAAAATAAAAATATTAGGAACTTATATATTCTAGCTAGCATAAGTACAATAAGAAAAATTAAGCATTTCAAATGATAATATCATATTATAGAAATGTAACTCTAAATTTATAATATATATTTTTTTTCAATAAAACAAAACTCTCATGGCCTAGACATTCCATGATGGAAACCAAAAGTATGACCTAAAATATAAATAGTTTATAAATACTTGAAATAAACATATATTGACCGAGTGCTCATTCAAAAAAAAAATTGCATTAGCTTCTTCTCAAACTGTTCATTAGTAACTTGATTCCCTTTGTTAGAGGGTGTTGTCCACTTGTTCATTTATTCTTTCGTGAACCATTGTTTCAACCTTTGTAAGGTTGATAACCATGACATATCTTCCAATTTTTTTTTATTCTCTCTTCCACATCCTCCACCATGACCTCTGCTAATTCCAAAATTAGCATTTGCCTCAAGAATTATCATTGACCCAGTTGGTCTAGAGTTGTGGTTTTTATGAGAATGTTACTATTTGCCTTTGCTACACTGAGATAGTCACCAGTTCAGAGTAATTTATGAAATTTCTTTCACGATATTATTGCTACAAAAGTACATTGCTTGCATGAAAAATGAAGAGGATTTTTTTCAATCATTTGAGGCTCTGTTACTTTTTCTTCGTACAATCTAAGGCGAAGAACAATATTAAACAGAGCACAATTATATTATTTAATATTTTTACAGTCATGGTATCTTAAATTCAACCATTCAATTTGAGCAGTCATAAGGATTACCATCCTTTGGTGGTCAAATCTATCATTTAGAGATGTCCACAAATTCAATGGATCATCCTCACATAGATATCCTGTCTTTAGACCATCATGGATATGTCGTAGAAAAATCAAATCAAAGTCTTGACCTTGGCTTTAGAACTTTCTTTATTTTTCTTCTTAATAGTACCATCAAGCTTGTTGGACTGCAATTACAACTTTGCATCCATTGTCATAATAAATAATTATCTCTGCTCATATCAAGAGCTTTGAATTCAAATTTACAAGATTCGACATCTACATGAAATAAAATAATTATATTAGATGTTAATTAATAATAAAATTGATAAGCGCTTTAAAGGTTACAATACTTCACATATGCCACAATGTGATAAAAGACATGAAAAATACTCCCACATGAACCCACATGGCACCCATGTGCCATACCTTATGTGTATCACATATACAACAATGTGGCAGAACGCTATCAAAGAAGTATTACATATACAACAATGTGATAAAACATTATAAAAGAATGTTATGTCTTATGTGTATCACATATACAACAATATGATAAAATGCTACTAAAAAATGTTATATTGCTATCAAAGAATATTATGTCTTATGTGTATCACATATACAATAATGTGATAAAATGCTACTAAAGAATATTATATTTTATGTTTATCACATATACAACAATGTGATTATTATATAATAATATATTTTTGGTACTTTTTTTAAATATAATTTGATTCACATATACAACAATGTGAAGTAGTACACTACAGAATTCAAATAAATAAAATAATAAAAATAACCAATTCACATGAACTAATTTAATGAAATTAACTAACTCCAAATAAGTGAATTTTTTTTATAAAGATATTCTAAATTAATTTCATAGTTCATACGAAAACATATAGAAATAGAATTTATACATAATCTTAAATAGATTATCATAAATTTTCTATTTTGAATGAAATTGTGAACATGTTCAATACATATTTAGATCTAAAACTAAAAGAAAACGTAGATCTAGAAAACTTACGTTCTAATCGATCTATAAACACATAAATCAAATATGTATTTAATTTTACTAAAACATGCATATATCTAAGTATACAAGATTAGACCTACCTCTTCAATATAAGTGACTTCTACCTTTCTTTTCTTAAGGGAACTCTTTCTCCCTTATATGAAATATTTCTTCCTTCTTCTATTTCCTAGAGCATGGTGCTGATAACGTATTGTAAAGCAAAGAAATGGAGATAGAAAAATGGAGGAAATTGTTTCTTCATTCACTTGTCTCAATCATCTTGAGAAGAGTCCTTTATATAGGCTTACAATGGAGGTTAACATCATGATGATAATTAAAAGAAACATGCCAAAAGGCATAGGTTATGGATAACCATAAGTCATAGGTTATGGATAACCAAGAGACATAAGTTATGTAGGCCAACTAATTATGTGAATTATCCATATTTACAACAAAAATACGACTGTCGTAAGACAAAAGCTCAAACACATGGAGACGAAGCTTTCTCGTATATTATGAACCACACAAGTGCATATTACAAGCTATCTAAAAATAAAGGGCCAAAGGATTTTTGTATGTTACAAGGAGATGAAATGAAGGGCCATATGAGTTACAACACTCCCCCTTGGCTCTCCAGAAATTCTGCTTGTAAACATCTCTGAGTTTCTTCGTCTGTCTGTAGCTTGCATCTTCAAGTTTGACCATCTACTTGTGCCTCGTCAAAACCTTGCCAAAGAAAACCCAGTGGAAAAAAAACTTTGGTCGAAGGACAAAAGAGTACACACAGGTCAGTGTGATGGAGGTAAACTAACCATTACAAAGGTGCCTCGTCAAAACCTTGTCAGGGAAAACCCAGTGGGAAAAACTGCTGATCGAAGGACAAAAGAGTACACGATGGTTTAGAAGTATACAACTGGATACTCCCCCTGATTATAATAATCCTTAGTGAATAAGGGATTTGAACTGTGTCTCGTTAAAAACCTTGCCAAGGAAAATCCAATGAAAAAAAACTTGGTCTAAGGGAAAAAGAGTACACAAGCATACATCATGATGCTCCCATTTTCACTCGCACTCGACAGGACGCAGGATATACGCACAACAGGGCATTTGGAGGCGCTCGTTGGGGCGCTCCCCCTCACATGCACACAACAGAGTGCAGGAAACATGTTTCACTTAGGCTAGCTCTGAAAGCTTTCTAAGTCCAATCGCTCTGACATGTTTCTGGAACGAGTATTTTGGCAGCGACTTGGTGAACAAGTCTGCACGGTTATTCTCTGATCCAATGTGTTGCACTTCAATCTTCTGAAGTGCTTGTTGTTCATGTGTAAAGAACAACTTGGGCGATATGTGCTTGGTAGCATCCCCTTTGATGTAACCATGTTTCGCTTGATCAATAACAGCGATATTGTCCTCATAGACGACAACAGGTTCATCTGGGTCATATGGAAGATCACATGTACTTCGAATATGGCCAATAATAGCTCGAAGCCATACACACTCTCCAGTCACCTCATAGAGCGCGAGTAGCTCAGAGTGGTTCGTTGAAGTAGCCACTAAGGTTTGTTTGCGAGACCTCCAAAAAATTGCCGTGTTCCCAATGGTAAAGACATAACCAGATTAGGAACGCCCCCTGTGCGGATCAGATAAGTATCCCGCATCGGCGTAGCCAACAAGGATCGCGTTGCTTCGAGTGCCAAGAGCGTTGGACTCACTCAAAACCGCGTAGGGATAGAACAAGCCCAAGTCCGTAGTACCCTTAAGGTAGCAGAAAATGTCTTTTATGCCATTCCAATGGCGACGTGTTGGCGCGGTGCTGTGTCGAGCTAGACAATTCACAGCAAACGAGATGTCTGGTCTAGTACATTGGGCCAAGTACAATAAAGCGCCTATTGTACCCAGATAAGAGCACTCAGGACTCAATATCTCTTCGTCGTCCTCCTTTGGACGAAATGGGTCCTTAGTAATGTCTAGAGAGCGGACGATCATGGGAGTAGCGGACGGCTTAACGTCAAAATGACTAAAGCGTCTCAACACCTTTTGGGTGTAGTTCGCTTGATGGACAAGAATTCCATCTTTACGGTGCTCGATCTGCAGGCCGAGGCAAAACCATGTCTTCCCAAGATACTTCATCTCGAATTCCCTCTTCAGGATGTCAGCAGTTTTCTGACAAGTCTTTTTCGGTTCCTATGAGATTCATGTCATCTACATAGACCGCGATGATTACGTATCCTGAAGTAGATTTCTTTATGAACACACAGGGGCAAAGTTCGTTATTAAAGTATCCCAAACCGATCAAGTATTCGCTTCGGCGGTTATACCACATTTGCCCGAATTGTTTCAATCCATATAGCGAACACCTCAGTCTAATCGAGAACGCATTCCGTGGTCGGGAACTACTTGATTCAGGCATCTTTAGTCCTTCAGGGACTCTCACGTATATCTCTGTGTCCAGATTCCTGTAGAGATAGGCTGTGACCACATCCATGAGATGCATATTTAGTTTTTCGGAAACTACTAAACTGATTAAGTAGCGGAACGTTATAACGTCCATTATGGGAGAATACGTCTCCTCGTAATCAATTCTAGGGCGTTGTGAGAAGCCTTGCGCCACAAGGCGAGCCTTGTATCGCACAATCTCATTTCTCTCATTACGCTTTCTTAGAAAAACCCATTTGTGAGCAACTGGTTTAACATTGGGTGGTGTTGGAGCAACAGGTCCAAAAACGTTTCTTTTCGCTAAGGAGTCTAGTTCAGCCTGGATTGCTTGTTTCCATTGTGACCAGTCCGTTTATCGTTGACACTCGACAACACTACGAGGTTCCATGTCATCATTGTTCATAATGTCAGTGGCCACTGAGTATATGAACACATCATCGATGACAGTTTCTTTAAAACCCCTAAATTTTTACTATATTTTTTTCAATTTTGGTTCTGATTTTAAATTTTTTTTATTGTACGTCGCATAGTCGTATTGTACGTTGTGCGCAAGCGGCGTATTCGTAAATTGCTCGTCGAGTGCGAATATATGCGAGGTACATATTTTTGTAAAATATTTTAGAAGCTTAATTTTTTCAAATAATAAATAATAAATATTTTTGATTATTTTAAAAAGTTGTAAAATACGTCATATTGGAATTTTTAACTCTTTATTTTACATTATAAATAGTAATTTTGAAAACGAGGTATTATGTAAATATTCATTTCATACGAAGTACATAAATTTAAAATTTATATATATTATTCTATTTTTCGAAATTATTGATATTAGTATTTTATTATTCAAAAAGATATTTAAAAATAGTTATTATTTTCGAAATTATTATTATTGGCATTTTTGGAAAGTATATTTGAAAATTATTGTGGCCATTTTAAATCTTGATTTGATTTTATGGTTTTAATTTAAAAAATTTAAAGGGTAGAATCTATATTTAATTTGAGGGTAGATTATCTAAGTTTAAATTGAAATTTAATTTAGATTTGATTTTTATCTAATTAGGAAATTTAAACATCCCAATACTTATCCTAATGGGAATTCTCACCTCCTATAAAAGGAGAGGTACTCCTCCATAATTCCACAACCAACATATGTGCATCGTGTCCGTGCCCAGCTTCTTATTCCAATATCCTCTACATATATATTTTTTTAACGTGTCGACAACCCCGACACAAATAATTCCTAAACCTAATACTGCTATTCCTCCGCCCTGTCGTCTCCAACTCCGTCGTCGCCATCTTCTCCTGACCTCCAACGGCCAGTACCAGCCTACATCATCCCCTCACCACCCCATCGGCCAAAGCCGGCAGAACTACTGCCTCGACAACCACCATCACCTTGCTCTGCCTTCATCAACAGTCTCCGCCGCCGTGCAAACACCCGACCTCGTCCGCGGCAATCACCAGAACCCTTTCAGTCTCCGCCACCAACACCTCCGCCATCGGCCTGGCTAGCGGCCGCCCCCGTCTCCCCAATATCCCGACCTCCATCACAGAATTTGACCCGACAAACCCCATGTCCACCATTACAACCACCACTACCGTACCCCACCGGCCGATCGTCGCCTCCCCACATCCACCAGCCACGACCATCCCCGTCAACCACCAAAAACCCTATCATCTATGAAGAAGAAGAAAGAGGGGAAACCTAACCTGGCCAAGCTCCCCGCGCCACCTCCGGCACGTCCTCCGAGCCGCCGCCGCGGTGACTCAAAACACCCGACCCCGCCGATCAACCGCCGCCTCCTTTTTCCGCTCCGATGTCGGACCCGGCTCCTCCAGGTGCGCCCGATCCTCTGTGCGCCGGCTTCAAGCCCCGACACCGCCGAGCGTCGTCATCGCTGGGCCTCGCCGCCTTGTCAGATCTGGCAGCCGCTCCGCCCTCTGCACGCGTCCCTCCCAACCGAGCGCCGCATCTCTCCGGCGCTTCCTCCGGGCCGCCGCCGCCTCGCGGATTCTGGCCTCCCCGTCGCTGGTCGTAGACGCGACCTCGCCGGCCACACGCCGACAGCCCCTGGTGAGAACTCTCTCGAACCCCTTCGTTCACACTCGCTCTCTCTCTCTCTCTTCACTTCTCTTTCCTTAAAAGAGAACAACAGTTCTCGATTTGGGGAGTTTATGATATTTTAGTTGTGTTGGTATAATTAGGGATTAAGTAAAGATTGTATTTACAAATCTTTTTTCTTTAGTGGTATTGTTAGCTATTATATTTTTGGTAGGAGACAGTAGGTATATTGATTTCTTTTATCATTACTATCTCCTTTGATACTTAGTAGTATTATTTTGTCCTTTTAATATTAGTATTATCTACTTTTGGAATAAAGTAAAAATAATTATTAAATACTTACTAAAAATTATACTTGAACAAAATACAGTATTTTACCATTTTTACATATTTTCAAGATTTTTGTGAATAGAAACCCAAATATATTATAGCAGTATGTTGTATTTAAATACAGCCTACTTATCTAAAATATTGATTGGACAAACTTAGAATTTTAGGCCTAAATCAATTTCCATATTTTTAGTATTTATTTAAACTATTCTACTGCGTATAGATTTTGAAATATAATAAATAATTTCCTAGTACTTTCCAAATGTTTATCAAAAATACTTTTAAAATATAGTTTCTATTTCAAATCATATTCTCACGATCTTAGAGTTTTTTTTAAAAAAAAATAAAACAAGGCCTTTTTGAATTCCAACTATGTATTTTATAAAAATATATTTTTGGGTGATAAAATCTAATTTTCATTTATTACAAATATTCTACCAATAGAATACTATACCACAAAATTTCCTTTAGTTATCGCCATTTACTCATGACTGAACATATTCTCTATTCCTCGCAACTTCAACCCATATATGATGACCATGACAATCGGACAAATCGGGACTTGTCGAAGCATCGCACCACACCAAGCGTCTCACCAGACAAGACACCTTGCCTTTACTGTTTAATTTCTTGCTCAATATAATGCCTGCTTTTTCTTTATGTTGTTCTTTCAAAACTATATATAGATGCAAATTATTATATTTTATGTAATTGGCTTAGAGTTAAGGGACCACCGTATGTTTACACTACCAAAATTTGTCGATTTAGCGACGGCCAGATCCGTCGCCAGTCCGACGGAAATTTCTATTAGCGACCGATCACTGACAGGTTTTGGCCAAAAAAATTCGTCGGCAATCAGCTCGTCGCTAATAATGGTCCGTCGCTACGTAGTCGTCAAGCGACGGACTAGCGACGGCATTTCGACTTCAAAATACGAAGAATAAGTGACTACTTTTCGACGGACTTTCGTCCCTTTCAAGTATTAAATACTGAACTGTTTAGCCAATAGCGACGTTAAGTTCCGTCGGTAAACCGTCGTAATAGTGTATCAGAGTATATCGTTTCGTCGCTAATCCGTCGACCGCCGTCGATAATAAAGGACGGATTAGCGACGGTTTGCTGACGAAAAATCCGTCGACCAGGTTCTGGAAGAGACAGACATTTCCAGCGCCATGGCGACGGATGAGTCGTCACTATTCCGTCGCTAGGCCGTCGACAGAGCGACTGATTAGTGGCGGATTATCCGTCACCACGGTTCTGGAAATTTTAAGCATTTTCAGAACCTTGTCGACGGATTATCCGTCGCTACGCCGTCGTGAGAGCGACTGAATAGTGGCTGATTATCAGTCGCCTTGGCGACGGCTAATCCGTCGCTATTCCGTCGAACTATATACCACCAGAACCTTGCCGACGGATATTCTGTCGATCACCCGTCGCTACCTGGAAACAGTTTCAAATCTCCAGTTAGCGACGGCTGATCCGTCGAAAATCTGTCGGAAACTGGGAATATCCGTCGCTAACCAGTCACTATTCCGTCGCTAAATGAGATTTTTTGGAAAAACAATTGCAGCACTTTCCCTGTTCACAAAAATATGCATAAACCAAACCAATATATAATGCACACCAATTATCCAACAATCACATAGACCAAATATATAATACACACCAATTATCCAAGAATCACATAGACCAAATATGTATATACGAATTTAATGCAGACCAATTATCCAAGAATCACAGACCAAACCAAATTAGTAGAAAATAAACATCAATTATCCTGAAGAGTAACATAATATCCGATGCTATAATTCGATTATAGCACAATTAATCCAAAGATCTCACAAATATTCCAAATTTTCTTAATACAATATTTTAAGAAGAATGAGGAGGTCGATTGTCCGGTGGTGGTAATCCCAGCTGCGACCGACGAATATACTCCTCCACTAGGTACGGCGGCAAGCCATTGTAGACACTGCTCGGAAGTCGACGTAGCTGCTCTGGCGATATCAGATCCAGGAGTGACGTTACAGTCATAGGCGGTACCACAGGGGCATCAGGGTTGAAAGAAAGATGACCCACGGAAGAAGGACCGACACCAGCAGTCGACGGACCAGTAGAAGATGGACCAATACCATCAGCAGTCGGACCGGCAGCAGTAGACGGAGGCGAAAAGTACGTGGCAAATTGCTCCCGCAAGGATGACACCGCCTCGTGCAGCTGCGTAAGCTGCGACCTAACATCATCGTTTGTCGGGGCCACGGGAGGAGGCGGTGTCGGTGGAAATCTCTGCGTCGCCATATGCAACGGCCCTAGAGAGCCGACTCCGTACAAGAGCCCTTTCTTAAAGCCGCCGACGGTATCTACGAACAAGTCGTTGTGAGCGGCCAAAAAAGAGGGCGTCCGGGCGGACGTCGTTTCACCGACATCCTCGGTGTCAGTTAACTGAGCCCGACTAAGGACCTCATGATACGCAGCCTATCAAATAAATGTGTTTATATTATAAGATTTACCTAAGTTGTAATCTAAATCCTATGTTTCACTAAGTTAAGTGTGAATCCTAAGTTTACCTAAGTTATAGTCCGAATACTTTTAATTCTAACATAAATCTCATAAACATAAGTACTTACATCAGTCTCCTTGGCCCTCTCGTCGACGAAGCTCCCGTCCTTCCATCTTTTGTGCGTATGCTGGAACACGTCATGCTTGGTGACCTATTCTGGCGCCCTTTCCTCCTTCACCGCCCGTTGGGCCTGCATACGAAATTTCCGTAGAACTTAATTAACTCCGTATATTAATAATACCTAATTCGATAGTAAAATGAATTTACGGTATCTCACCAGATCTGCAAGCGTCGCTGCGTGGGGCTTTGATCCCCCCGTATGGAACCGAGTATGGGGGTACTCCGGGGCCCACTGTGTAGTAACTGGGGCATTCCCTGGTGGATCCGCTGCTGGTGGTTCCGATAGCGGAACGGATCCGCTAGCAGATCCGAACTCATACCTCGATGAAGTGGTCGATCGAGGGCGGGATGCATCTGTGTCCGGGGTACTCTCCGGGTCGGGTTCGTTCGATGGGGTCACATTCCGAGAACTTTGAATGCGACCACGACCACCATCACCACTACGACCACGACCACGACCCGCACCACCACCCCCTTGACCACCACCAGCACCACGACCACGGCCAGCCATCATGACCTGTAAATAGAACACATAAACATAATTAATAATATAAAAGTGTAAATGGATATAAAAAACTAAACTAAAATATACATACCAGCAGTAGGGAGACGAGTGCCGTCGCGACGAAAAAGACTAGGAGTGCCATCTGCAATAAGTAAATAATCGAATGAAAAAACATGAATTCACGTAATTGCTTTTATGAGGTCAAACTTAATTCACGTAATTGGAAGTGTAACACCCAGTTTTCCTGAAGAGGGTAATTTTGAAATTTTGTATTTATAATTATTATTTAATAATATTTATTTCATATTATGATTTTTAGTGATTTTTAATTATTTTTAAACTATTTAAATTCATGACTTGTGATTTTAGGTGTTTTACTAGTGAACCGTAGAGACTGTCTACCCTAGAGCCTAGCCATGTGATTAGGGTATTTAGACATTTTGGGGTTATTTGATTTATTAGAATTTATTTGAATTTATGGGAATTTTTAGGAATTATTTTGGAATTGTTTAGATTAGGTTGACTTTGACTAGTCTTGACCCTTGTAGACAAACCTAGGAGCTAACCCTAGTTAGTTTGAGCTTGGTTAGAAATTGTGACTCTAGTCTAACCTAGCCTAATCTGTGGTTAGGTCATTAGAACCTATTTAGCTATAGAAATTAGAAAGCCATAAGCCATGACTTATGATTTAGAGTCTTTATTAATCAAATAAACCATAGCTCATGCAACTTGGCCCAAGCCCAAACTACCAAACCCTAACCCTAAGTGTAGTGGCCGGCCACCTTAGCCTAACATTGGAATTCCCCCACTATAAAACCCCTCCTAGAATTTAGGGCTAGCCTCTTTCTTAGGGTTTATCCAAAGCTTTAAGGAAAGAGGTGAGTTCCATCTTTAGAAATTCATATAAAATTTATTTTAAATCCTTTCTTCTCCAAACCAATTTTATTAGGACCTAAAATCAATTCTCTTGCTGCTGGTATTGGTTGTTTGCAGGAAAGCAACAATTTGTGAGATTTTGGGTGGCTTGAGGAATCATTCCATTTGGGGATTTTTCACCCATTGTTCATCAAGAGGTAACTCTCTTAAATCTCCATGGATTTCCATTTTGTCTTCATGAATAGGAAGTCTTGAGGGTCCCCCTAGGGTCTGGATAGATTTTGTGTCTGGTATCAGAGTTTTCGTGTCCGTTCTGGACACTTATCAGTCCCTACTCTGGACTGTTTGAAGAAATGCCCCAATGGACCCTTCGACCTAATTTCTAGGATGTAAATGAATAGGAAAATAGTTCTAGGGTTTGCTTAGAGGTTTCGAGTGTCGTATTATGCTTTCTGTGTCGTGTCGAGTCGTGAGAGACACGTGCACACGCGGGTCCGTTGCGCGCGCACGAGCACTGTAGCTCCCCTGCTACCAGCGTGCTCGTACGGGCTGCACAGGGCACTAGAGTGCCTAATTTTTGACACTGAGCAAGGGGCAGTGTCTGTCATGACACTCCCCAAGCCTCGTGTCAGATGGTATCGTGTCGGACACAAAATCTCGTGTGCACGGGGCAGGGCCTGTGTGTTGCAGTGTATTATTTTTTTTCTGTTTTAAATTCGATTCTAATGGTTTAAGTTGTATTTTAAATTGTTAATTTAGATCCTAAAATGTTGTATAATGTAGGTAGATTTGTTTTACATGTTTAAGTTGGGTTTTTATGTGGAATATTGGATTTGGAATGGGTAAATGAACTGTTTTATGATACACACTGACACTGTGATTTCCTAATGTTTTTTCCCAACTTGTTTAATTCCCTGTTTGCTAAGTTTCAATAAATTTTGATCCCTACATATCACACTACATGCCAGTTAAGTTTTTACATTCAAAATGAACTTTTGGTTGTGTGTATGAGAATTTGGATATGGGGATTGGCCTTCATTTGGTTGATAACTCATATCCTTTTTTTTTCATTCCACTGTTAACTGATTGAGTTTTGTTTCACTTTGTGATTTGGTTTTGACATTATGGTTGATTCTTTTAGGACTGAATGTGTTCTAATGTACTGAGTTACTTTCCAGTTTGCTATTTTTCCTGAAAAATTGTCGAACTGATGTGGGATTGAGTCCTCTCATTTGTTGTTGAATGCCTGAAATGTTCTTTCCCTTTTCAAATTGGTTTCATAAAATCTGGGATTATTCTTCTCTTATAAACTGAACTGAATATTAATGGATCAATTCCTTTCCTATTTGAATGTTTGAGTTTGGGATTTTAATTCCTATTTGAATGTTTCAATTAGCAAGTTTGAATGTATGGGTTTTATGGCTGAACACCCTTCTTGTATGAACCAGAAAACAGAGTTGATGGCCTGAGTTTGGGGTTTTAGATAACTGATTGTTAGGTATATAAACCTGAGAACACTTGATTATCCTATTGAAATCTTATTTGTTTTAATTCCAGTTTTAAGCTAATTTAGGTGATTGATTGCCATGTTTAATACATGTTAGTTCACTAATAAAATATGAGAATGTGTGTGTGGGTTTATATAATAGTTATGTTAGGTTGTGTTTTAAGTTCAAGCTTGTTTTTTAACTGAATCTCAAGTCTGAGATTTCCCATGCATTGTTAACTGAGTTTTCATTCAAATAAAACCTGAGATTATGTGAAATGAGGTTTTAAGTCTGAACAGTCATGAAACAAACCTGAGAATAGTGTAGGATTAATATGATATGAATTCCTTTCCTTTTTACTGGGTTGTTTTGATATAAAACCTAAGATTTTGGGGGTTGGTTGTATGAACTGAGAGTTACACATCACACATGAACACAAATTGACACTGTTTCATATACACACAGCCACACTCTTCACATATATCATATTCCTTTCCTTCTTCAATTGAATCTAGTTCCTTAACTGATTTCAGGATATGTGTATCATGAACTTCATTGTTTGCATGAATGTTTTATTCATATTCTAACTGTCAATGCGAGAGATTGGTTCTTTCTTCACCCTGTAAATGAATGATTTATTAGGTTGATTTCAGTTCATGTACTATCATAACCTGAGAAGTCAAACCATCCCATAGTGTTTTTAAATGAATGTTGATTATGTTAACTGTCAACTGTTTATTCCAGTTTTCACTACGGGCTATTTGAACTGAGAATAGGATATTGCACATTGTTCCTGTCACTGATTTTTTACCTGTTAACTGAGATTTTCATTCCCAATAATCTGAAATCTGGACTGTTGTAAACTGAGTTTATTCTTCCAGTTTTTCCCTTTTCTTTTTTCTGATGTCCTAGTCTCAGTTATTTACTGATTTCAGTTCAGGATTTCATATTGGGTTTTGTAAATCATTTTCACCTAATCTATACTGTTAATAGTATGTTTTTAAAACTCTAATGAATGTACCTATAGGTTTACTAATAGTATGTGAAATCTGGAATGCCTATGGCTGAGATCTTGATGTTATGTATTAGGAGACTGTTTTGGACTGTAAAGCTGATTTTGGGTTAACTCTTCTAACTGAGTTATGGGTTTTCTTCACTGTTTTGTTCACACATTATGCACACACCCTTGCCACTGTTTTCCCATTCACTGTATCACCCTCACATCACTCTCACTAATTGACACAAGCTTTCACCCTTGAACACTCTATAGCTCACACCCTCTCATGACACACACCATTGCACACAATCACCCTTACATGAATACACACCCACATTCTCACCAACACACACACACATGACACTTGAAAACCATGTGTTTCCCCTTCTCTATACATATATGTATATATATGTAGTGAGATATAACTATATATATGTATTATATATATGCCCCATACATTTTCTTATATATGTGAGTGCCTACCTTTATATATATACTAGATATATGTATATGTTTATATGTGTGATGCACATGGGAGCCTATATGTTAAATATGTGTATGTATATTATATTATGTAATATACCAATATGTGTTTTTCCTATTTAGCCTATCTAAATAGATATATGTGTATTCCTATATTAGGACATATTATGATATCTATGTTTATCATATATTAGATATATATGTGTGTTGTATATAAATGTTTTGAGGGTTGATTTAGCATGGTTTGCCTATTAGCCCATGGTATAGCTTATTAGCTTATGGCCTATGTGGTGTTTGCTTAGCTAGTGAGTCTAGTTTAGACTTGTTTAGTCTTATTAGACCTAGAATGGACTAGCTAGACTAGTATAGACTAGTTTGACTTAGTTTGACCATAGTTGACCTAGTTTGACTTCTAGAGTTGATCAAGAGTTGACTTTGGCCTAGATTGACCTAGAATCATATAGAATGCATAGTAGGACTTTATTATATCATTTTAGACTTGTTATGATTTGTGCTGTTCTGATTAGGAGCCAAACACCTCTCCTCGGACAGTACATTTACTTCAGACACTCAGATACAGGCGAGTACATTCTCTGATCATTTCATATCCTACTTAGAATTATTTCCTGCAGTATATTACTTTACTTGTACTGTCACGTTGGTCACACGGATTGGTACTATATGGATCCCTCCTTGAGATGTTATCCTTAGGGAGCATCGGGTACTACATGTTCTGTGCGTTTCACTTACATGGCGTATCACTATGCTTCGTTGGTTCTTCGATCACTTGTGACATATACTCTTATGATCACAGAGTTTTCCTGGAATCCTTATCCCATTTATGGGACTACTATGTATCACCTTCGGGGTCTACCACCCTTCGGGGGCTTATCACCTTCGGGGTCTACCACCCTTCGGGGGCTGTTACATAGCATCATATAACATAACCTGGCTGGATCCTTGTGTATTGATTGGGGGTATGGGGGAGTAGAATTAGACATGTGAATAATACACCAGTAGTATCTTATCAGAATCATTCCTTAGTGTTTTATCAGAATCATCCCAGGCCATTTACATGTTCATATTGTACTCTGACTCACTAGTCACTGCTAGTTCTCTATGTATAGTAGATATTTCTATTATATTTCTCTCTCTGTTTACATACCGCACTTCTTTCAGTACTTGTATCTTACTTTACTGTATGATTATATCTTCTAACCTGCTATGAACTGTTGAGATGTACTGTGCTCGCTCCTGTCCTGACTGGACCTGTTGAAAATATTACAGAGGACGAGGATGAGGCCTGGGAGGATGCCTTCCACGGGACAGTCTAGCTGAGGACATCACCCCACTGCCTAGACTAGTTTAGTTAGGCCTTATCTTATTTTCTTGTAGTGATGAGTCATGTTTTAGCTAGACTTTATTTGGAGTTCAGAGTTGTATATATTCTTTCATTCTGTATCTGAGACCATGTACTTCCGGATATTGCTGGGATTATCTGAGACTATTTCATCTATTTATTTTCTTGAGTTCTATTTCATATCGTGCTATCTCTTCCTTAGTTGTGATTGAGTTTACTGCTATGTCACCCCCATTCGGGGAGTATAAACTGTTTATATATATATTGTTAGATGTTGTGACCTAGGACAGCATTCTACTGCCGACACTGCGGCGTAGGCTGGGCGTTGTTACGTTCTCGTACCCTCACAGTGGGTGCGGGTCGTGACAGGAAGTGTTTTTAATATACAACAATATTTAACCTAATCATCGTCTTCGTTCTCATCCTCGGCCTCGTCTTCATCATCATCCTCCTCATCCTCATCCTCATCCTTATCTTCATCGTCGATTTCATCTGTATCCTCTTCCTCATCAAATTATTCTTCTTCTTCTTCTTCTTCTTCTTCTTCTTCTTCTTCTTCTTCTTCTTCTTCTGCCTCAATATTTGGGACAAGACGCCTCTTTTTTCCCTGGTTGACAGCTGAGTCTTGTGTATCAACCTCTTCCTCCCCTCTATTTTCTTCAACAATATCTTCAACATCTATTGTATCTGAGTGTTGTCCCAAGTATTGGGACTTTTCGATCTGGTCCTCTTGGTATGCTGGGTCTCCAACGTTGAATGTATTTCTAGATTTAATCTTGCATACTGCCCACCAGTCAAATCGATCTCTACGACGCCTTGGGTAGCTTGTATAGTAGACTTGAACAGCCTGATTTGCTATCGCAAATGTATCGGACCCTCTATACCTCCTGCGATGATTTATATCGACGAATCCAAATTGTTTATCGATTCTCCAACCGATATTTGGTGTCGTATCGAACCACTCACATTTGAACATCACAATATACATATCATATGGGCCAGTATATTGTAAATCTACAATATCCCGAAGCACTCCATAATAGTCAAAGTCCGGCTCGTCGTCATAGATGGTACCTCTTATGCAAACACCGGAATCCTTGGTACTGATGTCGTCATTGATAAATTCGACATTTATAGCATTCTGAGTTGACTTAAACCTGAAGCCATTAACGACATAGCCTGGCCAAGTCTTTATTTGCTTCTTCGGTCCCAATGCCAGATAACGAACACTCTCATGAGTGAGTGTTATTTCAGGCAATAAAACCTGTAAACAAATATTTATAATTTAAATGTTTTAGATTATATATTTATAATCTCAATTATAATCACAGTTACTTACGTATTTGCGAAACCATGACGAAAATGTACAATCAAACTCTCTTTGAAGTCCCTCATCGGTAATATCGGGTGTCCTCATTTTGACTTTATCTCTAAATACACTATTAGAGAAAATAAGAATATATAAGTGTAGTCACTTACTTCATCAAATTCGAGATTATAACGAGTGCAAGTGTACTGACTTACTTCTCCAAATCTCTCACTTCTTGTATGTCACAGTTTAACAAGACATATCGGTGAGCGGCATCATACTCGTCGTCTGTCAACCACCGTCTTTTACTAGCCCCAACAGGCTTGCCCCTTACATTGAATATTCCTCCATCCTCAACGTCATCGTCATTCCTTTGAGGTCTATTTCGATTTGTCTTAACATGAGTATCAAAATAAATGGAGCAGAAGTTTGACACCTCTTCGATAAGATATGCTTCGCATATCGAAGCCTCTATATGAGCTTTGTTGCCAACTTTCTTCTTTAGATGGTGTAGGTATCTAGAGAGATAAATTATCTTAAGAATTAAGAAAGAATTTTAAAAACACTGAAATTCAACTTAAATTATATCGATTTTTTTGTACCTTTCAAATGGGTACATCCATCGGTAATGAACAGATCCACCGACACGGGCTTCGTATGCTAGATGAATCGGTAGATGCTCCATGCTGTCGAAGAAGCCAGGAGGAAATATTTTCTCCAACTTGCAAATTGTTAAGATAATCTTCACCTCAAGTTCAACCATGTGTTGCACAGTCAACTTAGTTGAATAAATATCCCTAAAAAATATTGATAGTTCGGCCAACGGAACCCATACAGCAGAAGGCAACAACTCTTTCAAAGCAATGGACAGTAATCTTTCCATAAACACGTGGCAGTCATGACTCTTCATTCCCGTTAGCTTGCGTTCATTGAGATCAACGCATCTAGGCAAATTCGACACATAGCCGTCGGAAAATCTTAAAGTAGATACCCACTTGCAGATTATTAATCTATCTTTCTTGCTCAATATGTATTGTGCTATCGGCTTACTTAATTGTCCAGCAGCTCCCCTTTGTATCAAATTCAGATAAGGACGCTTGCATATCTCGACAATGTCTTGTCTTGCTTTTGGATTGTCCTTCGTCTTTCCTTTAATGTCCATGACGGTATTGAAGACATTATCGAACACATTCTTTTCGATATGCATAACATCAAGATTATGCCTTATAAGATTATCTTTCCAATAAGGCAAGTCCCAGAAGATACTCTGTTTGGTCCAGTTATGGGTTTGTCCGAACCCATCGACACGATTGTTCGATGGAACTTCCATTACAGTGGGCAAGTCCTTTACATATTCTCAAATATCGTATCCCGACAATCTGGCAGGCGGATGAGAAAATTTTTGTTTTCCAGCTCTGAACGCGTCCTTGTTCTTTCTCCAAGGATGACTCGCGGGCAGAAATTGACGATGACAATCAAAAAAAGAAGTTTTTCCTCCATGCTTAAGGCGGAACGCCTTACTATTTTACATGCATATCGGACAAGACAGGGTGCCGTGAGTACTCCATTCCGACAGCATACCGTATGCGGAAAAATCATTGATTGTCCACATCAGTGAAGCTCTCATCTGAAAGTTCTGTTTCCTGAAAATATCATAGGTCGTGACGCCGATCTCCTACAGCTGTTTCAGCTCATCCACCAACGGCTGTAAATAATATCGATATTCTTCGTCGGATTTTTGGGACCCGGTATGATAGCTGTCAAGAACATATAAGGAGTCTTCATACACATCCATGGTGGCAGATTGTAAGGGGTCAGAATGACCGGCCAGCAGGAGTATTGAGATCCCGATTGCCCGAAAGGGGCGAATCCATCAGAACATAGCCCCATGCGTACATTTCTAGGCTCTGCAGCAAAATCTGGATGGCAAAAATCGAAATATTTCCACGCCTCTCCATCCGCAGGATATGATAATTCTCCATCGTCCTTTGTGCGTTCTTCGTTGTGCCACATCATGTGTTCTGCTGTATTCTGAGACATATACATCCTCTGCAAGCGCTTCGTGATCGACAAGTAATGCATATACTTGTAAGGACGTCATTTTCTAGTTGACTTTCCTTTTCCCCTGACTTCTTTGTAACGATCCGTATTACAGAAGCTACAACTTTCTACATCCTCGTTCTCCTTGTAGTACAACATGCATCCGTTGCGACAACAATCTATCTTGTCGTACTCCAGTCCCAGTTGTCGGACCATCATCTTCGACTTGTAGAAGTTTTTTGGAAGCTCTTTTGATTCCTTCGGTAACTCCTCCTTCATTAGTTGTGTAATCCGATCATAGCAAGTTTGTGGCAAGTTAAAATCGGACTTTATGTTCAACAACCGCAACGTCACTGACAGTACGAAATGTGGCTCACAACCAGGATATAAAGAAGTTTCAGCATCCTGAAATATATCATAGAACTCCTTCGCCTCGGGATTAGGGTCCTCCGGATCAACATTAGGCCCTGCCGCATCGTACACCATATCTCGTACAAGATTCTGCACGTCTTCATAATCAACGGAGCATTCGTCGTTATCGACGACAAAATCCGCTGCAGCATTATCATCAAAAGCATAAGTAGCAGCATTCGCAACCTGTCTTTCCGCATATAGTTCACCTTGCGATGATCACAGGCCGTAATCACGTACGAAACCCTTATGGGTCAAATGATCTCTTACACTCACCACTTTTTCGTAACGTCTATTGCGACAATTATGACATGGACACTTGATTTTGTTACCGTCCATAAACTGAGCTTTGCTCATGGCATACTTAAGAAACACTTCCACGCCTGCCTGAAAATCGTCACTCACACCTATTCTGTTCTCGTGTTGTCGTTTGTACATCCATGTACGATCAACGAAATAACGATCCATCACAGATTAGATGTAAAAATCTGTATAGTAAGATAAACTAAACAGAATTAGTATATAATCATGTAACTGGTGGATCCGCTGGTATTCTAGCTCGAGAAGAGAAAAATCTAAGTACAGTTGTTACTAATAGTTCGATACCGATAGCTTGATACCGAGTTCGATACCGATAGTTCGATACCGATACCGATAGTGCGATACTGATACTGATAGTCCGATACCGATAGTACGATACCGATACCGATAGTGCGATAGTATGATAGTCCGCTAGCGATACCGATAGTCCGATAGTTCGATACCGATACCAATATCGATAGTCCGATACCGATTCTTCGATAGTCCACTAAGTCGAAATGATTCATCTTAAGCGTCGAGCATGTTATACACGGTTCAACTTGACGAGTTCTTAAATATTTTTGTAGTGTTCTATGCTTGCAGCAGCAAATCAAGTTTTAGAGTCATTATAGGTCAATTAACCAAACTGAGTCAATCTATCTATTTCTAAATTGCAAGAGTCCACTTCTAGGATATGGAAGCTATATCCTAAATATCTAGTCTAAAATTAACTTGGTTAGGATACTAGAGTGTCCTTACTATCTAGCAAGCACTACCTTAGTCTAGTCACACTAGTATTAATTACCTATAATTTCTACCAAGTCTACACTCACACATTACACCCCAAGCCGTCCTGCATGCTAATAGGCATGGTAGGCCTGCCTTCATTCCTCACTCTCTAAAGCACACATACACATATATATGTATATCACAGTTAGATGTATAGATATATCACAGTTAGATGTATAGATATATACATCTATATTCAGTGACTTATGCAGATGAAGAACTCGCACTGTCCTTGACACAGTGAACATATACACAATGAACCCAAACTCCATATTCACATTTACTAATCCAAACACCACCAAACTAATGGATAACACCCAATATGGATAACACATTATTTAGCCAATATATAAACTCAGATGAATTTGAGAAGCAAAGCCTCCGCCGCCCCCGACCAAAGCCCGCCGCTCCAAGCCCGCCGCCCAGCCCCCGACGCCCCCACCCCAAGCCCGCCGCCCAGCCCCCGACGCCCCCGCCCCAAGCCTGCTGCCCAGCCCCCGACGACCCGCCCCAAGCCCGCCGCCCAGCCCCCGACGCCCCCTCCCCAAGCCCACCGCCCAGCCCCTGACGCCCCCGCCCCAAGCCAGCCGCCCCGCCCCCGACGCCCCCGCCCCAAGCCCGCCGCCAAGCCCCCGACGCCACCGCCCCAAGCCAGCCGCCCAGCCCCCGAATGTCCCCAAGCCCACCGCCCCCGCTCCCCCGTAGTCGACACCGCGACAGAGAGAGAGAGGGGGGATTACCTTCGGGAGAGAGAGAGGAGATAACGCCGATCATCGAAGCCGCGAGAGAGAGAGAGAGAGAGAGGAGAGAGAGTGAATTTGGGGGGAAGGCAAAAAGTTTCTCCCGTCGTTTCAATTTAAGTCTGGAACGAATATTTAGCGACGGAATAGCGACTTCATAGAATCCGTCGCCCGGTAGTCGCTATATTTGATACTTGTCGACTGAATATCCGTCGCTACGTAGTCGAAAAAATGTCCCACCAATTTTTGACATAATTTCCGCCAAATAATCGACTACGTAGCAACGACTATCCATCCGTCGCTATATCTCCGACACCCTAGCGATGGATGTGCGATCTTTTCCCTCCTTAAAATTAAAATAAAAAATGTAAAGGCGTGTGGTCGGTAATCCGTCGGCGAGCTGCCACGAAGCCGTCGCTAACGCCGACTGAAAATTTTCGTCGCTAATTTACTGTATTTTGGTAGTGTTAGTGCATCTCATAAACTGTCACGATGTGCCACGAATTGTGTGTGAGTTGTGAGTCGTATATAGATACGGACTTATGTACTGACTGATCATTGGTACGTACAGGCCGTGCGTTAGGATATAACTGCTAATAGATTTATGTAGAAGACTTGGCAGTTATTAAGAATTAGACAGTGTCGTGGAGTCGACACATGTATAGCATCATTGGGGGAGGGAACAGTTATTAGCGTAGGGGCTACATTTTATTTTTACACACATTTTGGGCCGAGGGTGTCTCTTATGAGCACTACCTTCTGTCCAAGGCCGATAGTGACTCGGATGAGCGCTTCTTATTGTCACTCTTTATTTACTCTGCTGAACCTACAGCCCCTGCGTAGAACGTTGTCCTCAAAGTGCATATCACCTAGAATGGTTAGGAACCTTTACTCATGCATCCTTTTCTGTTGAGCTTTATTTATTCAGTTTATCGGCATGATATTATGTGTCTTGTTACGTCCCTCTGAGGACCTGGTGTTCTCTCCAGGTGTGTTTCGTGATTTCTTGCAGGTACTCTAGCTAAGGCCATGATTTCCTTCCTTCGTGATGATTGCTCTTGGATTCGCCATTGCTCTCGCTTGCTAAATTCTTCCTTGTACATTTTCCATATTTAAATTAGTTGGTAGTAGATTTGTCTCCGCCCAACTATTGTGTACATGACAAACTCAAAGTTGCTTTTATATCATTATTTATCTTCGTGGATGAGATTTAGTGTCTTAGCTTTCTACATTTACAGCTTATGTATATATACGAGTCGTATATTTACTCGTATGTATACAGCTGGCATAATACGTATCTGGTCTCAAGTATTTGGGATTGGGGCGTGACATGTTTTTGTGGTGGCTCACGCAGGTCGAGTTTGTCACTTCGGTTACGTAATTGTGCCGATGTGAGCCTGCAATATAGGATTAGAATCTAGGAATCTCATCCACCTACTTGACATCCTTTCTTGACTTCAAATTCCGAACTCTTGTTCGGCCCCCCTTGATTTGCATCTTGCTTGACTCCTTCTACAGTATATTCTTAGTTTCGTGCTTAGCGACAACTAGGAAGATGACTACCCTAATGCTTATGGGGTAAACACATGGCTAGAAGGATTATTGATAATTAATATCCATTGAGGTTATATTTGAGTATAAAGGCAATTTTTTTTTCCTAGAGATACATCTTAAGGATTAGTTAATTTTAAGTTGGGTAGTAGCATATTACCGCCTTCAAAGGATAGTTAGAATTTTATTATTACAAGGTGGTATACACAAGAGGATAGCTAGATCAAGGAAACACAAGTTTGATTTATGAAATTTTTGAAGTGTTGAAATAGTTATGATTTATTAGGGATATGAAATCGATTAAGAAATAACTTAAGTTTTTATATTGTGACACTTGATTTACGGTTAACTTTAAGTTTGGATATCTCGAGATTATTTAAAGTGTTTAAATTATGATTTTATAGATGACTAGAGAGACGAAAGTTTAGAAAGGAAAGAACTTGAGGTTTTAAAATTTGCGCGCACAATTTATAAGTTTATTTAAATTTTGAAGAGATGATGAGAAAAAAAAATTGTTTAAATTTTTTTGGAAGATATCGACTTTGAAGGAAAAAAAATTCAAATTCAAATTTTGTCCTATGATCTATGATTTATAGAGTTATTTAAATTTCGAGTTTAAGGCCTTTTATTATGGATATTTAAATTTTGGTAAAAAAAATACATGTTTATTTTGCGATATACAAGGACTATTTCGAGATTGATTAGAGATTTCAATTAAATTGACAGTCTAATATAATTGGTAATTGTGGCGGAGTATCTTGAAAATTTTATTGAGAACTTCGAGGAACTTGAAATTTAGATTTGATCATATTGGTAGAGGACCAAGAAGCAAGAAAGGTCACCCTAGTGAGATAGAAGTATTCTACATTAGATTGTCATACCACCTATGATTATGATATTGTATATACACAAGTATAGTTAGTCATCGACCAAACCGATGAACATATCCTTTAACTTACTCGACCTTCCCTCAATTCTAGATCTTTTTTCATGACCATCTAATTATTTGAAACTTGAGAAATGATTAGATTGTTCCTTAATCATACTCCATCTAAGTGGCTATCATATCTCTAGAAATTGTATTCCTAACTTATTTTACCGTGATCTACTAGAATCCAAATTATCTTTATTTCATGCTTTAACTTGGTCATTTATTTTGTGCGTTAATCATTATCACATGAACTCCCACTTTATATTTTAAATTCTTTTGTGTCCTTTACCGTGACTTTGATATTTGGAGCACAACACTAGACTTTTCCTTTCCACAAATTTCACAAGCAAGACCTACACGAGCCCACCTTCATGCAGGTATATCACGTGCCACTAAAACACGTCTTCTTGTACTCTAATTTCATATTGCGACTTTCGGGTCAAAAAGACTGGACTCTAATCCCTACCGTGAAACCAATATATTCTAAACTATAGATGAGACTCGACCTCGACTCCATTCTTTCGACCCGATATATGATTTTGTTCTACTTAATTCCTTACATGCTTAACATTGCATTTTATCTTAATTGCTTATCATCCCATGACACCCTTAGCTTAATTCTTGTAAGTTGGGTAGAATAACTCACTACTTAACAAACCCTTTTTCCTAGTGAACCATATTGATAAGTTCATTTGGACAATAACACTTAGAGGACTCTAACTTCTCTAGTCAACCAAGCCGACTGCATAGACCCAAATTTCGGGCGAAACTTAGATTTTATAAGATCTTGGACTAATTGATTTCTCTCATCATTACCCTTTACTTATTATTTTATCTACCTATAATGCTAAAATAGCTTAGTTTTGCAAGCTTATTCTTATTCAAGCTTGATCATGACATATGTTTAATGTGGGCGCCCACTAATACATTGTCTAAATCAGAGCCGACGTATTATGGTCTGATCAACCATAGTGCACTTGGTTCGCTTTTCATATATCATACTACGTGGATGGAGACATAGTTAAACTTGCCCCTAGAGTCTCCTCCGCGATTTCCTTGGAAATTCTCTTGGAATTATACAACCGTCTTTGAATCACATATTGGCATACGAAAACATCTCCTTTGGACTCTTGTTGGCTTTCGTCTTTTAACTATTCTAGACAAAGCTTGTGATTGATAGATAGACCAAGCCATTCTCCTATGCCCATGATATTTGTATATACTTGGGGACAGTTAACCACTGACCAACCAATATGACTATTCCCGTCTTGAGCTACTTGCCTTTTCCTCGACCTTAGATCCAACTTTCATGACCTTTCTAAAATTTGATGATGATTCAACTCTAAACCTAGACGACCATATATCTTCTATCGTGACCCCTAATCATTTGAATGATTCCAATCATTCTTTCATTCGTGCCCTCAACCTAGACACCTACCATACAATCTTCTTCGAAGTGCCCTATTCCCCAAGTCCCCAAAATATCCACTTAAGCTACTACCATCGTACTATCATGATCTTTTACCTTGACTAGTTACCCACGTTCAATTCCAAAATCGTGAATTATTTCGTCATTATCAAAATCACGATTTCTAAAGCATATTAGTCATTTCAATGCCTCGCCCAATGAATTGTGTTGCTTTACCCTCGTACCTACTCACCCCCTACTTATTATTAATTTCGAGGACGAAATTCTTGTAAGTTGGGTTGGATGTAAAACCCCTAAATTTTTACTATATTTTTTTCAATTTTGGTTCTGATTTTAAAAAAAATTATTGTACGTCGCATAGTCGTATTGTACGTTGTGCGCAAGCGACGTATTCGTAAATTGCTCGTCGAGTGCGAATATGTGCGAGGTACATATTTTTGTAAAACATTTTAGAAGCTTAATTTTTTCAAATAATAAATAATAAATATTTTTGATTATTTTAAAAAGTTGTAAAATACGTCATATTGGAATTTCCAACTCTTTATTTTACATTATAAAAGGTTTTATAAATAGTAATTTTGAAAACGAGGTATTATGCAAATATTCATTTCATACGAAGTACATAAATTTAAAATTTATATATATTATTCCATTTTTCGAAATTATTGATATTAATATTTTATTATTCAAAAAGATATTTAAAAATAGTTATTATTTTCGAAATTATTATTATTGGCATTTTTGGAAAGTATATTTGAAAATTATTGTGGCCATTTTAAATCTTTATTTGATTTTATGGTTTTAATTTAAAAAGTTTAAAAGGTAGAATCTATATTTAATTTGAGCGTAGATTATTTAAGTTTAAATTGGAATTTAATTTAGATTTGATTTTTATCTAATTAGGGAATTTAAACATTCCAATACTTATCCTAATGGGAATTCTCACCTCCTATAAAAGGAGAGGTACTCCTCCATAATTCCACAACCAACATATGTGCATCGTGTCCGTGCCCAGCTTCTTATTCCAATATCCTCTACATATATATTTTTTTAACGTGTCGACAACCCCGACACAAATAATTCCTAAACCTAATACTGCTACCCCTCCGTCCTGTCGTCTCCAACTCCGCTGTCGCCATCTTCTCCTGACCTCCAACGGCCAGTACCAGCCTACATCATCCCCTCGCCACCCCATCGCCAAAGCCGGCAGCACCACTGCCTCGACAACCACCATCACCTTGCTACGCCTTCATCAACAGTCTCCGCCGCCGCGCAAACACCCGACCTCGTCCGCGGCAATCACCAGAACCCCTTCAGTCTCCGCCACCAACACCTCCGCCATCGGCCTGGCTAGCGGCCGCCCCCGTCTCCCTAATCTCCCGACCGCCATCATAGAATTTGACCCGACAAACCCCATGTCCACCATTACAACCACCACCACCGTACCCCACCGGCTGATCGTCGCCTCCCCACATCCACCAGCCACGACCATCCCCGTCAACCACCAAAAACCCCATCATCCATGAAGAAGAAGAAAGAGGGGAAACCTAACCTGGCCAAGCTCCTCGCGCTACCTCCGGCGCGTCCTCCGAGCCGCCGCCGCGGCGACTCAAAACACCCGACCCCGCCGATCAACCGCCGCCTCTTTTTTCCGCTCCGATGTCGGACCCGGCTCCTCCAGGTGCGCCCGATCCTCCGCACGCCGGCTTCAAGCCCCGACACCGCCGAGCGTCGTCACCGCAGGGCCTCGCCGCCTTGTCAGATCCGGCAGCCGCTCCGCCCTCTGCACGCGTCCCTCCCAACCGAGCGCCGCATCTCTCCGACGCTTCCTCCGGGCCGCCGCAGCCTCGCGGATTCTGGCCTCCCCGTCGCTGGTCGGAGACGCGACCTCGCCGGCCACACGCCGACAGCCCCTGGTGAGAACTCTCTCGAACCCCTTCGTTCACACTCGCTCTCTCTCTCTCTCTCTTCACTTCTCTTTCCTTAAAAGAGAACAGCAGTTCTCGATTTGGGGAGTTTATGATATTTTAGTTGTGTTGGTGTAATTTGGGATTAAGTAAAGATTGTATTTACAAATCTTTTTTCTTTAGTGGTATTGTTAGCTATTATATTTTTGGTAGGAGACAGTAGGTATATTGATTTCTTTTATCATTACTATCTCCTTTGATACTTAGTAGTATTATTTTGTCCTTTTAATATTAGTATTATCTACTTTTGGAATAAAGTAAAAATAATTATTAAATACTTACTAAAAATTATACTTGAACAAAATACAGTATTTTACCATTTTTACATATTTTCAAGATTTTTGTGAATAGAAACCCAAATATATTATAGCAGTATGTTGTATTTAAATACAGCCTACTTACCTAAAATATTGATTGGAAAAACTTAGAATTTTAGGCCTAAATCAATCTCCATATTTTTAGTATTTATTTAAACTATTCTACTGCGTATAGATTTTGAAATATAATAAATAATTTCCTAGTACTTTCCAAATGTTTATCAAAAATACTTTTAAAATATAGTTTTTATTTAAAATCATATTCTCACGATCTTAGATTTTTTTTTTAAAAAATAAAAAATAGGCCTTTTTGAATTCCAACTATGTATTTTATAAAAATATATTTTTGGGTGATAAAATCTAGTTTTCATTTATTACAAATATTCTACCAACAGAATACTATACCACAAAACTTTCTTTAGTTTTCGCCATTTACTCGTGACTGAACATATTCTCTATTCCTCGCAACTTCAATCCATATATGACGATCATGACAATCGGACAAATCGGGACTTGTCGGAGCATCGTACCACACCAAGCGTCTCACCAGGCAAGACACCTTGCCTTTAATGTTTAATTTCTTGCTCAATATCATGCATGCCTTTTCTTTATGTTGTTCTTTCAAAACTATATATAGATGCAAATTATTATATTTTATGCAATTGGCTTAGAGTTAAGGGACCACCGTATGTTTAGTGCATCTCATAAACTGTCACGATGTGCCACGGATTGTGTATGAGTTGTGAGTCGCATATAGATACGGACTTGCGTACTGACTGATCATTGGTGCGTACAGGCCGTGCGTTAGGATATAACTGCTAATAGATTTGTGTAGAAGACTTGGCAGTTATTAAGGATTAGACAGTGCCGTGGAGTCGACACATGTATAGCATCATTGGGGAGAGGGGACAGTTATTAGCGTAGGGGCTACATTTTATTTTAACACATATTTTGGGCCGAGGGTGACTCTTATGAGCACTACCTTCTGTCCAAGGCCGATAGTGACTCGGATGAGCGCTACTTACTGCCACTCTTTATTTACTCTGCTGAGCCCACATCTCCTGCGTAGAACGTTGTCCTCAAAGTGCATATCACCTAGAATGGTTAGGAACCTTTACTCATACATCCTTTTCTGTTAAGCTTTATTTATTCAGTTTATCGGCATGATATTATGTGTCTTGTTACGTCCCTCTGAGGACCTGGTGTTCTCTCCAGGTGTGTTTCGTGATTTCTTGCAGGTACTCTAGCTAAGGCCATGTTTTCCTTCCTTCGTGATGATTGCTCTTGGATTTGCCATTGCTCTCGCTTGCTAAATTCTTCCTTGTACATTTTCCATATTTAAATTAGTTGGTAGTAGATTTGTCTCTGCCCAACTATTGTGTACATGACAAACTCAAAGTTGCTTTTATATCATTATTTATTTTCGTGGATGAGATTTAGTGTCTTGCCTTTCTACATTTACAGCTTATGTATATATACGAGTCGTATATTTACTCGTATGTATACAGCTGGCATGATACGTATCTGGTCTCAAGTATTTGGGATTGGGGCGTGACAGTTTTATTTTGCTTCAAAATATCGTCTAAGCTAGCATACTCGACGGATATTTCGAGGTTATCGGCATGATTAGGAATAGGCGTTTCATCTGGAACGCGCTCTTCTAATACATCGCCGTGATCCTTAATGATCTCATGTGGCAAAACGCTTTTAACAAGATTTCTCCGCTTCCGGGGCAGAACATCTTTGGAACCAACCGGTCTTCCCTTCTTCTTGGGAATAGCGGCGGACTGGACGGCCGATGGCAGCATCCTTTGCTCGGCGGGTTCGACTGGAGCAACATGTTTCACAGGAACATGGCATCTCTCCGGGACGTCTATCCTTGCAGGCACATTTGCAGCAGGTATAATTGATCTCGTGACTTTTGCTAGGTCGCTAAATACGTCTAGCATTTGATTTGCAATATCTTGCAGACCTAGAATCCTCTGCACTTCTTTATCACTATGTGCAGAGAGGGGATCATGATGAGCAACAGCGGGCACATGCCACGCTAATTCACGTCGTTCCTCATCAATGTTAGCGTGTATTTCCCCCCTAACGACGGAAAGATTGCCTCATCAAAGTCACAATCCGCGTGTCTCGCGGTAAAGAGATCGCTTGTCAAGGTCTCTAAATAGCGAATGATGGACGGGGAGTTATAACCGACATATATTCTCCGTCGCTTCTGAGGTCCAAATTTTGAACGCCTTATCGGCTCAATTGGAACATTGACTAGGCACCCAAACACGCGTAAATGTGAGATGTCAGGCTCACATCCAGTAACCAGCTGGTACGTGGAAAGTGGTTGGGTGGCCATGGGCCTCAGACGGACCAAATTTGCAGCGTGCAAAATTGCATAGCCCCATGCAGATAGTAGAAGTTTGGTGCGCATAACCAAGGTCTGCGCTATCACTTGCAGTCACTTTATAAAAGCTTCTGCTAGGCCATTTTGGGTATGAACATACGCAACAGGATGTTCAAGATTTATTCCCAAAGTCATGCAATAGTCATCGAAAGTCTTCGATGTAAACTCCGCGGCATTATCAAGTCTAATAGACTTTATCGGATAATCCGGATGGTGAGCCCTTAACTTAATGATCTGGGTGAGGAGTTTAGGAAACGCTGCGTTTCGGGTGGACAACAACACTACGTGTGACCATCTAGTCGATGCATCAACCAAAACCATGAAGTATTTAAATGGTCCGTATGTTGGTTGGATTGGTCCACAAATATCTCCATGAATTCTCTCAAGGAATTGAGAAACTTATCTCGTAGGTTTCACATAGAGTGTCTTGAGATTCGTCTTCCCAATCGAGTAAGCTTGGCATAGGCTTTTCGGATTTATAACAAAATTATTTCCTCCAAGAGGATGGCCATGTGATGCATTCATAGTGCGAAGCATCGTATTTTGACCCGGATGACCCAGCCGGTCATGCCATAGCATAAAAGTCCTCTCATCAACTGGCGCTCGGCGAATGATGAGATTACTCTCGATGTGTTGTATCGTAGCGAGATACAAACCACTTGAAAGACTTTTCAACTTCTCCATGATACGCTTTTGGCCGTACTGAGTGGAGGTAATGAAAAGATACTCGAAGCCATGTTCCCGAGCAGTTTCAACATGAAATCCGTTTTCTCGAATATCCTTAAAACTCAGTAAGGTACGACTGGACCTTGGAGAATATAAGGCCTCTGATATTTCAATGGGAGTACCATTGGACAACGAAAAAAGGGCTTTGCCAAAACATTGAACAAGGGTTGAGGGTCCCGAAATGGTTGTCACTGAGGTTACTTTAGGCGTATAGGAGATAAAGTATGATTTATCTCTCAAGATAGTGTGAGTCGTTCCACTATCAACCTGACAATCTACTGCCCCGTGGTCCGTGCCTATAAGTAAAGAAAATTAAAGTTTGTCACACGTTTGAGGAAAGTGCTCGAAATAGAACTTTAATTTATCGAGAAAACAGAAAATACAAACCACCAAAAGTTTCATGACTTAAATCAAATATAGAGAGAAAATGGAGATTCATTCTTCCATTTCTGCTATAAAATCGGGGGTCTCAAGATTTAGATTTTTGCACTCGTTGACCAGATTTGCTTCGGCCCGGCGCCCCTTGTGATAGTTATCAACTTCTTGGGGGATCGCCCTGCAAGTCCGTTGCATATGACCATAAGCACCACATTTGAAGCAGAGAGTAGGCGCTTGGCCTTCCACTCTCGCTTTGGGACGACTGGCCCGTTGGTTCTTACCATGAGACTGCCTAGGAGTCAAAGGTCATTGGTTCTTGTTAGAACCTTGCTTTGGGTGGCGAGACTTAAACTCGCCTCTGTTCCTTGGTTGGGACGACTGGCCCTTGTCTCGTTTCCACCGTGGATTTGGTCCACGGAGAGCGTTTGCATCAGGCATTAGAATTGCCTTTGTTCCAGCAGGACGAGAATTGTTGTTTCTTATTAAAATGAGACTGTTCTTCTCGTCTAGTAAAAGTTGGGTGATGAGCTCGAAAAACTTGGTGAACTTAGACTGACGGTATTGCTTCTGGAGCAAGTTGTCAGTGGAAGGAAATATGGTGTATGTTTTCTCCAAAAGATCCCTGTCGGTTAATATCTCACCGCAGTATTGGAGAAGTGTCGAATCCTGCAGACTTCATTGTTGTAATCAGTTACACTTTTGAAGTCTTGGAAGCGCAGGTTCAACCATTCATGGCGTGCTTCAGGTAGCCAAATGGTCTTCTGGTGGTCGAAGCGCTCTTTTAGAGAGTCCCATAGCGTCTTCGGCGAGGAAATTTCAATGAACTCCGCCTTCATGGCGTCAGATAAATGCCTGCGGAATAGAATCATCGCTTTGGCGTTCATTGAGCGAGTGACTTCCACTTCACGCTCTTCCTCGTTATAGATGACGTCCAAGAGGCCCTGCGCATCTAGATGGTTCTGGATGTCTTGCGTCCAGTCCAAGTAGTTCTTGCCAGAGGCTTCAAGGATGGAAAAATCAATCTTGATCGACATTTTTCTACAACAGGAGAAAAATCTTGATCAGTCATCATATAAAACGACAGGTTTATATGGATTTTGTTTGCATAAATAACAACAAACAATTGTAGATAAAACAAACGATTTTGAAAAAACAATTTTTGTTTTTTTAAAAAAATTTCTTATATCGATCGACGGGCCGATATAGAGAGTTCAATTAGTTTCTTGTAAAAATGCATAATTATAAATACAATTTGAGCAAAAAAAAATATTCGGTCAACCTCTTTCAGTAGCTCTACGTGAATATGACCAGGCGGAAAAATGAGGGAGGAGGGTCACCGAGGACCTCTTAAGAACCAAGCCCCAAGTTCTTTCTGACATCATACCCAAATAGGTGAGCCTATTCGGAGAGATTTCGTAAAAAAAAAAATCAAATGTAAGAATAAATAAGATTTTTTAAGAAATTCACACTATTTGCGAACTGTGCAAAATAGGTGACAATTTAGTGCGTGCTCAAAATGAGCGTTGCCTTTGAAAAATTATTAGCCAAAAAAAATTATTTTGGAAGGCCCAAATTTGGCGGTGCCAGAATTTGTTTATGTAGCCAAGACAATTTTTCAAATTTTTCAAGTTTATTTTTTTCCGTAATTACGCAAAAAAACGTACAACATAAGCAAGCAACAGCACAAAAGAATTGGTGCCTAAGCTAGCGGCACAAAAAAAATGTCAACAATTTTTCCGACGTCTAATGAAGCGACGCCAAAAAAATAGCGAGAAAAAAAATACAATTTTTACTACCCATCTTTTACAATAATTCACTGAGTAACATGAAGAAAATAAATGCTACTGAGGTGCTTGTCGAGGCGCAGATGGCACTGAGGCGCTCGCCGGGGCGCTCCAAATCCATCATTACCAAAAAAAATGTTAGCATCTAAAATTTCTTTTTCAACATGAAAATTTGCTATCAAAAATTTATTTCCTCAGAAATTAACTAACAATTTTTTTTTTCAAAAAAAAAAAACTAGTATGCTAAAGGCTAGATTATAGCAAAGTTATACATAAAAGCAAATTAGCACTGTTAACAGAATGTTAAAAGCTGGATTAAAACAATTAGGAAATGATAACAGTATAATGAATTATGTATTGGGCTCACCAACTCAAATGTCCAAATTAAAAAAATCAAAATTCACATGCAATCTAAAAGAAACTTGACAAACACTTCTCAATCTCATTTCATATAATGCTGTGAAAAAATAATATAGCATTTGTCATGTTATGTCATGCAATACCTAGATGAAAAAGGTTTGATCATACTAATGAATGTAAATCAATTGGAAGAGAGCAAATATCTCATTTTCTTGATGTCCAAAACAACAGTAATATTGTAACAACAGGAACAATATATTTCTGCTATCAAAAATTTCCCAAAATAAATTTTACCTTTCTTACCGTACGGTGGAAGAAGGCGAGAAAACAATCGGTATGTCGGGTCTCCGGCGTTGCACGAGCAACGTGCTGATAACGTGTCGTAAGGCAAAAGCTCAAACACACGGAGACGAAGCTTTCTCGTATATTATCAACCACACAAGTGCATATTACAAGCTATCCCAACCTCTCTTTATATAGGGAGAGAGGTTGGGGGTTATGAAGAAACGAAAGGCCAAAGGATTTTTGTATGTTACAAGGAGATGAAATGAAGGGCCATATGAGTTACAACAACGACAAATATATGTATAAAAATTATAATTTTTAATATAATTTAATCATGATCCGAACTTTGGAGCTGACCCATTAGAAAATAGAAATATTTCAATCGAACAAACTGAATAAATCAAATTAATTATTCGGCTCGATTCGATTTCGATTTGACTAATTACTGTTCGGTTTTAATTTTAGAATTTGATTTATCCGATTATGACTATTTCTATTCAATTGAAACTAATAAACTGAATGCTATCCCTAACCATTTGGCTGTCGATTGGTCTTTATACTCTTTATCGAATTACTTAATAATCGCGCACGTGCTTAAAATGTATGATTTGGCTTGGGTATTGAAACCGGATCCGACTTGTTATCCACCTCCGAGTGCACGAGTTTGATTAGGGTTATAAAAGCTAAATGATTCAATATGCTCCATGCATGCTAAATCTTTTGGTTTTATTGCCACCATTACTTGTTTATATCCTCCTCCAAAACTTCTTTCTAATAGGCATGCTAGTTGTTTATAAATTTTTGAATAATATCTAAAATATAAAGCACAGTGGGTTTTTGGTCTAACCCATGTGCTTTAGTTCAACGATGATAAAATGACAAAATTGCTCCTCTCTCTATAAGAGAAGAGGAGGTCCCATGTTGGGTGCGGAGCAACCGGTTGTTCCAACGGCACCTCCTTCTCCAACTCCTCTTGCACCGTTCCTTCCTCTGCCGCCTCCGTTCTATCCTCGCCCACGCCGTCGTCGTTGGCCTCTTCCGCAACCCCTTCGTCGCAAGCAGCCTCCTCCACCGTGCCGCCGACGCCGACCCTTCTTTTGCCGCCTCCCTCTTCTCCGCCATGACCAACCCCAACCCCTACTCCTTCAACACCGCCATCGCCATCTCCGCTGACCCACTCTCCATCTACTCCCAAATGCTCCGCCGTCGCGTCCCTCCCGACTCCCACACCATCTCTTTCTTGCTCAACACCACCACCGCCGCCGCTGCCACCAGGTCGCTCCACGCACACGCCCTCCTCCTTGGATTCTGGTCTGACCCCTTCGTGCAGACCGTCCTGCTCACCGCCTACTCCCGACGCGGCTCCGCCGACCACGTCATGCGGGTGTTCGACGGAATGCCGCACATAGACGTCGTCTCCTGGACCGCCGCCGTCTCGGGCATCGCCGACCTCGGATGTCCCGCGACAGCCATGCGCGTCTTCGCCTCCATGAGGCCCCACGCCGCCCCGAACGCCGCCACCGTGGTCTTTGCCGTGTCTGCCTCCGCCGGGCTCGGGTCCCTGGCGTTGGCCCGGTGCCTGCACGCCTAAGGCCGGGTTCGGAGGCCGCGTCTCCGTCCGGAACTCCCTGGCGCTGGCCCGGTGTCTGCACGCCTACATCGAGAAGGCCGATTTCGTGTCGGTGCTATTATGGCACGGGTTATCCACTAGTATATAATATAGCATGATATATTAGCCAAGGTTTATGATATGACATTTTGATTTGTTTGTGGCTTGGATACGAGCCGTGTGATCTGTCCACTACTGGACAAGTTGTGGTGGGCTATCTTGGTAGGTCTTTTTTTGGATGAGATGTAGATAATTCAAGAATAATTATAAAGGAATTTGACTTTGAAGTAATGGAAAATTCTAAAAAAAAATTAGAGCAAATTAGAGTTTAGATCTTGGATTTTATATCTAACTTAGAGTTTAAGTCCTGACATATCCAATTGAAAAGTTCATACCATAAATTTTTATTATTTGTTTTTTGTTTTTATGCCCTCCATCGTTTATATATGAAGGTCTCATAGTGAAACATGAGGGGAAAGATATAATGAGAAAAATAACACAAATAATTAAAATTTAGGGTCTAAATTTTTAATTGGTAAATTTGCATAAAATACAAGGACTAAACTCTAATTAGTTCAAAATATTATAATGAAAACTTCAACATAGGATAGTGAATAATGTTGAAAGATACTACACATATTTGTTAGACTATTTGGATAGGTAGATGAGAAGAAAAGAACATATCGACTTGCGGATGATGTTTTTTTTTTTTACTTTCAGGATTCGTGGGTTGAATCAAATGTATTCTTCTCCTTAATCTAGAGGGTTTTTTTTTTATCATGTTTGTCTCTTGTCTCTCTTTATGCGAACAAGTCTGAGAAGGATGTGGATAGCTCTTTTGCAGCCACTCCAGCGCTCAACTCAGTTAAAGATTTAAGTGGATCTCAAATTAGCCGACTTTTAGGATAATACCTCCAAGAGATGAGTTAGAGGCTATGTATTATGTCAAAAAATAAAGATTATTTATAAGGGTACATCAAAAGTTGATCATGACACATCAGGATTGAGCCTAGTCCAGATTTAAGAAAAAATTATTCAGGACATCCCATTTTCTTACTCATTGGGCTGTCTCAACCCCACACGCCCCCCAAATCTAAATTTTGAGTTTCATTTCAAAGTTTTACTCTCTCTCTCTTCTAAAATCCTAACTTTCTTCTTCTTCTTCTTCTTGTCCACAATTTTCCTCCTCCCCAATCTACATATTCTTCTTTATCTTAACCCTTTTTTCAAGCTCTCATTCTCAATTTCGATGGCATCCAAAGGCACTCTTCCCAAAATCCTAGCCCTCTCATATTCTTCTTGTAATGTTTATTCAAAACCCAAGTATAAATTATCATGATAAAAAACATACAATGTAATGTCTATTTCAATTATTTATAACAAAATTTCATGATCGAAGTAAGCTCTAACAATATTCGGCCAAGTCGACTTTAAGACTGCCATAGTCTCTGGCAGTCCTAAATACTGATACGACTGCCAGAATTGGTGGCAGTCCTGATGCACAGCAAGTACATTTTATGACTGCCATTGGTGGCAGTCCTGATGTACAACAATTACATTTCAGGACTGCCACAATTTCTGGCAATTCTAGAAGTATTAAGGACTGCAAAAAAATTTGGCAGTTCTGATGTACAACAAGTACATTTCAGGACTGCCACAATTTCTGGCAGTCTTAGAAGTATTGATGATTGCCAGAAATTGTGGCAGTCTAAAAGAGATTTATAATTTTGAGTTTTTTAAAATAGATTTTAAATAGATAGTTTTTAAATAAATAGATAAGTTTTGAGTTTTTTTAAATGGATTTTAAATTGATAGACTTATCTCTAAAATAAGATGGCCAAAATTAGATTTATCTATAAGATAGATTTAAAATTGATAGAATTTTTTAAACCGAGTAAATAATTGAGAGACTCTAAAATAGATTTAAAATTGAGAGACTTATCTCTAAAATAGATTTATTTTGAAATAAACAACATTGAGACACTTTTCTAAAATATATTTATACCTAAACTGTATTTTTTTTGACGGTCTGCCAAATTTTCTGACAGTCATATCCACTACCATAACTACCAAAAATTTGGACAATCCTAAAATGGACTTGCTATCGAGGACTGCCAAAATATATTTTAGGGTTTTGTCGGCCGGGGAGGATTTGTACATTGTTTGTTCACCCACCAATATTAGGGTTTGTAAATTATTTGTGAGGAGCCTTTGGGTGCCATCGAAATTGGAAATGAGAAGGAAACTAGAATTTTGCTGGAGATTGTGAGGATAAAAATGGTGGAGGAGAAGAAGATTAGAAGAAAACACATCCCACATTCTTGTTATTGTTATTCTTGTTCTTCTTCTTCTTCTTCTTCTTCTTCTTCTTGGATGTGTTGAGGAAGGAGACAAGAGAAAAAAAATTGACTTATATACCTAGAGTTGGACTAGCCCTGAGTAATTTTTTCAATGACAAACTTGTAAATAAACCAAAGTTAAATTTGGACTAGTCCTGATCAACTTTTGATGCGTCTTTATAAATAATCAAAATAAAGTCCATAAATCTTTACTTGCATTGTCAAGTTAAAGGTTTAAATATGACGACGCGATATATGTCAATATTTTCGCTAATATTAATCCTAATCTCTTTAGCATTGTGTTTAATCAATAAATTTGGTAGATTCGTGCCCAAATCAAATATGGACATGGGCTTATCTATAAAGTTTGGCAAGCTCGGGCCCGGACCTTAGGGTCTAGCCCTCGGATAATGTATCACCAGAAGCACTCAAGTCTCCTTCCAACTCAAGTAATGATTTTGGATGACAACTTTAATAAGAACTTATTTAATATATACATGAGTAAGTTAAAGCACCAACTTAGCCAATGATCCCTAGTCTAGTAGTAGTGGGGAGACATGCGATCCAAGTGGTCAGGAGTTCGAATTTCAGTGGAAGCGATTCCGAAAACCAATTACCATTTCCAAAAAAAGAAAAGAAAAAAAGAGCGCACCAACTTAGTAGTCTCTTGTGCCCCACCAATTTTCATGTCTTGATCTTGCAGTCTCCCATCAAGCGTCTAGCCTTCGGGAACCGAGGCTCTCGGGAACCGAGGCTCTAAGCTCTCGGGAACTTTGGCTCTCTTCGAACTAAGCAAACCATTTTCAATACCGGAGTTGTGTGAAGCTTGCGACAACCATTTTTCTGTTGATATCTGGCTCCAATTGCATATATCTATGAATGTCAAAATTTTGGATTTGTTAATTGTGCATCTGTATTTTCTATTTTCCTTTGATATAATTTATGCACGAGTAGCTGAATGTGACAGCTGACTGCAGAATGCATTTGCTAATGGGATCTTGATTTCATCGACTAGATATTAAGGCGAGTTCTCACAGGGTAAGAATACATTTATGTTTTTTTTATGTTCAGAAAAAAAATCTTTGATATAATTTCATCCTTCTGTCCTCTCTGCTTAGCAGTACTAAAAGTTGTTAGCTTACTGTAACTTGCATGGCCTTTTTCACGAGTGATTGAAGTCCATTATATAATTAGGAATGTATCAGATTTTTCGGGGCTGAGCTCGGACGGGCTTGTATCGGGCAGGCCTCGGGCCAGGCTCGGACGGACGGATGCTTAGTCTAGATCCTACCCTATACCAATATGGACCGGACCAGGCTACCCTAATGGTCGGACTATATCGGGCATTGGCCCATAGGGCCTGACAGGCTTTCTGGACGCCTATGGGCCTCGGGCTCAATGATGATCCCTATGTCCATATGGGCAGGGCATCCAAATGTTATACCAGTAACGATGAGTTCATGATGAAGCACAATCATGATTCTCCTACATTTGGAGATTTAATGGGGGCCTTGGAACTATTGGGCGTGTGTCGTGCATTAGGGGTTAAATCAAAACAAGAGGAGGAGGTATTTTCCTCTCCTCGTATTTTCTTCTTCTGGATTTGTTTGATCCCTAAACCCTTTCTTCTTCATCCCTAACTTCTTTACTTTTAGGCTTAATTGCAACTTGATACCTTCAACTATTCCAGATTTTTAACTTAATACCCTTAACTTTTTTTACTCGACAACTTGATATCCTGTAAAAAAAAGATAGACAAAAATACCCATAATCTAAACATAAATCTACACCCCTCCCCCCACCACACCCCCACCCCCCTCCGGCCACCCGTCCGCCCACTCCCGTCCCTCTCTCCAGCTACTGTCCGCAAACCCCCTGCAGTCCCCCTCCAGCCACCCCTCCTCCCCCGACCCCCTCTGGCCACTTGCCCATCCCCTCTTGTCCCCCCTCAGCCACCGCGCGCGTCCGGAGAGAGAGGGGTATGGTGCAGCCGTGGTTGTCACGACCCGTTACCCAAATTGTTGGTCCGGGCCAAGTCATGTCCAGCATGTACTTGAGATAAAGCACAGTAAGCTGTTCTAGAAATAACAAGATAAGACTAAATGTGCTAACAGTTCTATAAGTGAATAAAAGTCATAAATGCTCCAAACACAAAATTCGTCTCATATAGTAAAATGTCCAAGTACAAGTCTGAAATGTAAAACTGGATACATGTCCAGTTAGAAAACACGTAGTCTAATACATGACTACACTAAGTATCCCAAACAGCTATACAAACTAGATGAGTCTCCCCGCAGGAACATCCTCGTAAAGCAAAGCCGAGTCCTCGGCAGTATCTCCATAATATGAGTCGCAAAGTAACTCCTCCTCAATAAGGACACCTACAACGTTATCCTGTCAAGACGGAAGAAAGTACTGAATCTAGCAAACTAGCATATGAAACATGAAAATGAACATAAGAGGAAATAACTGGAAAACATGGCATCACATAGTCTATCATGGCAAGGACACATGTCATAGAGACAGATGTATATGTAATATTTAAAACTGTAGCAGGTACGTGATCGGTCAATAGATGTACAATATGCTGGGGGCACATAATGAAATGTACTTTCGTACAAGTAAAACGGCGACAGATGTACATACGCACAAATCTGCTTTGAGATAGAGCCTACGACAAGGTATACATATAAAATGTCAACCTTGCTCGGTACATACGTACGGAGATGGGGTTATGATCACGTATGCTACTAACGGTTTCCCCATAACCCAGATTCTAATCATGTGAGAGATATATAAAGATTGTTCTAAGCATGGAAGTAACTGAAAGTACAATATGTGAATATCTAACTTGCTACCCCAAGGATCAGCATTTAACATGGTTGGATTATCAGTTCATTTATGTAACAGTTTATAAAGTTTGTAGAAAGTACTTACCTCTAGTAAAGCAAAGCAAAGCAAGCTGCGATAAAAGTACTATAGATGTCTGGTAACTCGTCACTGTAGAAATAAATACATAAACATAGTTTTTACACTAAGCTAAAACACTAGGACACTAATTGGTGCAACACGACTTGTGACTGGGCACCTAGCCAAAATGATAACTTTAGCATAGGAGACCAATATGAGATGACACATTAATAACTAACTTTCTAGGGTCTTTACACTAGGGAGGGGTGAGGTTCAAAACGGCTAAAACTCAAAATAGCACAAAAAGTTACAAGTCGTAATTAATCAATAAATAAATCAAACGATCATTGTGTTTTAACAATTTTTGAGATAGACAAAAAGCTTATTTTTACATAAAATAAAGTACCAAAAAGATCATTGTTAAATATAGAAATTTATTATAATTTTTCTGGAATTTACTAACCAGTACAAGTATTTTATAAAAATCAGTTTTTCCTAAGTATACAGAAAATGAGTTTTGGTTTCATATGCCAAACTAGTGGCAAAACTGTAAATTAAATACTATAAAAATTATACTAAATTAGCTAAATTAACATAGTATCTAAATACAATTTTTCTAGAATTTAACAGTACTTTAAGTATTTTTAGAAAATCATAAATAGCATTGCACACAATCGAAATTAAATAATTAATTATCTGCGTATTTCATCCATCACTACAAAAAAAGTGACCTTTAGGGACAACCAAAAACCGTCTTAAAAACTGCAATTACCGTCCCAACAAATATTTGGGACGGCCTTTGGGACGGGAATGGACGGTCCCATTAGGGTGGCGTGGCAAAAACTTTAGGGACGGATATTACCGTCCTAATTACTGTTAAAGGACGGTTAGGCAAAACGTCTCAAAAGTTTTCAAATTTATACTTTTGTGTGACGGTTTATTAATTTGTCCCAAAAAACAAGTTTTTGTAACAGATATATTTCGTCATAATAAATATGGGACGGAATTTTAAAAAGCACTGTAATCGTGCGAAAAAACTTAACAATTGTTTAAATTATTATGAAATTACTAATTTTCTGTTTATATATAAAATATATAATTGAATTTTATATACAACAAAAATTCATACAGAACTATTTTATTTAATCGAAAATGCATATAGTAGCCGCAACATTAACAAAGCGTAGCCGCAACATTAACAAAACGATTTCTATAAAACATATTTAAAGGTAATATCCCATTGTTCATAAAATGAAATCCAAGTCTTACATCACTTAGAGTGTTCCCATCAAGTTTTACATCAGTAAGCATTCACTTAATTTACAAAATAAAATCTACGACTTTTTACACAAGTCCAAAACATATATATTTGATTTTCCACATCCATTGACAAACCGATCCACACATCCATGGCTGCCAGCAGCATTGGCTACCTGGAAACACATGAATAAGCCAGAAATATGGTTAGTTATAAGTAATTAGGACCCTTGGTACATGAATAAGCCAGAAATATGGTTTAATTAATCAATTAGAAGGTTAAGCAACAATAACCAAAATTTCTCCAATGATCTTGCAAAGATAAATGAGGCACTAGCATCAACTTGCTCTACATAACCTCAATCTACCATTTCTACCAAGAATCAAGAAAATAACAATAACTCTATCTACCATGTGTATCAGCAATTAGACCTAGGTAGTTAGTATCAGAGTTAATAATCACAATTGCCTCTTACGAAGGCTTTTAATAGTCTGATATCGAACATGGTGGAGTAACTTCAGAAAGAAGCATATGGTATATTGCATATACCATTCATAAATTAGCTGGACTCATTTATGTTATATATCAATACCTAATGGAATTAGAAGATGAAATATGAAGAAAACAGATAGGCATGTTGGGAGAGGGATCTGAATGGTGAACAAGGATGGGGTTGAAAGCAACATAAATAAAAATCAAAGGTGAAGGTTGACTGGTCTATCCAGAATAGAAGAAAACACAAGCATTTTGTCCCCCTTGCATGTTTCTAATATAAAAACAAACAAGAACAAAAAAGAACAAAAACAAAAATATATAATTGAAAACTCTGGTAATAAAGCCTGACACAAGGAATTCACTAGGAATGCTACTCTTTTAGTGTTTATTGGCTATACTACAGAAAATAGAAGTTTTCGAGAGTCTTTCTTTCAACAAAACTAATTGGCCTGCAGAATTTTGAGTATGTAAGCTATTACAGAAATAATTCATTTATGTACCTCTCATGTATTTTAGATCTTGAAAGGCTATAACTTCGGAACCCAGACTTAGGTAGACAAAAAATTGATTGCTTGGAAGGTAGAAGTTTGCCACCTGCTTCATCTGTGATGATTTTGAGGCCACACTCATAACACAAAGACTCCAGCTCCTTCTCCTGCATTGCAAAACCATATTGATCACAAAAATTACTCATGGAACAGGAAGTACTTATAAACTTTGAGTTAATACTATGCACAATAATGCACAAGAGATGGCACCTTAATCATGAGTAGTTTAGATAACCGCGCCAATGTATAAGGGTGGAGCTTATAACCACAATAACTGATATATGATATTACCTTCACACAGACCTTACACAAAAATAAGCATGCAAAAAGATTTACTAATAAGTAGATTATAGACTTCATACCAGGTCACATTCATTAAGTTAGGAAAAAAGACAATAAGGACAATCTAATTATATATAGAGCTCAAGAAAATAATTAAATATTAGATAAATTAGAAGAGACAAAAGGACCAAAAAGCTTGAGTATTAATAGAAGGGTCATTTTTGTTCATTATCATCATCCAAGCCTTCACAAAAGTAGTGTCAGCTATGAAGCAAAGTTCTACTTGAGATAGCTCCAAACCTAGGAAGCACAAACATTCAAAAAAAAAACTGACACATGTCATCTCAGATGCTCGGACACAAACCGACACTCCAAAACACACAAGGTTAAAAGTGTTACAAAATAAGGTTAGGGGCTGACCTGCATGACTGAGTATTGTAATTAGCAGCATAATTTAATGTGTTGTCGTTTGCATGACTGAGTATTTATCAAACATGTGGCTATTGCAATCATTGGCATTTATGGATGACTCATGTCATTATCAATAATTATTCCATATATAAGCTCTGTATCTTCCAGTTTCCCTCCTACCTTTTATTCTACTTTGATCAAATCCAAATTAACATCTTTTCTTCCAAATCTACCACTACGAGCACTGCTTTAACATCTATCTCAGCTAAGGTACGATTGCAACGATAACACAACAAAACAGCAAGTTTTCAACTACAAAAATAGATCACATATAGATCAACACGTTAAGCTACTTATAAGGTATGGGAGAGTGGATATTGTATCAACTATCCATTAACAAAATCCAAGTTCTCAAAATGAATCCAAGTCTGACCATAAAACAAAAAAAACCAAGACAGACAGGTAGGAAGTAATAAAGAGGCTTAATAGTAATTATATAACGTAGCCAATCTTTGACAATTATATATGTAAAATGTAAAATTTTCAATAGTGCTTGTGTTGTTTACCTTGACATCGGTAAAAAATATGGGTTCAATGTAGTAACCCTTCTCCCAGCAGGCCTTCCCCTCCTGTAAGTAGCGTAGCCCCTTCCCTCTTTCCCCAATCACTGTATTCAAGCACTTTTTCGAACTGCCTCTTGTTAATTTGTAGTAGAGCGGTTTTAAAGTTAGGATGTAGGAAATGATACTGATATGGGACACGAAAATCTCTATACAGGTACAGGTCGTAAGCAGTCATATATGTTACATGAATACGGACCACGATACGGGTACAGACACCATTTACCCATGTACTTGCAACATAATTACACAGCAACACGAGAAAGATCTTGAGTACATAAATTAAGTCTTCAACTAATAGTTCAACGTAATGCTTGTAAGACTGTTAAGGTGAGCAAATTGTGAACTTGAATGATTTCAGTAACTGAGAGAGGAAAGAAAAACAACCTGAGGGCCTTGTTCAACGTCTGGGCTAAGAGGATCTCCAACTACTATGTTCTTAGCCTTCTCAGCTATTTCTTCACGAATGCATCATAGGTTCCTTCCTGAACATATATGCGAGTTCCCGATACACAATTCTCTCCTGACATATTCAAGCAGAAGAAAAACTTTTAACACGCATATACACTAAACATACACTTATGGGACAGAAATGAATTATAGGGAGAGAAAGAGTGCCTTGTTGTGAAATGTGGCTAACTGGACAAGATGGGCTGCCATTTCGACATCAGCATCGTCGAAGACAATGGCCCAGGATTTTATCTGCTGCACTAGCATAGTTTTGGAGATTTCATACTGTTGTGGGTGTGTCCAAAGCTTTGTCGAAGGATAACAACTTTCCACCATCTATAGAGTCTAGAGTGGCCAGTTCCTCTATGTTCTCCTCGATCAAGTTTGCATACTTCATCATAATCCTCCCCCTCTTCTGGTAATTACTTGGTTATCTATGGATGTTGGGAAATAAATTTTCTAGATAGATGAAGTCAAGATGTATATATACATAGCCAGACATTTAGGCATTTAGGCACAATTTAGAGAAAAACTTTTAGATATTTAAGCACAATTTTCTGTATTGTTTCATAGTATTTTTTAGAGTGAAATAATCATCCTTGATGATTGGTTTAACTATGATAGATAAGTTTTCCTCATAAACTTCTTTTACAACTTTACCATGCTTTTACATACTTGCTTATCAATCTTTTTTGTTCAATTTTCTTTGCCCAATTGTTTAGAAAAGATATCGCCATTGTCGGTATCGGTGAGTATCAGTATCGTAAATGTATCGGATGATACTGCAAACTATGTTATATAGATAAATTCAAGAAACTATACATTCCCCACAAGTCGTGTTCAGGTTCAATATGAGATCTGAGAATGAGCAAATATTAGTTTGGAAGGTTTTAATTAGTCACAACACCTATGTTCACTTTAAACTGGGTTACTCCAATACTACAAGAAAAATAATTTTTTCCAACAAACATTAGAGGATCGAGAGGTTAGACATGGCATTGTACAATACTTACTAGTTATCCCTAGATTATTGTATTCCTCACATCTTACAAGTATAAAGAAACATTTGCACTAATGTAGTGATTTCCTGTATAAGAATCTTAATAGTTTAATCAAAAGTAGGAATCAAATATGTAACATGAGCAATGAGGAATTGCAACACACGCTGAAGGTGCATGAACCAAAGAATAAGCTAAAAAAGACTGCAATCATTGCCCAAACACCTCTAAAAACAAAACAAAAAAGGTTAGTAAATAGTAACTTTCATGCCATGTTTCAGATGACGGGTTACAAGCAAAGGCATCTATTGAGAAACATGAACAAGCAACCAGCAAACCTTTTCACAGATGTGGTCGTATCATGAGAAGCAGTGCTTTACGGATCAAGTGCTCCACTTGCCCAACTGAGAATAAAGATTATACAATAGATTCAGAAGATTGTACTTTAGAATTAGCCATATATTTGAACAAAAATAGCAAGTATAATAAATGATTCTCTTACCATATAACACTTATCTTTTATTTAAGTTGCATTATATAGATGTATTTATATACATGTATCTCAACAAAGATCTACCAAATTTATAAGTGGCTGTTAAATTATTCATAGAACGTCAACCCTACATCAGACTGCCAAGACATACATATGGGCTAATAAAGGCAGAAGAGAGGCTCGTCATATCATTGCAGATGCATATACACAACTTACTAAAGAGCAAATATTTTCTAGCTTCCACTTATCTGTTCCGGCAGAAGCAAATCCTTAAAACATTAAGCAAAGAAGAGTGAATTGTATCTAGGTTGCATGAGCATGGAAACATATATGGTTATGAACATGATACAAATTTGTTATACACCATTGTAAAAAAATTCTAGGATACGAACTTGACATGGATACAGTAACACACCTACATGTCCAACCACGTTTCATGTGTGTTAGAAGAGTTATGTCGGTTACAAGTGGGAAAAGATATGCTCCTCTATAGGGCATGCTGGTGCAACCTTGCATCAGGCAGTTTTCCAGCCTATTCCTAGCATTTAATCTAATATATAGGTTTTCAAGGCTTAATATACATGTTATAGATTATAGAGTTCTATATAGACGCTACTCTGCACCTTCTTTTGAGAGAGATCTTCTTGAAGCAATTGTCACCATTAGTAAGCAACATGCCAAAAGAATCTACAGAACCACTGTACGATCGTAAAGGTGTCCCCTATCTACAGTACATCCTTGGACTTGTGAGATAGCTTTGCTCCAAATATATAAGAACAGAAACAACTTGAAGCCATCAAAAATAGGTCATCCAAGGGGATTCGTTTAAAATGAGAATGAGCTCACTAATTATGTAAAAGACCAATGAACCTATACAGTTTAGATGCTAAGTACTAAAAGCTTACTTAACCATAACTTCAATATTCTAGAATTGAATCAGCCATCAGCCCTCACAGTAGGTTTATTTACAAAGAACAACTTTATTCTCTGGTATATGAACCACTTGGTACATTCCTCTTCCCATTGGAAAGCACACACCTGGAATGCATCGTATAATGTTAAAAGCAAGTAAATTACTAAACATGAGTAACTATAATCATCCGAAGCTGGATTCAACACTTATATCAATTATCCCATTGGTTACAAAGATTCAGAAACATAAGAAAGATACAAGAATCTTGAGGCATAAAATAAAGGTTAACAATGATAAATCAAGCATGCATATCCTTCTGAAAAAGAAAATGATGTACCATGTCCAGAGTTGTTCACAGTAACGAAGCAACATGCAAAAATAGTAAAGTTCAATACTATAAACAAATATAACCCTTTTAGACCAGAATACACAATTTCTAGAGTAGGGTCATATATTAAAGACTTTTAAAGAACTTTTACCTTTTCTTCATGTTACCTTGTCATTTTGGAAATTTTTAAAACCTTTTAGTGCTATGCTTTTGTTTTATTTCATGATGTTGCCTCATATTCATTACTTTTCAATAGCATCTTTTATGTTTTCTGGTGTCTCAAATTCCTATGTCAAGTGCACAGTTGATAGGAAATCTGCCAATGATGTTTCCTAGTTGAAAAATGATACAAAAATATCTAAGAAACCAAAAGCTAACAGTATTATTAAAAAAAACTCACCTACTCATATTAAGACTCAAAAATCAACAAATGAGCAATGATACAATAAGTCCTATTTTTTTATTTCTCTTTTTCATTCAATTTTCTATGTCGAATTGAATCGGAAAGAGAACTCAAACATTGGTATCGTTCAATATTGGTAGCGTCGGTATTGGATCGGGACATGACAAATCATATCGGTATCGGTTGTTTCGATATATGCCATATAGGTAAAGATACTAGTATCTGCTGTATCCTATCGGTATTAGCAGATACTAGAAACTATGCCAAAAATGAAAGAGATGTTCAAGAGAGAATCACAATATACTTAGTGCTATAAAACAACCTATATGTGGCTTAAATAGCAGGAAACTTTGTCTAATATTTTGACATTGAATTCAAAGTAGTTGATTTTAAGCATTTAAGGAAAGATAAACTACCTGAACAGAAGAGATCTTCCAATCAATTGAAAGCAATTTATTAGCAAGTTTTCTGTTACGGCCACATACGACAATAATTTGACCTACAGTTTCTCCATGATTCTCATCATATAATGCCTTGTCAAGTGCACGAGCAGTAGCTTCAATAGCCCCATGCCTTCCCCTCCTTCCATCAATAGAACAACAGGTAATTCCTCGTACATTCCTAATTCTTTTCTCAGAAAATTCTAAGAATGTATGAAAGAAAAAACTTAAGAATCAATTAGAACATGAGTAGATCAATTAAAAGGAAAAAGAATAAACATATCGATCTTGAAGGTGCCTTAAGAAAAAGCATGAATACTTTGAAGAACATTACCAACCTTATGAATACTTTGAAGAACATTACCAACCTTCCGTCTGACTGTCTTATGAAACCTAAAGATAAGGAACAAAAAACCAACTAATTCAACTGCTCATCATGAAAATTAATGTGAAATGAGACTTCACCATACATAAAAATGATACAAAATCCTTGTAATAAAAAACCTACCAATTTGGATGAGAAGTTCTTAAATCAGTGAACTGTAGTAAATACAATCTTCTTTAGCAAACCTTTAACCCTTAGTATTCGGAGGGATACATGCTGCATCAGAGGATGTACACTTATAGTAATGTCAGGTTGGTACCCTCTGTACACGTTACACAAAAATAGTATGTTAAAGTTTGTCTCTTGACTCAGAGGCAATGGCTTCTTAGAGTCCTACTGGTAATATAATGGTTTTCGTAAAAACAAACTCAACTACTAAGCATATGAAATATAGAAGGAAACATATAATATGCATTGGCATAAAATAATGTAATTATGTAACATAAGACATTGATAAGAATAGAAGGTTATTTAGCTGATTCAGACATTGAAGGATTTTATTGCATTTGCAACAAAGACGAACACATCTGTCACTGGCTTATAGTAAAATTAACTTGTTATCATGAACAGTACTTCTACAACACACATCTTTTCATATCCCTCTTAGAAATGAACATAGTAATAACATATCTTTTTCCTACTGGTAAATGAAAAATCACATTCTCACACATGATCAATGCAATAATACTTTAATATGTAATGATGGATGATTTAGACACAATGAAGGACATCAATCAAGGATTTGTTTTAAGTTGAAGAGTTGCTACTCTGTTAAGCTTTTCCCTTGACCATATGTATCAAGTATGTGCAGCTTCAATACAATAAAATTTCAAGTAGATAGCCAGCCGAGTTTCATTGGCAAATAATAATACTAATTCCTACAATCAACTAATAGAGTGTAATTTTTTTTACAGAGATGCATATTAATCATACAAATGCAAATTTTTTTGCAATAAAGTCAAAATCTCACCGGTAAGAAGAAGTAATCCAGATGGAAGCTGCTTCAAGAACGCAACTCTCTTTCCCATGAACCTCCTAGCCAGAAGGATCAACACAATTTCAGGAGCGATGCTTGCCCTGCCAAAGAAAAACCAAAAAGAAACCCGAATTTTAGTCGAATTGGAGGAAAAACCCTAACCTGACTTGGTGGGCTTACGCCTGCAGTGGTTGGTGGTCTTGACGTTGTCGGCGAGATATAACTTCGACGTCTCATTGGCTAGTTTGTCAGATATGGGCTTCGAGTCGTGCTTCGAAAGGACCCATCGTTCTTGCAATTGATCTCACAGATCCAGTGCTTGTGGTACATATTCGACTTCGAGTACTTCGCGATCCTGCACACGAGTTCGAGGTTTCATGACGAGACCAATACTTATTCAGAGAGAAAGGGGTGATGGAAAGAGAACAACATTGGAAGGGTGCGCGGGGTGCAAGCAAGGGTGGATTGGGTTTTTTTCAGAAGGGGAGGAGGAGGAAGAAGAAAAAAAAGAGGAGGGTTTTTTTTCAGTCGTCTTCTTCCTCCGCAGCTCTCAGTCGCCACTTCCAATTAGGGTTTTTTTCATAAGGGGGAGGAGGAGGAAGAAGAAAAAAAAAAAGAGGAGGGGGAGAGAGCTCCGGCGGCGAGGAGGCTTACATCGGCGCAAAGGCGAAGCGGCTCTGGCCAGCCCGGATGTTCCTGAAGGGGCGGATGCGACTACAAAAACTGATGGAGGCACCAGGGGCCAACCGGCGACGCTTGGCGCTGGCGTGACGTCCGTACAGGTCGGCAGAGGCTCGACTTGCCAGAAGCGGTCGGTGGCCCGGTTCGACGAGGTGGTCCGCGCCCGCGTCGAGGCTTCTCCGACGCGCCCAGATTTGGGGAAATATGAGAGAAAAAAGAGGAAGAAAGAGTAGAAAAATGGGAAAAGTGGGACATGAGAAGGGATTTATCAGACTGTAGCACCCAAATTATGAGAAAGAGCGGTAAAATAAAAAAAAAGTGTGGAAAATAAAATTTGGGACAACACTTTAAAAATGTTGTGTTTAGTATATAATAATATATGACATTTTATAATGGTCTTAAAAGTGTTGTTGAATTTATATTTACGGCACTTTTAAAAAGGTGTCATAGATGATAATAAATATTTAATTATAACGACACGTTTTAGTAGACTGTCATCACTAAAACAAAATAATGACACTTATTTAAAAAGTGTCGTAAAGAAAATGTCGTTACTAACATATTTTGTTGTAGTGAAAATATATGTGGATGAACGGTGTTGATTCATTCTGGAGATCCAATGGTTAGGAGTAAGGGAAAAAAGATTTCCAAAAAATTTGGTTTAGGCCGCCAAATAATTGTCATTCCGGCTGAGATTATTTGAGACGGTCTCAAAATTTATTTGGAACGAAAAATATTAATAGTCCCAAATAAGAGGTCCATCTTCCAATCTGTCACCAATAAATTTATTTTTTGTTACAAAAAAATATAGCAGTCCCAAATAATAATTTTTTAGGACGTTTAAAACTAGCGTTCCTGAAAGGGTTGTCCCAAAAGCCAACTTTTTTTGTAGTGCATGTATATAATTTGAACCGAAGTTCAAATACAGGACCCAAGGCCATGAATCAAGTCCAATATGACTTGTACAGGTCTTGAATGTGTGAAAACACATTTGGGCCCAAAAACCCATGCTAGGCTTGGACACCAAATGGTTGCAATAATTTAAATACACTAAAATACAAATTGGTAAAAGTGTAAAATAAATATTAATATTTTAATAAGGTAAAATTATACAAAATTAATATATACATACATATGCTAAAAGTACATATATATATATATATATATATATATATATATATATATATATATATATATATATATATATATATATATATATATATATAAGAAAATACTTAATTATAAAGTATATATACATATACAAATATTGTATACATATATATAATAGTATATATATAATAATATATATACACATGAAAATATATACATATATACATATATGTATATAAATACAAATATATATATATAAATTTACTAACTATAAAAATATATATACATATATAAAAATACTGCCAATATACAGTATAAATATATATATATATATATATATATATATATATATATATATATATATATATATATATATATATATATATATATGTATATAAAAAAATACATATATATATAAATATATATATAAATAACAGAAAACATAAAAAGAAAAAGGAAAAGAAAAAGAAATAAACGCAGCAGCAAGGCTCGAACTCGACCCACTGCGCGGGGGGGGGGGGGGGGGGGGTTAGACTAGGTCCGGCTGGCCAGGGGGTCAGTCCGAGGGTTGTGTTAGGATTATTTAGTTAGATTTATTTAGGTTTTGAATTAATTAATATATAAAAATAATAAAGTCGATCCTATGTCCGAACAGTTAGGGACACATGATTCTACGTGTCCGTGCTAAGCACGACACGTACGGGCCATGAAACTCGTGTCCAGTCCTACCTTCGTGTGCGTCAGGACACGGCGAACAACATACGTCAAACACGAGACACGCACGACACGCTTTCGACACCGCTACTCACGTGTCCGATTTGCTGGGGAGGTTTCGAAGGGGCTAGATGGCGGCGGAGGCGTCGTCGTCGCAGCGGAGTGGTGGCGATCGACTCGTCTCGTCACGGTGAACCTTTCGGTGGTGGTGGTGGTGGGGGTGGCGTTCGTCGTGGGAGCGGCGCTGGGGGTTAGCCGGAGTTAGGGTTCCGGTGATGGGCTTTGGGGGAGAACGGGGCGGTTGTGGGTGGCTGGGGAGTTTCGTGGTGGTAGTCGAGTCGAGGGGAGTGAGGGGGGTCTTTATAGGGGGTCGAGTCGGTCGGGGGCAGCCGAAAATGGCGGAGGAAAGGTGGGCGGTGGCCGTCGGGCAGTCGGGCAGGGAGTGGGTGAGAGAAAATTAGCATCTAGGCCCCTATAGTTTTAGGATTTACACAAAAGCCCTAACAGTTAAACAATGTAAATAATAATTTGCATTCCTCACTTAAAATATTTTATTAATTACAAATTGATATTAAAACAGTTCTAACTGTTACAAAACTATATTAAAACAATTCTAATAATTATAAAATGATATTAAAATATTTTTGAAAATTGTAAATTGATATTTTAGTATTTAAAACTCATTTAAAATTCATTTAAAAATTCTAGAAAAATTCCTAAAAATTATAATAAATATTTTAAGGCTAAAAATAACATTAATAATTAATTAACACTAATCAAATAATTTTTTTGAAAAATAGGGGCTTACAAGTCTTTCCTCCTTGAAAAATTTTGTCCTCGAAATTCACAAGGATTGAAGACCCTACAATATTCTAACATAGCAAGCAATACGACACAATGACTAAGGCTATAATCGAAACTAACCTCTCAGGTATCAAGCCGGAACGGGTGGTTCCCTTACAGCGGTTGGATCGAACAAGTAAGGGTATCTCTTCCTCATGTCCGACTCCCTCTCCCAAGTAGATTCACCTGGAGAGTGACGGCTCCAAGCTAGTCGTACTAAGGGTATAACCTTGTTCCTCAGCCTCTTCTCTCTCCTGTCTAATATCTCTACTGGCTGCTCAGAAACTGTAAGGCTCGGTCCGACCTCCAACTCTGAATGATCTAGCACATGACTGGGGTCTGTAACATATCTCCTCAGCTGAGATACGTGAAAGACATCGTGAACTCCTGCTAGGTTGGGTGAAAGTGCAACCCTGTAAGCTACCTCTCCAATCCTGCCAAGTACCTCGAACGGCCCGATGTATCTGGGTCTCAGCTTCCCTCCTCGTCCGAACCGGATCGTCCCTCTAGTAGGTGATATCTTCACTAGCACCATATCACCGTCTGCAAACTCCATCGGTCTGCGACTAGGATCAGCCCAGTGTTTCTACCTGTCTTGAGCTACTCTGAGCCTGTCTCTAATCATCCCGACTTTCTCTGCTGCATCTGTGATTATCTCTGGCCCAAGCATAACTGTAAAACCCCTAAATTTTTACTATATTTTTAGTACAGATTTTTTTTATACGTCGCATAGTCGTATTGTACGTCGTACGGGAATTTACGATTTTCGTATTTTCTCGTCAAGTGCGAATATGTGCGAGTAATATATTTTTTAGAAAAATAACTTTTGATTTTATGGTGGTTTCAAAATAATAATTTTTTTTTTAATTTAGCAAGAAGGTATTTTAAAGATTTGATTATTATGTTTAATTTCGAAATTTGTTTTATCCAAATTAGTAAAAATGTAGTTTGAAATTATTTCCTATTAATACTTAAATACATATTATAATTTTCAAAATTATTTAATATTTATATTTTATTATTCCAAAAAGATATTTAAAAATATTTGTTATTTTCAAAAATTTTATTATTGGTATTTTGAAAAATATATATGGAAGTTATTGTGGCCATTTAAATTATGATTTAATCTTTGAATTTATTTAAATATATTAACTTAGTAAATATAATTGAGATTTGATTTATTTAATTGATTTTAAACTATAGAGATATAATTAGATTTAATTGGGATTTGGATTTGGATTGGATTTGGATTTGAATTTAGATTTAAATTTAATTTGTAGCTAATTATCTAATTGGATTTTTAAACTACTCCTAATCCTATCCAAACGGGAATTCCCACATCCTATAAATAGGCAGGTACTCATCCGTGTATTCTATTCTCCAAATTTCCACCACAAGTGCGTGCACCGTGTCCGTGTTCCCTCCCCGTCTTATTCCATATTTTCTTACATATACAATTTTAACCTCTCCGTGTCGGACACACCCCGACACAATTGAAAACCTAATTCTAGTCCTAGTCTACAAATGCCTCCGGCCACAGCTCGGCCACCAACCGATCCTCGCTGACTCCTTCAACGAACCCAGCAACTCCACAACCGTCACTGTCCACAACTCCCTCGACTAAACACGAACCACCATCATCCCCTCGCCTCGCCCATCACCACCACCACCCGACCACAAACCCCCATAATCACCATCACCAGCCATTGCCATCGCGGTCGGCCACCACTGCGACCGTCCGCGGCCACCAAAACCCAAAACCCCCGTCCACGACCACCTACGCAGCCACCGCCACCATCATCCATCATCTCCACCACGGTGTAACCACCAGCCATAGCCAGAACCACCTCCGTCGACCACGGCAATGCATCACCACCAGCCAACCCATCCGCGGCCATCGCCGCCACCATATCACCACGACCACCACAACCAAAAATTAAAGGAATAAAAACAAACACCCCCGCCACCACCGTGTCTTACCTGACCGCCTTGTCGCCGAGCCGTCACCGGTGATCTCCCTCCGCCTGCGCTCGAGCCCAGGACCACCGCGAGCCTGTGTCGTCTCTCCGCACTTGTCGCAGAGCCCACACAGGAAACTGCCCTCTCCTTCCGCCGCTCCTGCCGCGCGCCTCCGACCACCGAGCCCGGCGAGAGCTCCGCCTCCCTCCATCCTCTCTCTCCCTCTCGAACTCCCTCCGCCTCGCCTGGCCGAGCCCGACAACCCTATCCTCCCCGAAGCTCCGCTGAAACCCTCTTCGCCTAGGCCGCCGCCCCTACTTCCTCCACCAAACCCCCTTTTTCCCCGCGTCCCGGCGCCTCCCACCGCCGGAAACCTCGTCGCCGTTCCTCCGCTTCCTTCTCCAGCCCTTTCTTCTCTCCGCGCCACCACTAAACCCCAGTCCGCCGCACGCCGACGTCCGCGCCACCGCCCGCGCGTGTGAGCGCCAGGCGCCGCGCCACTCCCCGGACCGCCGCTTCTCCCTCCTCCTTCCACTGAGCCCCCGACTCCCGCTTCTCTCTCTCTCTGCTCCCCTTCTCCTCCATTAGATCGATTTTTTTTCTTCTGTGTTTTGGTACAGATAGTATTCTCCTCGAGAACACTTTACAGTGCAATTTTTATTTTTATTTTATTTTTATTATTATTATTATTATTATTATTTTGTTATCATTATTATTATTAAGTATTATTATTATAATTATCATCAATATTATTAGGAAAATCATTATTTTTGTTGTTACTATTATTATTATTTTTACTTTGCTACCATTATCAAAGGATAATTTGTTAAAATTATTATTATATTTTTAGTGTATATATGCCTACACAAATTTTTGGTATTAGTATATAATTACTAGTATTATTAATACTAGTTTTGTTATTTATTAAGTATTGTTATATATATGTAATCCTTTTTAAAATTAGTATATTGCAATAAGAATACTATTTTAGGCTTGGCCATTTCATAAAAGTTTAGTTGAAAACCATAAAATTATTTTATTATTTTAAGTATAGATTTGACCTAAACAAGTTATTAATATTTTGAGTAATTATTTAAAATATTTTGTCTATGAAGTATATTTATAATCTATAAGCGTATTTATACAAACATTTGGTTTTAGCCTAAATCGACTTATTTTCCTATTTTCAAATATTTATCCAAATTATTTTACAAGTAGAAATAGTTTTTAGGTATTATAAATAGTTCTAAAAATTTGTAAATTTATTTATTGTTATCTATTTTATTTTATTTTTCCTCCCTTCCATGACCAACCCCATTATTCTTATTCTTCGCCAATCTCGAGACTACCTTATGTCCACCCTAACTAAATTAACGATCTTGGACCTATTGGGACCATCCGTGCCATCATCCGAGGCCGTCATGCATAAGTTGTAAACATCGAAGACATATCTTGTGCCACCTTTATCGCACCACACCAGGCAGCTCACCAGGCGACCCCCCAGGCAAGATACCTTGCCATCTTGTACTTACATTTGATTCATGATATTTTATATGTTGCAAGTGTTTTTACATTAGTAAGAGTATGTCCAAGTATGACTTGGGTGCCATCGATATGTATATCGATGTTTGTGTGTGTGCATGTGTGTGTGTGTGAGTGGACCATATGTGGTAGCGAACTTTTTCGGTGTGTTGAAGTTATGCTTCATAACTTCTTTGACTTGTTGGCACGTCTCATACACGACACATGAGTGAGGATCATTGAGTCGACACGAACCTACGTATTCGACTTGCTACCGATACGGGCGGTTCGTGTCGGTTCATTTATGGATTAGCGGAGTCTAGATAGCGACTTGCATAGAGATATGGATCGCCAAGACATGGATATGACTTGTGTGATACATGGGCGGGGAAAACTACTGGGACGTATGAGCTATCCCACAGCCTTCTAGATTGCTCGGTTATGGGTTCATGGTTTCCCTGTTATGGGTGTGTCGCTAGAGGATATATCCATTGCACGGCCCTGACCACGTCGTCAGATACGGTCAGGAGGTATGCTAGCGATGCAAAGTATGAACTAGGGGATATATCCATTGCACGGCCCTGACCACATCGTCAGATACGGTCAGAGACGTATACTAGTTCATGCGAAAGCCTCTAGTGGATGCTATGCTTTATTCCTACCCACTTATACGTTCCAGTATAGTTTTCGACTTGTATTACACCTAGATGGTTAGGTTCCATTGTGTTGGAGCATGTGGTCTTTTCTTTATCATGTATTATTTACAGTTCATTATGGTATTATTTTTATGTATCTTGTTACGTCCCTCTGAGGACCTAGTTTTTCCCCAGGTGTGTGTTCATATTTTCCGCAGGTATCCTAGCCAAGGCCGTGGTCTTCTCCATTCTTTCGAAGACGATTGCGCTTGGTTCGTCTTTCCATTTTTCGATTCATGTACATTTCTTTCATTGTGATAGTTGGTAGTGGACTTTGTCTCCGCCCAACGATTGTATCATAAATATTCAAGTTGATTTATATTATTATTGTGGATGAGATTAGTTTGTCTTGGATTACTGCATTTTACAGCTTATGTATTCATACGAGACCTACGTACTTCGTATGAATACAGCTGGCATGTCTACGTTCCTAGTCCTACGTATTTTGGGACTGGAGCGTTACATGTTTTTGTGGTGGCCCATGCAGGTCAAGATAAATTGTTTGGTTACTTTACCGTACCAAGCAAGCCTGCGTATAGGATAAGAGTCTAGGATCTCATCCACACACTTGACTGCCTTCTCACTTGACTCCTCGATTTGCATCTTGCTTGATTCCCTCTACCGTTAATTCTTATCCTTCTTTCGTGCTTGACCTTGGTTAGAAAGGTAACCCATACTAGGTGGACGTGACCTGTGTCCCATCATCCTACTAGTTTAATTCTTGTAAGTTGGGTAGAATGCCTTATGACCTAACAACCCCTTAGTCCTTATGACCTATATTAGCAAGTTCACTTAGGTTCTAGAATTTAGAGGACCCTAACCCATCTAGTCAACCAAAGACTTGGACGAAAGAGACTATAGGATGACTGTATAGAGACCAACATAGGATATAATTTAGAGTCTTAAGGAGTTAGAACTAATTCAAATCTTTTTCAATAATAATCTCACGTGCCTATATTTTACCATCTTGACTAAATGTTGCTACTATAGCCTAGTTTTGCAAGTTTAACCGTTATCAAACTTGTTCAAGACACATGCTATTGAGCGCGCGCTCACTAACATATTGTCTAGTCAGAACCGGTGCATGATGGTCTGATCAACTGAGTGCACTTTGGTTCACTTTTTTATCGTTCTACGTGGATAGGGACATAGCTAAACTTGTCTTCTGGAATCCCATCCGCGATAGCCTTGTCAATTCTTTTTGAATTACTCACTCGCCTTTGAACCACATATTGGTATTCGAAAACAACTTCTTTGGCCTCATAATGGTTTTCGTCTTTCACTTAGTTAGACGAAGACTCGTACTTGATAGATAGAAACCAAGTGTTCCCCTAGGAAACCACCTGTCCTTGATCTCAAATCAATTTACGACCCTCTATTGACCATTAATCTTTCTCTTCTTGCGTTGACCCACGACCATCAATTACACCCTAAACTCAATTCGTGATTTATTCCCGCAATTCGAAATCACGATTTCTAATGTATGTTTTGATCATTGTGATTGATTGTTCTCCATCGATACCCCCTTGGGTCTTCTCACCCCCCTACTTATTTTTATTTCGAGGACGAAATTCTTGTAAGTTGGGTAAGATGTAAAATCCCTAAATTTTTACTATATTTTTAGTACAGATTTTTTTTATACGTCGCATAGTCGTATTGTACGTCGTACGGGAATTTACGATTTTCGTATTTTCTCGTCAAGTGCGAATATGTGCGAGTAATATATTTTTTTAGAAAAATAACTTTTGATTTTATGGTGGTTTCAAAATAATAATTATTTTTTTTAGTTTAGCAAGAAGGTATTTTAAAGATTTGATTATTATGTTTAATTTCAAAATTTGTTTTATCCAAATTAGTAAAAATGTAGTTTGAAATTATTTCCTATTAATACTTAAATATATATTATAATTTTTGAAACTATTTAATATTATATTTTATTATTCCAAAAAGATATTTAAAAATATTTGTTATTTTTGAAATTTTTATTATTGGTATTTTGAAAAATATATATGGAAGTTATTGTGGCCATTTAAATTATGATTTAATCTTTGAATTTATTTAAATATATTAATTTAGTAAATATAATTGAGATTTGATTTATTTAAATTGATTTTAAACTATAGAGATATAATTAGATTTAATTGGGATTTGGATTTGGATTGGATTTGGATTTGAATTTGGATTTAAATTTAATTTGTAGCTAATTATCTAATTGGATTTTTAAACTACTCCTAATCCTATCCAAACGGGAATTCTCACATCCTATAAATAGGCAGGTACTCATCCGTGTATTCTATTCTCCAAATTTCTACCACAAGTGCGTGCACCGTGTACGTGTTCCCTCCCCGTCTTTCCATATTTTCTTACATATACAATTTTAACCTCTCCGTGTCGGACACACCCCGACACAATTGAAAACCTAATTCTAGTTCTAGTCTACAAATGCCTCCGGCCACAGCTCGGCCACCAACCGATCCTCGCCGACTCCTTCAACGCACCCAGCAACTCCACAACCGTCACTGTCCACAACTCCCTCGACTAAACACGAACCACCATCATCCCCTCGCCTCGTCCATCACCACCACCACCCGACCATAAACCCCCATAATCACCATCACCAGCCATTGCCACCGCGGTCGGCCACCACTGCGACCGTCCGCGGCCACCAAAACCCAAAACCCCCGTCCACGACCACCTACGCAGCCACCGCCACCATCATCCATCATCTCCACCACGACGTAACCACCAGCCATAGCCAGAACCACCTCCGTCGACCACGGCAATGCATCACACCAGCCAACCCATCCGCGGCCATCGCCGCCACCATATCGCTACGACCACCACAACCAAAAATTAAAGGAATAAAAACAAACACCCCCGCCACCACCGTGTCTTACCTGACCGCCATGTCGCCGAGCCGTCACCGGTGATCTCCCTCCGCCTGCGCTCCAGCCCAGGACCACCGCGAGCTGGCGTCGCCTCTCCGCCCTTGTCGTCGAGCCCGCACAGGAAACTGCCCTCTCCTTTCGCCGCTCCTGCCGCGCGCCTCCGACCGCCGAGCCCGACGAGAGCTCCGCCTCCCTCCATCCTCTCTCTCTCCCTCTCGAACTCCCTCCGCCTCGCCTGGCCGAGCCCGACAACCCTATCCTCCCCGAAGCTCCGCTGAAACCCTCTTCGCCTAGGCCGCCGCCCCCACTTCCTCACCAAACCCCCTTCTTCCCCGCGTCTCGGCGCCTCCCCCCGCCGGAAACCTCGTCGCCGTTCCTCCGCTTCCTTCCCCAGCCCTTTCTTCTCTCCGCGCCACCACCAAACCCCAGTCCGCCGTACGCCGACGTTCGCGCCACCGCCCGCGCGTGTGAGCGCCAGGCGCCGCGCCACTCCCCGGACCACCGCTTCTCCCTCCTCCTTCCACTGAGCCCTCGACTCCCGCTTCTCTCTCTCTCTCTCTGCTCCCCTTCTCCTCCATTAGATCGATTTTTTTTTTCATCTGTGTTTTGGTACAGACAGTGTTCTCCTCGAGAACACTTTACAGTACAATTTTTATTTTTATTTTATTATTATTATTATTATTATTATTATTATTATTATTATTTTGTTATCATTATTATTATTATTAAGTATTATTATTATAATTATCATCATTATTATTAGGAAAATTATTATTTTTGTTGTTACTATTATTATTATTTTTACTTTGCTACCATTATCAAAGGATAATTTGTTAAAATTATTATTAATTTTTAGTGTATATATGCCTACACAAATTTTTGGTATTAGTATATAATTACTAGTATTATTAATACTAGTTTTGTTATTTATTAAGTATTGTTATATATATGTAATCCTTTTTAAAATTAGTATATTGCAATAAGATTACTATTTTAGGCTTGGCCATTTCATAAAAGTTTAGTTGAAAACCATAAAATTATTTTTATTATTTTAAGTATAGATTTGACCTAAACAAGTTATTAATATTTTGAGTAATTATTTAAAATATTTTGTCTATGAAGTATAGTTATAATCTATAAGCGTATTTATACAAACATTTGGTTTTAGCCTAAATCGACTTATTTTCCTATTTTCAAATATTTATCCAAATTATTTTACTAGTAGAAATAGTTTTTAGGTATTATAAATAGTTCTAAAAATTTGTAAATTTATTTATTGTTATCTATTTTATTTTATTTTTCCTCCCTTCCATGACCAACCCCATTATTCTTATTCTTCGCCAATCTCGAGACTACCTTATGTCCACCCTAACTAAATTAACGATCTTGGACCTATTGGGACCATCCGTGCCATCATCCGAGGCCGTCATGCATAAGTTGTAAACATCGAAGGCATATCTTGTGCCACCTTTATCGCACCACACCAGGCAGCTCACCAGGCGATCCCCCAGGCAAGATACCTTGCCATCTTGTACTTACATTTGATTCATGATATTTTATATGTTGCTAGTGTTTTTACATTAGTAAGAGTATGTCCACGTATGACTTGGGTGCCATCGACATGTATATCGATGTTTGTGTGTGTGCGTGTGTGTGTGTGTGTGAGTGGACCATATGTGGTAGCAGACTTTCCCGGTGTGTTGAAGTTATGCTTCATAACTTCTTTGACTTGTTAGCACGTTTCATACACGACACACGAGTGAGGATCATTGAGTCGACACGAACCTACGTATTCGACTTGCTACCGATACGGGCGGTTCGTGTGTCGGTTCATTTATAGATTAGCGGAGTCTAGATAGCGACTTGTATAGAGATATGGATCGCCAAGACATGGATATGACTTGTGTGATACATGGGCGGGGAAAACTACTGGGACGTATGAGCTATCCCACAGCCTTCTAGATTGCCCGGTTATGGGTTCATGGTTTCCCTATTATGGGTGTGTCGCTAGAGGATATATCCATTGCACGGCCCTGACCACGTCGTCAGATACGGTCAGAAGGTATGCTAGCGATGCAAAGTATGAACTAGGGGATATATCCATTGCACGGCCCTGACCACGTCGTCAGATACGGTCAGAGACGTATACTAGTTCATGCGAAAGCCTCTAGTGGATGCTATGCTTTATTCCTACCTACTTATACGTTTCAGTATAGTTTTCGACTTGCATTACACATAGATGGTTAGGTTCCATTGTGTTGGAGCATGTGGTCTTTTCTTTATCATGTATCATTTACAGTTCATTATGGTATTATTTTTATGTATCTTGTTACGTCCCTCTGAGGACCTGGTTTTTCCCCAGGTGTGTGTTCAGGTTTTTCGCAGGTATCCTAGCCAAGGCCGTGGTCTTCTCCATTCTTCCGAAGACGATTGCGCTTGGTTCGTCTTTCCATTTTTCGATTCATGTACATTTCTTTCATTGTGATAGTTGGTAGTGGACTTTGTCTCCGTCCAACGATTGTATCATAAATATTCAAGTTGATTTATATTATTATTGTGGATGAGATTAGTTTGTCTTGGATTACTGTATTTTACAGCTTATGTATTCATACGAGACCTACGTACTTCGTATGAATACAGCTGGCATGTCTACGTTCCTAGTCCTACGTATTTTGGAACTGGGGCGTTACAATAACTCTGTCTCCAACATCATCCCAAAAGAGCGGTGTGCGGCATCGTCGTCCATATAGCGCCTCGAAAGAAGACATACCGATACTGGCTTGGTAGCTGTTGTTGTATGAAAACTCTACCAAGTGCAGATGGCTCTCCCAAGATCCTCTAAAGTCCAGTACACAGGTCCTTAGCATATCCTCCAGTGTCTGTATCGTCCTCTCGGACTGCCCATCTGTCTGCGGGTGGTACGCCGTACTGAACTTGAGCCTACTGTCAAAATCCTCATGCAAGATCCTCCAGTAATGGGATGTGAATCTGTTGTCTCTGTCTGATACGATGCTCACTGGCACTTCGTGTAGGCAAACTATTTGCTGCATGTATAGCTCCGCCAACTTCTCGGTGGAAAGCCCCACCTTGAAGGGTATAAAGTGCGCACACTTCGTCAGCCTGTCCACGAAAACCCAAATGGCATCCTTCCCTCCTTGGGAACGAGGAAGCCCTGAGACGAAGTCCATCGTAATATGTTCCTATTTCCACTCGAAAATGGGTAACGGCTGCAACAAACCAGCTGGCCACTGGCGCTCTGCCTTGACCTGCTGGCAAACTAGGTATCTCGAGATAAAACGTGATACATCCTTCTTCATCCCGTGCCACCAAAGATATTCTTGCAAGTCACGGTACATCTTGTTAGCACCAGGATGAATAGAATATCTCAATCGGTGTACCTCCTGCAAGACTGCCGCTACCAGCTCTCCCTTCGGCACGCACAGTCGGCTGCCATGCCTCAAGGATCCATCCTCTGCTATAGTGAAGTCATCCAGCAATCCAGCTAACGCCTGGGCTCGAAGTCTGTGAAGGCTCTCATCTGTAGACTGTGCCTCCCAGATCTGCTCCATCAAACCTGACTGAATGTCAAGCGCCATCGTCTGTATCACTGATCCTGGCCGAACTAGCTCGATGTCGAGCTTCTTCAGATCTTTCCGTAAATGCCGATCAATCATCAGGTACCATGCAATCGGATGCCTGCTCAGCGCATCCGCCACCATATTTGCCTTCCCGGGGTGATACTGTAAATCGATGTTGAAGTCTTTCATCAACTCTAACCATCGTCTTTGCCTCATGTTCAGCTCTTTCTGTATGAACACATACTTCAAGCTTTTGTGGTCAGTAAAGATTTCTACATGCTCTCCGTATAAGTAATGTTTCCATAACTTGAGTGCAAAGATCACCGCAGCTAACTCGAGGTCATGGGTAGGATAATTCCGCTCATGAGTCCGTAATTGCCTAGATGCATAAGAAATCACTTTCCCATGCTGCTGTAGGACACATCCTAGCCCCTTTCCAGAAGCATCGCTGTATATGGTGAAACCTCCAGAACCTGAAGATAATGTCAGAACTGGAGCGGTCGTCAGCCTCCTCTTCAGCTCCTCAAATGCTGCCTGGCAGTCCTCTGACCAGATTTATTCTGTGTCCTTTCGCGTCAGCTTCGTCACGGGTTCAGCTATCCTAGCAAAGTCCTGGACGAACTTTTTATAATAGCCTGCTAAACTCAGAAAACTCCTGATCTCTGAAACTGATGTCGGCGCCTTCCATGTCTCAACTACAACAATCTTCCTGGGGTCCACCGCGATTCCATCTCCAGTAACTACATGGCCGAGAAACTCCACTCGGTCTAAAAAGAACTCGCACTTCGGCAATTTGGCAAACAATCTCTCCTGCCTTAGAATCCCCAAAACTATCCGCAAGTGCTCTACATGCTCCTTTGGCATCTTCGAGTATATCAGGATGTCGTCGATAAACACTACGACGAACTTATCAAGATACTGGTGAAATATCTTATTCATCAAATTCATAAAGACAGCTGGCGCATTTGTGAGACCAAATGGCATCACCAGAAACTCGTACTGCCCGTACTTCGTGTTGAATGCCGTCTTCTGGATGTCTGCTGCTCTAACCTTCACCTGGTGGTACCCGGATCTCAAGTCTATCCTGGAAAATACCTTCGCCCCGCTCAACTGGTCGAACAAATCATCTATCCTGGGCAGAGGATATTTGTTCTTGATGGTGATGGCATTCAAGGCCCGGTAGTCAATACACAACCGGACTGTACCATCCTTTTTAGGCACAAAGAGCACTGGTGCTCCCCATGGAGAAGCACTGGATCGAATGAAACCCTTTTTCAACAGGTCATCAATCTGCTTTTTCATCTCTACGGCCTCCTTGGGATTCACTCTATAGCAAGCCCGGGATACTGGTGATGAACCCGGCACTAAATCTATAGTGAATTCCACATCTCTGTCAGGCGAAAGTCCTGGAAGATCCTCTAGGAATACATCCATAAACTCCCTAATGATAGGGTGTGGCGGTGCTATGTCCCCAACTGTCGCACAACAGTTCGGCTCTAGGCTGATCTCCGGCCCTGTCCTCCTGACTCTGAATGGTGCTGTGCCCGGGGGACTGAACAAAATACTACCCTCATGACAATCTATAGATGCATTGGCATAGCTAAGCCATTCCATCCCCAATATGATATCATAACCGGGGAGTGGCATCACAAAGAATCGTCCCTCAAACTCTCTCTGGGCTATAGTAATAGAGCATCTATAGCGAGCTCTAATAGGCACTGGTCCTCCTCCCATCATTACTCTACTAATCTCCATAGTAGGTATAGATACTAAGTGATGTTCATGCATAAACTCTAATGACAGGAAGCGATGAGATGCACCAGAATCAAACAAGCATAGAGCTAGAAAAGTATGCAAATAAACATGACCTGTGATGACGTCAGCTAAGTAATCTGGCTCCGAAACCTGCTCCGGCTCCGGCTCGAGAGCTAGACTATAAACCTTCCCCTGAGGTCCCTTCTGCTGCTGCAGATGCTGCCCAAACCTCTGCTGCTGGGTCGGGAGTGGTCCTCTAGTCTTCGCTACTGGGCACTCTCACAGCTGATGGGTGGGAGACCCACAAGCTAGATGCTGCTTCAACCTCTTCCTGCAGATGGTGTGATCATGCCCAGGTCTTCCGCAGAAAGAACATATAGCTCCCCTCTGTTGCTGCTGTTGATGCCTGGGTCCTGAAGCTCTAACTGGCGGGGTCGGGTGATATGATGTAAGGGGACGGTAAGTCTGCTGTGGCAGCGTCAGTGCCCTCTGCTGGAAAGCCTGACGCTTGGACGGTCCCTCATGATGTACAGAAGCCGGCCTCTTGCATGACAGAAGATGCTCCTCGATGCTCCGAGCCAACTCTAGGCTCTGGTAGTAGTCAGTCGTACCGTTTGCCACTATAAGAATGTCGATGTCTGGAAGTAGACCTTGGCAAACCCTACAGGTCATCTCCTCTGGATCTGCAACCAGACTAGGAGCGAAACGGCTCAGGCGACTAAACTCTGCCGCATACTTATCAACAGAACGGTTCCCTGCTGGATGTTCTGGAATCGTAGCCCCATGGCTACTCTAGCAGTGGTCGAGAAGAATTTCTTCTTGAACTGGGTCTTGAACTGATCCCAAGTGGATCTCCCTCTCGCAAACAACGGCTCATTCTGGAACCAGACTCCTGCCAAGTCTATCAGCAGAAATCCCGCTGCCTCGACCTGGAGGTCACCCGGCATCCTAACTCCAAGAAGCTTCCTCTCTACCGAGTCTAGCCAGTCATCTGCTACTACTATGCCCTCAGTCCCTGAGAACTCCTTGGGATTCAGACCCATGAAGTCCTTGATCGTCCCCGCTCGCTATCGTGGCTCTACATATGGTGGGACCACGGGACGTTCCTCAGAACGCTTCATGCCCTGGCGGAGTAGGGTAGTCTGCTCCTGATGGGTTGTTAGGAACCCCTGAATCAGAGTGAGCAGCTGGTTCCCGTCGAGTGTGACGGAAGCCTGGGTAGGTATAGTGATAGGGGGTGGTGGAAGTATTGGGTCCTGCCGGGCCTGTGATGTGGAAGGTGGTTGTGGTATCTGGGTTTGTAGATTTATGGAGTGGGAGAGTGTGGTAGGTAGAGGTGTATCAGTCAACTGGTCAGCTGACTGGATAAGGAGGGCCCCATTCTCGGGTGTAACATACTGGGATGAACGAGTAAGCACCATCTAATTACAATAAAAAGGATTTATAAGGACTCGTTAAAGTAAACAATCATAGACAAGAAAATATAATCATAATAGCAAACATGTGATGTATTTCCTATGTTGCATTCCTAGCATTCCTCTAGGTGTTCTAAGCGTCATTCCTAATGTTGTCTAATTACCTTAAGTTCCTAATTGCAGGCATGCTTGGTACAATAACGTAACCAAACAATTTAGTCTTGACCTGCATGGGCCACCACTAAAAACAAGTCACGACCCGTTACCCAAATTGTTGGGCCGGGCCGAGTCATGTCCAGCCTGTGCTTGATATAAAACACAGTAAGCTGTTCTAAAAATAACAAGATAAGACTGAATGTGCTAACAGTTCTATAAGTGAATAAAAGTCATAAATGCTCCAAACACAAAAGTCGTCTCATATAGTAAAATGTCCAAGTACAAGTATGAAATGTAAAACTGGATACATGTCCAGTTACAAAACACGTAGTCTAATACATGACAACACTAAGTATCCTAAACAGCTATGCAAACTAGACGAGTCTTTCCGCAGGAACATCCTCGTAAAGCAAAGCCGGGTCCTCGGCAGTATCTCCATAATATGAGTCGCAGAGTAACTCTTCCTCAGTAAGGACACCTACAACGTTATCCTGTCAAGACGGGAGAAAGTGCTGAATCTAGCAAACTAGCATATGAAACATAGAAATGAACATAAGAGGAAATAACTGAAAAATATGGCATCACATAGTCTATCATGGCAAGGACACATATGTCATAGAGACAGATGTAAATGTAATGTTTAAAACTGTAGAAGGTACGTGATCGGTCAATAGATATACAATGTGCTAGGGGCACATAATAAAATGTACTTCCATACAAGTGAAACGGCGACAGATGTACATACGCACAAATCTGCTTTGAGATAGAGCCTACGACAAGGTATACATATAAAATGTCAACCTTGCTCGGTACATACGTACGGAGATGGGGGTATGATCACGTATGCTACTAACAGTTTCCCTATAACCTAGATTCTAATCATGTGAGAGATATATAAAGATTGTTCTAAGCATGAAAGTAACTGAAAGTACAATATGTGAATATCTAACTTGCTACCCCAAGGATCAGCATTTAACATGGTTGGATTAGCAGTTCATTTATGTAACAGTATGTAAAATTTGTAGAAAGTACTTACCTCTAGCAAAGCAAAGCAAAGCAAGCTGCGATAAAAGTGCTATAGATGTCTGGTAACTCGTCACTGTAGAAATAAATACATAAACTTAGATTTTACACTAAGCTAAAACACTAGGACACTAATTGGTGCAACACGACTTGTGACTGGACACCTAGCCAAAATGATGACTTTAGCATAGGAGACCAATATGGGGTGACACATTAATAACTAACTTTCTAGGGTCATTACACTAGTGAGGGGTGAGTTTCAAAACGGCTAAAACTCAAAATAGCACAAAAAGTTACAATTCGTAATTAATCAATAAATAAATCAAATGATCATTGTGTTTTAATAATTTTTAAGATAGACAAAAAGCTTATTTTTACATAAAATAAAGTACCATAAAGATCCTTGTTAAATATAAAATTTTATTATAATTTTTCTGGAATTTATTAACCGGTACAAGTATTTTATAAAAATCAGTTTTTCCTAAGTATACAAAAAATGAGTTTTGGTTTCATATGCCAAACTAGTGGAAAAAGTGTAAATTAAATACTATAAAAATTATACTAAATTAGCTAAATTAACATAATATCTAAATACTATTTTTCCAAAATTTTAACAGTATTTTAAGTATTTTTAGAAAATCATAAACAACATTGCACACAATCAAAATTAAATAATTAATTATCTGCGTATTTTGTCCATGTATATAATTTAAACCGAAGTTCAAATACAGGACCCAAGGCCATGAATCAAGTCCAATATGACTTGTACAGGTCTTGAATGTGTGAAAACATATTTGGACCCAAAAATCTATGCTAGGCTTAGACACCAAATGGTTGCAATAATTTAAATACACTAAAATACAAATTGGTAAAGGTGTAAAATAAATATTAATATTTTAATAAGGTAAAATTATACAAAATGAATATATACATACATATGCTAAAAGTATATATATATATATATATATATATATATATATATATATATATATATATATATATATATATATATATATATATATATATATATATAGAATAAGGGAGGTGGGATGGCACCTCACTCTCAAATGAGGGTGGCGGTGATGTGGCGCCATCCCAACCCTCCATCACAAATTATTTAATTCTCCCCAATCAAAGCATTCTTTAAATATCAAAGTCAGCTATTAAAGTCCTAATTTAAATATGGCGGTGGGACCTAGGAGAATAAGAAGAAATCTAACAGAATATTTACTTCTTTCTCTCTCTCTCTCTCCCACCTTCGTTTTTCTTTCTCAACTGAGAACCTACGACTACATAGAGAGAAAAAAAAAACATCAGAGAACCTACGACTACATGGAGCCTAACGCCTCCACCGCCCCTACCGAACACACCGCCCCCATGCCGCCGCCGCCTACCGCCCCCACCGCCCCCATGCCGCCGCCACCTACCGCCCCCATGCCGCCGCCCCTACCGCCCCCATGTCCCTACCGCCCCCATCCCCTACCGCCCCCATGTCCCCACCGCCCCCATCCCCTACCGCCCCCATGCCGCCGCCCCTACCGCCCCCACCACCCCCATGCCCCCACCGCCCCCATGCCGCCGCGACGTCCAACTCCGTTGACGTTCTCCACCGTCACCGGCGTCCCTACCGCCCCCACCGCCCCCATGCCGCCGCGGCGTCCAACTCCGTTGCCGTTCTCCACCGTCACCGACGAATCTCCATATCCCCTCCCAACTCCGCTGTCGCTCTCCACCATCACCGGCGATTCTCCGTATCCGCTCCCAACTCTACTGCCGCTCTCCACCGTCACCGGCGATTCTCCGTATCCGCTCCCAACTCCACAGGTAAATATCTTGGTGTTTTTCATTGCTCTTTATTGTTTCCTGATATTTGAGTATTGAATAGAGAAAACATGTTGACAGTAGAATCTTAATGTTGGTCATAAAATTAGTTATTTGCTATCTTCCATTTATATGTGAATTTTTATGTTGATGTTTTGGTATTAAAATATTAACCCTTGAGTCGTGTAATACAATTTTATCCCATGAAAGAGATGTAAATTTGTTGCTAAGTTAAAGTCCACACATTTTCAACGTGACAGGTGTCAACCCATTTATGTTCTGCACTTGTTTGGACACTTGAAAACGTGTTTATATTGCAATATTCATATGGGCATGTTTACCTTTAATGTGCATTTTTTTCGGCGCACATTTTGCTAAATCCTTTGATTCTTGAGTTGTAGAGTGACCCTATAATTTAGATAATTTTAGTCTGTAGTTAATAGTTGATTAACAATGTTTTAGATGATTATGGAGCTACTATCAAGCTTTTTTTTGGGATTATTTGTTTCCTTTTTCTCAACATGCACATTCTTTTGCTGGGTTTGATTTGTAGGGGCGGATATAAGGAGTGTGTGCACCGAAGCTGGGATGTATGCCATCAGGGCACGAAGGAAGACCGTCACGGAGAAGGATTTTCTTGATGCTGTAAACAAAGTTATCAAAGGCTACCAGAAGTTCAGTGCAACTCCAAAGTATATGGTGTACAACTGACATCTGTCTGTTAATCTTGTGGAGATGGGTATACAACTTCATCATTGCCCGGATGCATATTTATACTGCCGTAGTTTGTAATGCATGCCGTTATAAATCACGATGCAGTTGAACTTTGTTCTAAATTGCAAAAGTTGTAACAATTTAGAAACTTTTAAGCTGTGGATAGAGTTTAAAGTTGGCATTTCTGATGTGAGGGGGTATCAACATAACATTGTAAGAGTAAGACATAAAAACTTCAAATTTCAATGTTTTATTTGTTTACTGTAGCATGAGCTTAATGAACTTTTACATTTCTTCTTGGAAATCAAGCTTATAATTAGTTCTTACGAGGCTATTGTGACATTTTGTGCCCCTATGATCACAGTTCGATATTGCTATGATCTGACACTTCAATGTGCATAATATAGAACTTGCATTCAAATGCTGAATACCTGAAACTGTTCAATTAGCAGCTTGCCAAGTCGCAAGTTGATTGCTGTTCTGAGCACTCGGCTTGGGGAGGAAAAGGAGATGCAACTGTAACACTCGGCTAGGTCGGGCTGGCCAGGGGGTCAGCCCGAGGGTTGTGTTAGTATTAGGGTTTTAGTTAGATTTATTTAGGTTTTTAATTAATTAATATATAAAAATAATAAAGTCGATCCTGTGTCCGGACAGTTAGGGACACAGGATTCTACGTGTTCGTGCTAAGCACGACACGTACGAGCCATGAAACTCGTGTCCAGTCCTACCTTCGTGTTCGTCAGGACACGACGAACAACGTACGTCAAACACGAGACACGCACGACACGCTTTTGACACCGCTACTCATGTGTCTGATTTGCTGGGGAGGTTTCGAAGGGGCTAGACGGCGGCGGAGGCGTCGTCGTCGCGGCGGAGTGGTGGCGATCGACTCGCCTCGTCACGGCGAACCTTTCGGTGGTGGTGGTAGGGGGTGGCGTTCGTCGTGGGAGCGGCGCTGGGGGTTAGCCGGAGTTAGGGTTCCGGGGATGGGCTTTGGGGAAGAACGGGGCGGTTGTGGGTGGCTGGGGAGTTTCGTGGTGGTAGTCGAGTCGAGGGGAGTGAGGGGGGTCTTTATAGGGGGTCGAGTCGGTCGGGGGCAGCCGAAAATGGCGGGGGAAAGGTGGGCGGTGGCCGTCGGGCAGTCGGGCAGGGAGTGGGTGAGAGAAAATTAGCATCTAGGCCCCTATAGTTTTAAGATTTACACAAAAGCCCTAACAGTTAAACAATGCAAATAATAATTTGCATTCCACACTTAAAACATTTTATTAATTACAAATTGATATTAAAACAATTCTAACTATTACAAAACTATATTAAAATAATTCTAATAATTACAAAATGATATTAAAATATTTTTAAAAATTGCAAATTGATATTTTAGTATTTAAAACTCATTTAAAATTCATTTAAAAATTCTAGAAAAATTCCTAAAAATTATAATAAATATTTAAGGCTATAAATGACATTAATAATTAATTAACACTAATCAAATAATTTTTTGAAAAATAGGGACTTACAGTGGTGGGGAAAGCAGGGACGACGACGGGACAACGTGGGGGGGGGGGGGGGGGTGTCGAGGGTGGCTGGAGTGGGCGGGGGTAGGGGCAAGGGCGGAGGGGGGAGGCAGCAGGTGGGCGGGGTGGGGGGGTGTGTTGGGAAGTGAAGGAAGGGACAATTTTTTCATTTTTTATATTTTGGGCTCAAATTAAAAATATTAAATAATTAATGGTATCAAGTTGTCTAGTAAAAAAAATTTAGGATATAAAGTTAAAAAATTAGAATAGTTAGAGGGTATCAAATTACAATTAAGCCTTACTTTTATATCTCCGCTTTGCAACATTTCTAATCATTGAAATTCCCAGAATGATGTTTATGCCAATGTCCACGACTATAACTGTGACGTGAGGATGATGTGATCCGTAAGAATAAGGACACAAAAGAAGAGATAAAAAAAGGCAAGTTATATGGGCACATCAAATTTTGATCAGAGGTAGCCCAGATTGTGGCTAGTCCAAACTTTTATGGTTTTCACTAGGACAGTCCATTTTTTTGATCATTGGGATGTCCCAAATAACCCCCACCCCCCCCCCCCCCCCCCCCCCCCAACCCCATTTTCTCCTTCATTTACAAAATCTCTTCTCTCTCTTCCAAAATCCTCATCCCTCTCTTCTTCTTCTTCTTCCTCTTCTCCTCCACCTCTCCTCAATCCCCAACATCATCATCTTCTCATCCACAACTCCTCAACCCCCAACATCTTCCTTTTCTCCTCCACCGTCCTCCTCTTTTCAAGAAGAACGACGACACCCAAATTCTTTCTCTATTTGTTTCCAAAATCCTAGAAATTAATTAAAAAAATTCAAGCATCAATTACATTGTTTATTTCAATTGTTTGTAGCTCATTTGAATTACATTCGGAGTAAAAAAATTACCCATTTAAATTAAACTCAAATATGCACGAAAGAGAAAACTCCGCGTCGACCAGGACTGCCGAATTTTTTGGCAGTCCTACAAACTGAATGGACTGCCAGAAAACTGGGCAATCCTAGGTCACAGCATGTGAAATAAAGGATTGTCCATTTTTTTAGCAGTCATACAAACTGAATGGACTGCTAGAAAACTGGACAGTCCTAGGTCACAGCATGTGAAACAAAGGATTGTCCATTTTTTGGCAGTCCTTACTGTATGTAGGACTGCCAGAAAACTGGACAGTCCTTTGTTTCACATGTTGTGACTTAGGACTGTCCAATTTTCTGGCAGTCCATTCAGTTTGTAGGACTGCCAGAAAATTGGACAGTCCATATTTGCACTAATTGAACAACAATTAGGATTTCCACCAATATTAGGGTTTGTACATTATGAGGAGCCTTTGGGTGCCATCAAAATTGGATATGAGAAGAAAATTAGGGTTTAATTTTTGGGTGTTTTATTCTCATTTTCTTATTTTTCGTCAATTGAAAATCAAAATTCGAAATGGGTAGAAAATTATGGTTTAAATCCCATTGTACTTGAAGATAGTAAGGATGAAAATGATGGAAAAGAAAAAAAAATGAGAAGAAAACACATCCAACATTTTTGTTGTTGTTGTTGTTCTTCTTCTTCTTCCTTTTCTTCTTTTTATTGTTCTTCTTATTATTCTTCTTCTTGGATGAGTTGAGGAAGAAGAAGGAAAAAAAAAATGGCTTTTATACTAAAGAATGGGATAGCCATGATCACTTTCTTCAATGGTAAACTTGTAAACAAACTAAAGTTCAAAATAGGCTAACCATGATCAAATTTTGATGTGTCCATATAACTTACCATAAAAAACGAGGAGGAAGCCCCCTGTCTACTCTTACTCCCGCTACAGATAAAAACAAGAAGAGGGGAGCCAATGAGGATTTTATAGGACCGTAGTCTCCGAAGCGTCATAGAACCACAAAGGTTAGGAAGAAGATAGAATGTTTTAGAATCGTCTTTCCCTTTGGAGAAGACGATACAATGTTTTAGAATGCTTCATTATGATGTCCCCATAGTCGAAGCAGTGGCCAGAGTTGGGAAGGGAAGAAGTGGCATGATTTATTTTAGTATCTATGAGGAAGTAATTCTCTGCATCATATATAGCCAGTCACCATTAACTTTGATAGATGATCAACAAAAAGATGTCATGGACTTGTCTAACTTGGAAAATAATTTGATAATTACAAAATAATTTGGGCTAATTAGAGTTTAGACCCTGGATTTTATACCACCTTATACTTTAGGTCATAACATGTCCAATTAGAAAGTTTAGGCCCTAGATTTTTCAATCTTTTTGATTATATCCTCCATTTTATATTTTTTAAAAATAATCTCATGCATTGGGAGGAAGGGTATAATGGAAAAAAAAAATATTCAGGGTCCAAACTTTCCAATTGGACATGTTAGGACTTAAACTCTAAGTTGGTATAAAATTAAGGATCTAAACACTAATTAGCCCAAATAATTTTTATTAATAACACACACACACACAAGCACCCACTCATCCAACCCCAACTAGGGAAATAAATTGTGGAAGAATATTGTTCTCCCGTGGGATCAAATCCACAAGTTAGGAAGGATGACTCCCACCTTAATCATATGGGTTAGGGATGTTTTGCATTACAAATTAGTTCATGATATTCTTATCAAACAACTATAAGATTTTTTTTTTCCCTTAAAGTTCAATTGGACCACTTTTAACTAACAATAATCCTAGGATTACAATCATTTGCTTTACAACCTTTTTACAACCGTCTACGTAGCAGTTGCTTTTAACTAACAATAATCCTAGGATTACAATAATTTGTTTTACAACCTTTTTACAATCGTCTACGCAGCCGTTGCCACTTGGATCTCTCTCTCTCTCTCTCTCTCTCTTATTGAAACTGTTGCACATACGGTTGTAAGAAAATTGTAAACAAAAGAATGGATGTAATCCCAGCATTGCCCTTTTAACTTACCCCATCCGTAGGTACTATCACACCATAATCCTCCAAGATACCCCGCTCCCATTTGAAACCACATAACAGCCCCATTTTTAGATAGAGCAGAGAGGCAGCAAAGCATCACCAAGAAAAAGCTTCAAACACACCCACACACCAATGGCAGCAACCATTCCAACTCTATCCACTCCCATCCCGAACGATCCCCGCGTCGTCGCCCCTCCCCTCCCCAAGCCCACCACTCCGCCAGTACTCTCCCTGAGCAAGAGGGGGCTGCTCCAAGCCGGCATCGGCGTCTTCCTGTCCTCCGTCGGGATGGTCCCTGCCGACGCGGCACGGGCCACCAGGACCGAGTACTACGCCACGGTGGGGGAGCCCCTCTGCGACATGAGCTTCGTCAGGTCCGGGCTGGGCTACTGCGACGTGGCAGTCGGGAACGGCGTGCCGCCTCCGCCAGGCGAACTTATCAATGTGAGTTTGGTTGAGTTCCTCTCGAATGTATAGCTTCCCAAGTGGATTTAAATTTAAATTATTACTATTTTTTTTTTTTTTGAGATGTCTGGTGATACGCACTAGATTTTGTGCACGTTGCATTGCATGTCGGTTGGGTCCACTGTCCCCCAACTCCTACCAAATAAATGGAAGGAATAATATGCTCGTGGCTCGATCCACTGATCTTCCGCCATCCAGACATGGTCTTATACCTGTTCTTGGTAACCACAAGAGTCACTTGAGTTTGGTTTTTTATTATTATTATTTTGTTCTACTGGGCCTGTTGGAGCACAAGGTGACGAACGGTCTATCACATTACGAGTCGTGGGCTCGTGTTCAATTATGGAGTGCGACGGGCGCTGTCCGAAGCAACAATACGGGACTCAAAAGAGCAATGACTATCTGCAGACCGGCACACCAGTGACATACCGTTGTTATACTGGCGTCGGTCTGCTGGTAAGGCAAGAATTCGTTCTAGCAAGTTCTAGGGCTCCAAAAATCACTCGCACTAGTGACCAGTGGTGTACTTCCATTACACCGGTGAGTCGGAGACTGGTGGATTCTAGAAATGGTTCAGATCTAACTTTGCTTCTTTCGACGATCAAGATTGCTCTGGATTGTGGAAAAGTTAACCAAAGCCGGCCCAGACCCAGGGCAGGCAGGGCCCAGGCCCGGGCACCATATTGTTGGGGGGCACCAAAAAATTTGTAGTGTAGTTTATATTGGGCTTCAAATTTCCTATTATGGGCTGCCGCCTGGGCTAACTTTGCTTAATACTTTTAAGTATTAAACCTAAAACCAGGTAATAGCCACACATAAAAATCACAAGCAACAATTAAATAACCGCCCCCAATTAATTCATTTGTCGTCTCATATTCTCTTCTTCTCCTCGGTTTCCTTTTCCGTCCGAGAAAATAAAAAGTTGCCTCCTCTATTTCTTTGATGGCGATTCTTCTCCCCAAGTCCAACGTTAATTTCTTCAATTTTATTTTGTTTATAATTGAAGCATGTCTAATTATTTTTTTCCATCTTCACCATTTCTTCTCAGTTTTCTCCTCTTTTGCTCGGGCTCTCTTCCTTCGTTTTGATCTTGAACAACCAAGATTAATATAATTTATTGGTATGAATCTTACTTTTTACTGTTTTATTTATGAAATTTGGAAATGTTCTTACTTCTTCCTAAATTTTAACTAGATTATATTACATTTATAAGCAAATCACTACCAGGGACCCATTTGTTGTTTGCAATTATGTGTTTTTCATTTAACTTTATTTAGATTTGATGGTCACAACACAACATAAGAACAAGAAAATTGTTTCTACGGACAAAAGATATTTGAAATAAATTTTGTTTGCTTTATAGAATACCTATATGACAATTTTTTTTAGTGTTGTAACTAAGTTTCAGAATAGTGGTTTAAATATTTGTTTTGTTGATCTATTTATATATTTATTGTTCAGATTTTTTTCATACTTTTGTTTTAACTTCAAATGGTGATTGTATTTTGAAGGCTCTGGAATCATGTGAAGATGGCCAATGACAAGAATTTGCTAGGGCATGTGCACTAAATATGTTGTTTGACTAAAACTTAGTTTCATACTTACTTTCTAATACACCCTCAGTAATCCCTTAGGGGCACGATTTAAATTTTTGCCCTGGGCATTAAAACTCTCAGGGCCGGCCCTGAAGTTAACAAAACCATAACTATAACTACTCATGTCCCTATCTTTGGTATGCTTGGAGGCTAAAGATTACTTAAGGGTATGCTTGGTAATGGTATTTTTTATCGATTTTTGAATATTTTTTAACCGACCGTTTATGATTATTTTAAAACCCCTGATTATTCATTTTTTGGGCATTGGTTTTGGTTGCCTCAAAAACCTGCCAAAATCGGTGTAATATAATTTTGGATGTCTATAAACATCCCAAATCGATAGATTTTGAACGATTTTTTTATTTTATTACATTTATATCCTCACAAAAATATATAATTATAACTACTAATACCTTACCTTATTTTTTCTCTCTTTCTATCTGTGTTTCTCTTCTACTTTTTTCAACTAGGGTTACTTTTTTCGTTAAATCTTAAAATATTTATCTCCTACTTTCATTCATGTGTTTATATTATATCATTTATGTGTAGACATATATGTAATTTTACTCATGTAAAAAAACTTTCAGAATAGCTCGTTAATGGATTACCGAGCATGAGTTGGATTAGTTTAAAAGTCGCTACTTAAAACCATCCAAAATCAGACCTCTAAGCTCAGCACAAGAGGTATATTAATAAAATATGGTTCAATAAAAGTTAAAATGAAAAATCGCCGTTGCCGGGGCTCAAACCCGGGTCACCCGCGTAACAGGCGGGAATACTCACCACTATACTACAACGACTTGTGCGGATAAATAGAAGGACTTGTAAATAATAATTCTAATTTTGTATACATAAAGCACCGAAGCAAGTTGAAAGAACATTGTCTAAAGTTTTTGCACCTGAAAATTGCATTTACAGCAATAAAATTAATTGAAATTGGTCTGAGAGCATAGATGTTTGTAAAATTTCACAGAGAGGCACAAAATGTCTTTTAAAAGGTCGTTTTAAAACTTTTGCGGATGACCCTCCAGGATCGGTCCACAATAAGACTCAAGGGCCCTGTCAATCATACAACTCTCGTGTCTACCGAAAATAAGCTACTTCACATGAATAACGGACAAAATTTTGTGTGGTTATTTGTTAGATAATCATTGTTTGATAATTAGTTTTTAGTAAATCTCAGTTTAGTTAATTCTTCTTGTCTTGCATCACATACACATACATAAAAGACTTCTATATCTAAATGTTAATCAAACTATACATTTATATTTAAATGTTACTTCACATGCACTTCTTGAGAATTTCGCTTATGAACTAGTTACATCTCAATTACAGATTCACTACACTGCGCGGTTTGCAGATGGGACAGTATTTGACAGTAGTTACAAGCGTGGGAGACCACTTACCATGCGAATCGGCATGGGGAAGGTATTTTTATCTGCAAAAATATGTTTAATTCTCTACCCATTATATCATCTTTGCTCTACTTATTATATATATCATCTTAATTCTGTAAAAAAAATCTGTGCCTATTAATATGAGGGATGTCTCCAAATTAATGTTTAATTTGTAAGGAGAGCTCACTGTGGCATCTATCTTGCACGCTATGTTATTAGTATTGTTGGGACACAGCAAAAATAAGCCCAAGAAATCAGAAAATACCATAGAGAAAATTTACAACCACAAAGACAATGATTTACGTGGTTCGGCCAAAATGTGTACTTCCACGGACGAGGGTGATTCAATTAATTCCACTATAAAGAAGAAAATAAATTAAAGTGGCTCTCTCAACACTTCTCTCAAAAATAAAAAATTCTCTCAAACTTTTGTGTTGAACTTATTCAACAATTTTTATTGAGCATAATGAGATCTCTCAAGGAGAACCATTAGACCCCCTTATATAGCATGTCATGTGTCCAGATGTAGAAATCTAATCTTATGTAGGCTTAAAATCCAATCTTATGTAGGATCAAAATCCAATCTTACGTAGGATATGGTTAAAGTCAAAAAAAGTCATTGACCTATTTTTGTACATTTTTCTTCATATTATGGGCCTCTTTTTGAACATTTTCTTCAAGTATCATAATATACATGATACAAATCTTACAATATAATACATAGGCTGAGAGGTAGTATCGATTTTTTAGCTGTATACATACAAAGTATTTGTATTCTGGAACTACATAGACATGTAAAGATGAAACAAATAAAAAATACTATGAAAAAATTATATTATATCACGTTCCTCTATGCAGGGCCGGCCCTGGGGTAAGCCGGACAAGCCTTGGGGCTTGGGCAACCCCCCTCTGCTAGGACAATCCCTCTCTGCTAGGGCAACCCTTTAGGCTCAGCATAACCCCAGCAAAGGGTTAAAGGGCAACCAAAATTAGCTCCAGGATAGGGCAACCTAAACTTCCGGGGCCGGCTCTGCCTCTATGGAATTAGAAGCCAGAATTAGTGCATCATATGTTACGTTTACGATAAGCGGTACAGGGTATGATATGCAACGAAATCGATACATGATGCATATCACGAGTTGACAACTTGCTCTATACATAGCGACAATGAGAGACAATATGGATATTACGACGGCAATTATGAAAATATGTGATATGAAGCAAGGAGTCGGGTATTCATAAATATAACTAACATATTACCCTTAGTTTCTGTACCAAAATGTGAAACAAATTTTAATTACTGAAAGTCCAAAAACACCAAAGTAATTTTGTATCCAAAAATAAATGGGTAGATGCCAGAGTAGAGGGAAAGGAACTGATATGCAAAAGAGAAAGGGAAAGTCGAACTTGTTTCTTAAAAATAAAGAAAATTATGATAAAAACAATTCAGAAATCATAAAACATTTTGTCATTTCTCATTAGCATTATTATTTCTTTTTCTTCCTTCACATCATTAATACACCTCAAATATGGTGAGTAGAAGTTAGTGTTTAAAATATTGGTTAATTGAGGAAGTACTATCTACTTTACATCCTTTGTCAGTAAACCAGCGGAGTATCCGATACGACAGCTCCATTCGAGGATTTATTATACATAGGTTGACAGCTAAGATGGAAGAGGGGCAATGCATTGAAAGACATGATAGAAATCGGTGTATTTTTGAAAAGTTGGAGGTGGCGTCATTGAGGATAAGATGAGAATTTTTTTTGTGATTGGTGGTTTGGACAAGTGCAACATAGACCATTAAATTCGGCGATTAGTAGCGATAAGATAAGGAGTTGCTAGAACTAGGAGTATGACTAAAACATGGATTGAAGCGGTAACAAATGATATGGTTTCGATACTTTTACAGAGGACATGACCCTTAACAGAGATGAATAGAAGAAAAAAATTCAAATAGCACACCCGACATTTTGGTATAAAGCCTTGTTGTTGTTGCAGGTTGACACTTATGCAACTAATACTACACATATTGATTATATATATATATATATATATATATATATATATATATATATATATATATATATATATATATATATCATGGGATGTTAGAGGTGGCGCCAATGAGTACAAGATAAGAGTACATCGTCTTATGTGGTATTGACACGTGCAACGCAGACATAGAGATATTCTCATTAGGAGCACTAATATAAGTAGTTAATGGAGCCACTAGGGCTAGAGTTAGGCCTAGACTATAATGTTAAATTTTAAAGAATGATATAGTTTTTGTTAACATTAGTTACAGAAGAAACGGTCCTTAATGAAGCCGAATGGAAGAAGAGGATTCAGACAGCCGACCCCAACAAATTTGCGATATTTATTGTTGTAGGTATATAACTTAGGGACATAATAGATATAATATAACTCGTCTGTACCAGTCAAAGTCATAACAAAATAGGATGTGCATAGGAAATCATATCACCATGGTTCCCCCCTCCCTATCCAAGCTCACACAAACACCAATCTAGTGTCAGGCACTTGAGGGGGTGATCATTTGTAGCTTATCAATATTAAATTGTAACTATTTCTATTGGCTGTTGTTAACTCAGAGTTATGTCCTAAGAAAAAAAATATTGCTAGTTTTTATCAGATAAACAGTATATTTTAGAAGGTTGTGACTTGTGGCTGAAAATGAAAAATGTGCAATATGTAGTTTTTACAGACGGAACAAATCAATGATATGATTACATAATAATGACTAATTTTTTCTACAAAATGACCGTAAGTACTTCATGTAGTGCCAGTTTCTTTCAAACTGTTTATTAGTACAGCCAACTTCATGAACTGAACTCAGTAAAATGATGCTAGTAAAGCAAACAAGCCAAACGCAGAACAAAATCAAGAGCATTGATGTTTCATGAGCTATAAATTGGATATTTCAGGTCTTACCGGGACTAGATCAGGGAATTCTAGGTGGTGGTGGTGTACCTCCAATGCATGTTGGTAATGGTTTCCGAAGAAACGTTTTCATTTCAAAAAAAATCTTACAGTTGCATCTTGTCAAAGTTTTCTCATGTAACTTATAGTTGCATTGGAGTTGTGCAGGGGGCAAAAGAAAGCTTATGATACCTCCTCTGTTAGCATACGGACCTGAGCCTGCAGGATGCTTTTCAGGTGAAGTGCAGTTTAAACTGATCCCGTTCTTTTGATGCATCATTTGTGTTTTCTTTGACATATACTTCTAACCAACATCATATCACGATGTTCTGTGTATATGAAAATGTTTTTTTTTCTAAGAGTGACGAATACATTTTTACTTGTGTTGTAACTTCTTGAAAGAGATGGCTAATTCAAGATATTGTAAAATATACAAAAAATCGGTGCTCATCATCACATAAGGAACTTAGGTGCGAGAAAACTAATATTTATCAGTGTTGTATTGTACCCCAATAATGAAGAATTGTATGGATAGTTGGAGCAACACTTTTTACCTATCACTTGAAAGTATACCAAGTTGCTGCCAGATCCCATTATGTTACGCCCGGGTTAAATTTTAGTCCTGGTTGCGTTGAATTTGTTCTTGCAAGCCAAAAATATCCACTTATTTGTATCTTGAGAAACATGAGATAATACCAGCATACAAGAACACCTCTCTTACCATTCACAGATGAAGAAAACTGTTCAGCATGGAATCTAAGGTTCACCGATAAAATAGTGAGATATTATTTTCACCAAATCATCAGGAGATGCCTACACATGCATCTGGTCAAGTAGTGATATCAGATCTGATATAGCTTTCACTGATTAGGCTATGAGACCTAACACACATAGCAGAGTCCATGCGAGTCAATGCAGGTATCATGGAACACAAAATAATAGAAAGAAATGACAAATATTGAAGATCCATTATGTTCGAGCTCACTTTTAGGACTAGTTTGCAACTAAACACCTTAAACCTAGCATCGTAGTTAGGAAAGGTCAGGGTATTTTATTGTTAAGTTTAATAGCTTAGATAGCAACTTGCAAATCGGGTATTGTTCACTTTTAGGGACTTTTAGCATAGACTTTGTTAAAGAAGTAACAAAGGTTATAATTTTGTGTCTAGAATTCCCTTATGATTTTCGACTAATGACCTTGCACATTTTTTGGGTAATGGCTGAAATGAGAATATATTGTTGAAGCGGAGTCCATTACCGACCTTACCCTTGGCTTTGAGTGTTGGGGGCTATCCCCCGGCGATTCAACCTGTTTATATTTTGTCTTCTTTTTTTTCTTTATGTATGTCACCAGATCTTGATGGTTACACGAGAGATTGGGTGTATCCGGGGGTTAGGATTTGAGAGGACTCTTGTGCTGACATAGTAATATCCTCTCTTTTTTAGTGTATTTATTCTCTTGCCTCTACTTTTCTATCATTGATTGTTTGGTTGCAACTATATTCCCTAAAAGAGCAGGCCTTCTTTAAATGTGTTTCAACTGGTAAGGCCAGCTACAATCTGGGAATGGTTTGACAGAATTCTTGTCAACAATGACATGAGCTGTACATTAAAACCGGATTCATCTTGTAACTAAATTTTCTCAAGAAACCAAAGGTTGTCAAAACAAATAAAATTATTTAGAGCACTTAGGTGGTGATTTCCTTGCTTGCTTGAAACTGAACTCGGATTTGGGTTTTTTTTGCAGGTGACTGTAACATTCCTGCCAACGCGACTCTTCTCTATGACATACTCTTTGTTGGAATTTACAAGTGAATACAAACCATGGAGGGACGAACTCATAAAATTGGGCTGTTGAAGAGTCTATAAATATATCGGTAAGGCTTTCCTTTCTTGTCTTCTCCTTGAACAATGCAGAGTACCAAAGTAACTGAACAGAGCTGAATTTTACTTATTTGACACTGCAACTTAATTTTGTGCTCTATTCAACTTGAACTGTGTGCTGGAATCAGAAGGCAAAATTGGGAGCATAACAAGTGATTAGAGGAGTACTTGGTGCTAATATCTTTCCTGGATGCTCAATACTTGGCCAAGTATTGATTAAGAGAACTAAATTATTGGTACTGACAACCGTCAGCAAATGGATGTGCCTTGCAGTTAATATACCTTTCCCTCATCTTGTAGTTTTTCCTGTGATCTATTCTCCACTTGCCAGTGCACATCTACTGTTTTTTCTTACTGCAAATGTAATTATTGAAGTATGTACATGCTGAGATGCAATATGCGAAAAGATCAATCTCAACGCTTGCTATTTAAGGAATGTAAGAGAAATTATCGGTTCAACTAGACTCTTCCTTAATCCTTGGTGTAGTTATGATCATGAACACTCCATTTCTTTAGGTCAATTGGACTTGAATCATTGTGGGACGGTCTTGCAAAGTGTGGTTAAGAATGAGCTTGATCAAGGTGTTGCAATAGAAGTTACTAAGTACAGATTTCGCGCACTGGAATTTGTTGACATGTACAATAACCAAATCACTCCCATGTAGCCACCTTCAGGTTTGGAAGGGAAGGATTTTGTGTGAAGTACACTATTTCATCACTCCAATATGTGTTTAAGTTATCAGCAAACATACCACTTGGTGGAGCCTAGAAATCTATATGCTGTCTGTTGGACCTAAACTTGTCATGATTAAAACCAGTGTGGCTGCAATTCTAAAGAAAAAATGGATACATCTGATCAAAGAAAAGTGCACAGCAAGGATAGCTCCACATGAACTAATTTCAAGAGAAGGGATGAATATTGTTGTTCCATGACCAATTAAAACAGTGAACTACCATCTGACTCGTTATGGAAAGGAAATGAAATCAATTCTTAGTTCTTTCCCTTCCTTTAAAAAATTACAATTTCTTATCATTTTTCCGGTGTTTGAAAAAGCCAAAAAAAAGGGGAACAAAAAGTTAATTATTAAGAGTGGGAAAGTGAATATGGGTGAAAAAACCATTTTTTTCCTTTTTTTTTTTTTTGAAAATCATTTTTTTCCCACATTCAAACTTAAAAAGTAAATATTTTTTCTTTTCCAAGAGCATACATGGCCTTTATATATACTAGTAAATGCACGTGCTTTGCACGTATAATAAGAATATTATCCAATTATAGTTAAATATTTTTTTCTAACTCATGTGATTAAGGTGCAAGGTATTTTCTTGTTTGGTTGAGTTTGATTCTCCATGTTGTCAATTTTTTACTTTTTTCAACATTTTTTTACATAATTTTGTATTTTAAAAATAAAATGGACCGTGATATAATGACGGCTTAGACGGCTCACTTTTGAGCCGTTTTGAAGCCTCATTATATATATATATATATATAAATATATATATATATATATATATATATATATAAAATATATATATATATATATATAAAATATATATATATATATAAAGTACTAGTTTATTAATAAAAAGAACAAACTTGTGTTACAAAGCCAAGACACTGTCACTCCATACACACGGATCTCCTCTATCCACCCATAATGTTAACATTTGTTTCAATGTTATGACACTACTAAAATAACCCCTTTTAGCGACGTCAGAATACGTCGCTAAAAAAGGAAAATCCGTCGCTAATTTCTATTAGCGACGTATTTAGCGACGAAAATTCGATGTCGCGTATAGGCTTGTCGCAGATTACAATTTCGTCACAATTCGTCGCTATTTGCGACGTCACGTTTAGTGTCGCTAGACGTCGCAACATTAGCGACAGATAGCGACCTCATCATACGTCGCCACTATAGCGACGTAGGGCGACCACTTAGCGACGCCGTCAACTTTATATATGATGACATGGCATGGCAGCCACGTCAGCATTTTAGCGACGCCTAGCGACAACTTTAGCGATGTCAGCTCTCAGGTGGTCATATGCAACGTCAGCAGTATAGCGACGGATAGCGACTTTACGTCACTATTTGGCGACGTATAGCGACGTGTATTATACGTCGCAAAACGTCGCAGAACGTCGCTATACGTCGCAGATGTTATTAAAAAAATTAAAAAAATATAATTGGTATTTTTGTTATGCTGTGTGTCTGTGTTTACAGTGTGTGTGAAGTACAGTATTTGAACCATCGACAGTTTCGCTTACTGTTCTATATTTTATCTTGGATAGAAAGAGCAACAGTTCAGGGTGCACTTCTCAGAGCTTCCTCTTCACGTCATTCACCTTCTCGGGATCCTTTACGACGTCCCGAGAAAGTGAAGGACGTGAAAATGAAGCTCTCAGAAGTACACCCTGAACTAGTCGCCGGAGGGAGGGGTCAGCAGGCGAGCGGGGTCGCCGGGGGGAGAAGGGGAGGGTGTCGCCGGAGGGAGGGGTCGCCGGAGGGGAGGGTTCGTCGGGGGGAGAGGGGAGAGGGGGATCGAGCGGGAACAAAAAAATTTGGGGTGAAAAATTGTGATTTCGATCGGGCCAGTAACCCTATATGAAATACATCAGCGACGTATAAAATCTACATCGCAATACAGCAACATAAACAAATATTCGTCGCAAAATGTCGCCATTTAGTGACGTAATAAACTCTACGTCGCGGAACGTCGCTACGCAGCGACGGTCAGCGACGTGTAACACTAGGAGTCGCTATAGTCAATTATCGGCGACTACTTTTTCCGCCGTCGCTAATATACGTCGTTATTCTAGCAGATTTTAGTAGTGTGAATGATACCATGCACAGAAGTAGCCACTCCCTCGAAGACACGTCTCTTTCTTTCCCTCCAAACATGCCACACGACTGATAATAGTTTGATCCGGGCTTTGTTGTATGTATTTATTCCCCGTCCTTTCAAAGATGCGATCTCTTCGAAAATGTCCTGTAGCCCTTCTTGACCCGAGCCAGGCATGTCCAAGCTATTTTTCACATGCTTCCATATAATACTCGAAGTAGGACATTGGAAGAAAATATGGTCTCTTGATTCCACTCCCCGGCCGCAGAGAACACATGCCTGATTGTCGATCGTAATGCCGAGTCGGATCAGCCGTTCCTTGGTGAGGAGTCGATCGCGTATCGCCTTGTACGCGCATAGTTTCATTTTAGATGCCACCTTGTGAACCCATATCAATTCTGCCCAGTTAACTATCTGCCGTCGTTGCCGGAGTTGATCGTAAGCCACCTTTGTCGAGAAGAGCCCGCTGCTAGTGTCTAACCAAGCCCACCGATCACCTCTTTCTTCTGGATGTATTTGGATGTTGCCGATTTCAGCAGCATGCCATTGTCCCACTGGGCGAGCTTCAACTTGCTAGCTTCCGTCGTGAATAAGAACGGATATTTGCTCATCCCGACCACATATGTCGAATGTTGGCCAGCCCTACCTCTCGATCATACATCGTTGATTGAGCCATGGGTCTTTCCATAAATTTGTAGAACAACCATCGTGTATCACCCGAGTAATGCTCCCTTTAAGTTTGGGTCGGATGCGGAGAATGTTTTTGTATGTCACTAAGAAGTTATTGTTAATGTCTTGAGTCCAAAAATTGTTGGTGCGAGTATACCTGCTACTCCTCCATCTCGCCCATAGGGAATTGCTATCGATCAGCCTCCATGCCATCTTAAGGAGCGCAACTTCTCGGAGTGTCGACAGAGAGCGGATACCAACCCCTCCCTCTTCCTTCGTCTGGCATAGCTCATCCCATGAAATAGTATGTAATCCTTCGCGCCATACAAAATTAGCGCAGAGTTTCTCAATCTTCTGCAGGGTTTTCTCGGAGATGTGAATAGCCTGTAACCAATAACAGGTTATGGCATATATAACTAATCTTACCAGTTCTAATCTTCCTCTAAACGACAGAAGCTGAGCCTGCCATCCATCTAGCCGGGATTGAACATATTGAATAAGCCCCTGGCAGTCCGCATCCTTCACATAATTAATAGACAGTGGCAGGCCGAGATATTTGACTGGAAGTTGTCCCATATCAATTTGAAGAAGAGACGACCACCTTTCTTTTTTAGGACAGTCTTTATTCAAATATATTTGGCTCTTCTTCCTATTCAGGTGGAGGCCTGACAGGTTCGCAAATTCTGCCAGCACTTCATTTAGCGCTGATAGACTCTTCTCAGTCGGTTCGATGAACACTAGCAGGTCATCTGCATAAATCAAGTGAGAAACTATTGGAGCGACATTCTGGTAAAGGGGGGTCATCCTTTTATGATGAGTAGCTATATCCATCAGGCAAGTATAATATTCCATTACTATGGTGAAGAGATACGGAGATAACGGGTCTCCCTGCCGTAGTCCCCAATTGCTGCCGAAGAAACCATAGGGTTGTCCTTTTATCAGGATCGAGAATGTGGGTGAGGTGATGCACTCTCTGATTCTATCGACCCACCAAGATTCAAACCCCATGCTTCGAAGCATTTGACACATGAATTCTATGTTTACAGTGTCATAAGCTTTCCTGATATCCAGCTTAATACAGCTCTTTCTTCCCCCGATTTTATTGAACTCCCGGACGAGTTCATGAGCGAGTAAGCAATTCTCCGCAATTGAACGACCTTTAATGAAGGCCGATTGATTCTCCGATATAAGGCCCTTAAGAATTTCCTGCATTCCGACGCACATAATGTGCGAAATAAATTTATATAACACATTGCAACAAGCAATCGAGCGAAAGTCTCCTAACCTGTTTGTCCCTTCTTTCTTGGAAATTAACGTCAGAAAAGTATGATTCAGTTGTCTCAGAAGTCTCCCGTTCTTCAAGAAGTCCTGTACTACTTCAAGTACTTGATGTTTGAGTGTCTCCCAGTGTTTTTTGTAGAAGGCGATATTGAACCCATCAGGCCCGGGGGATTTGTTAGGATCAGCTCCTCTCAAGTACTGCTCAATTTCTTCCATGGAGATGTCTTGCTTCAGAACTCTATTGCCCTCATCAGTGACTATGCGTTTGCATATTGTGCCCGGAAAAGAAGTCAAATAATCAGTCTGGTTGTATAGGGAGGTATAGAATCCTACGGCCTCCTCTGATATCACTCGATCATCCGATGCCCTTGTACCATCGCTATTGAGGAGCGTGGTAGGAGCATTCCTATGCTGGCGGGATCTAATAGTGGCGTAGAAGAACTTCGAGCACTGGTCGCCGTCTTTGAGCCACGAGCACTTGGCTCGTTGTTGAAGGTGCACCTCCTCGTGGAATATGGCTTTCCGAACTTGGTCCTGAAGTTGAATCTCCTCTTCTACCAGAGATGCATTCATAGGGTCTCTCTGAAACTGGGATTGAATGTGTTTAAGAGCTTCTTCCAGTTCGTTAAGCTTAGAGGGAGGCCGGGTCTTATTCCAAGACTTAAGGGCTTTCTTAACCGCTCTCAAGCGTTGCACCATTATGAACTGAGCATTCCCTGTGATGTGTGCCCCAAGTGCGTTAGCCACAGCATCTTCATAACCTTCCTCCATCGGCCAGGCGTTATTGTATCTAAACGGGCGTCTGCGGGGAGCTACATCCTCTATCAGCCGGATTAGAATGGGGATGTGATCACTCGTACCACAATGAAGTCCCTCTGCCTTGACGGAGGGGAACTTCTTGAGCCACTTGTTGTTACATAGGGCCCTGTCCAGCTGGCAGACTACCCTATTTTGAGCAGAACTATTACTCCAAGTCCATATGTTTCCTTCCCGGGCCATACACGATAATCCCGAGCTGAGTAAACAGTCTTGAAAGTCGGCCAGAATAGGTGCTGGAACTTGTCTTCCCCCCAGTTTTTCATCCTCCGCTAATATCGCATTGAAGTCTCCACAGAATACTAACGGGAGATTATCCGCTATTTCTGTCGAGACTCTAATGAGGTCCTTCCACAGTTGAAAGCGGCGTCGCCGATCATTATGACCATAGACTGCCCCTAGTACCACCTTTGTTTGTTAGCAATAAAATAATAAGTTGCTCAGAAGTAAATTTTACCTGACTAGCCCAAATTCGAGTGCCCCACATAGTCCATATGCAAGCCATCCCGCTAATGTTCAGATTATGAACACCTGACCACTGGGATGGGGTCCTGCTATTGATCCTTCTCTCATCCTTGATCTTGCTTTCTAAAATAGTAGCAATCGAACATTTGTTTCTGCGAACCTCGGAAAGAATTTCCCTCCATCTTCCTATAGAGTTTGCTCCTCTGATATTCCATGTGACGATTGTCATTGATTAATTTTGGGGAGTATCCCTTGGCCCATCGCCTCTCTCCCTGGGACGAGGGGAGGGGGCTATTCGGTTGTTCTGTTCTCTTCGTTGATCTCTATTCGTAGGGTTTATCTGTACGACCTCCGCCATCTGCCGAATCCAGTCCGGATTATCTCTTGTTAGCTCTGATGACCCCTCGGGGGCGTTGTCTGTGTCCATACTCCTTTCTTCTCTTCCCCGCTGAGTTCCTGGACTTTGATTATTCGGAGCAATCTTCTTCTCCGCTCTTTCCCTATCTCCTTCTTCTGGGTCTGAGTTGGACTGACCCAGTTGACCTCCCATTAATCGGTTGATCGCCTCCTCTGCGGAGGCATTGCCATAGGGAATCATCGCCAGGGGGTTTGCAGTGTTCAGAGAATTAGCCTCTGATTCACTCCGCTTGCCCAAGATTGATGCTGGAGCCACCATTATGCTATCTGGCATTACTTCCTCTATGTCTTCTTGTTCTCCCTGTTTTTCCGCTAGCAGCTCCTCCGAAGTTGCTTCCATTTGATGAGAATCTCTCTGCTCCTCAGCATTCTCCCCTTCTTCTCTCTGATCTGCACCTCCCTTATTCTTGTCCTGAGTATCCTTACATTGGACTAATGTGTGTCCAAAGCATCCGCACCCCGAATAAGATGGGGGTACCCATTCATATCCGACGTCCTGGGAGATCCACTCTCCGGAGGGGAGAAAAATGTCTATTTTCCTTGGCAAGATATCCAATACCTTTATCTCCACGAAAATTTGGGCATAGGATAGGCGCTGCCTTCTCGCCGTAGGAATATCAGTCCTAATTGGGGTCCCTACCATGCTAGCAATTTTCATGATCGAGGGAATACTCCATAATTGAGGTGATAGCCATGGCAGTCGAATCCATATTGGGACAGACGTTAGCCTGTCTTTCTCAAAGTTAGTCTCCGGTCGCCACCATTTTAGAATAATCAGACGCCCATCAAACGTCCATGGACCGCCTTCAAGGACCCGTGTCAGATCTTCCTCCAAGGAGAACTTAACAAAATAAAATCCGTTCCCTCTTGAGAATATTTCTATGTCTCCTTTCGGTCTCCACTCGTGGATCGCATACGCCCTTAAGTGCCCATAGAAGGGCCGATTCCCCATAACATATAGTACCAAGGTATTCTTCCAGTATTCCCTGGTCTCCAGTATATCTTCATCAGTAATTTCTGCTACCTTGACTCCATTAATTATGGTTGGTTCAATATACTGTAGGTCGGTCTCTCCCTGTGTCGTTGTAGGCTTGCAAAGATCTGCCCAGGAAACTGGTTTAGGTTGTGCCCCTCCGTTTGACGTTGGCTGCCGACGTTGGGTCGCCATCGTGACATGTTCCATCGATATGCTTCTTGTCTCCTTCCCCAGAGTTCCTCTTGTCGCGTCCTTGGTCGACAGGGCTTTGGGAGTTACTGTGTTGTTTCTTCCTTTGGATATATCCTTCCCCGCTTCCATACGACCATGAGAGGTACCTGACCTGTATTCCTTCCATCCCTCGCCTGAGTCTGATTCACTGCAGGTCGGTTTCCATAGCGCGGCCATGTTGGTCTGCGCCCGAAGTCCTGACCTCCTCCCCGACCCCATGTCTCCTTATTCATCTTCGGTTTTTTTCGCCTGCGCCTGCCCACCGTGGTCCAACCCCCTGCTTCATTGATTCTATCATCATCCCGTCGATCTTCATCTTCCCACCCTTCCGTCGTAAAATTTTCCGACGAACTTCCATCTTTCCGCCGCAGATTTCGGTGGATCCCTTGATTCGGAGGGTAATCGCCTCCGCTACTCATTAGGGTTAATTATATATATAAGTCCAGGTCGGGAGCCTCGCGGAAGTTCCGTCCGCCCCTCATCCGTTTGATCTAGCGGGTCCCCCTGATCCGATAGTGCAGAGGACGAAACTTTAGCATAACTTTTGATCCGATTATATATATATATATATATATATATATATATATATATATATATATATATATATATATATTTTTCACCACCTAAAATTATATATATATATATATATATATATATATATATATATATATATATATATATTCCACTATATAATGAGACTTCAAAACGACTCACTTTTGAGCTGTCTAAGCTGTAATTATATCACGGTCCATTATATTTTAATAAAAAAATAAATTGTGTAAAAAATTGTTAGTAAAAATTTAAATTTGTCAACATGGAGAATTGAACTCAACCAAACAAAAAAATACCTCTCACCTTAACCACATAAGTTGCAAGAGATATGTAATATAATCGAATAATATTCTTATTATACATTATTATACGTGCAAAATACGTGCATTTACTTTTATATATATATATATATATATATATATATATAAGAGAGCCTGGGGGTAAGCTGGTCCTTATTAAGAATGTTCTTTCTTCTATCCCTATGTATACTTTGGCAGCATGTTGCCCACCCCGGACCGTTCTCAGGGCGATTGAGAGAATGTTTACGGCTTTCTTTTGGGGTAGCAAGGATGGGGTTGCTATGAGGAGCTGGCTGGCGTGGAGGTTCGTTACTCGGACTAAGTCTGAAGGAGGCCTTGGGATCAAGTGTCTGAATGATATTATGGATGCCTTTTCTATGAAATTATGGTGGAAGTTGCGTCATGGGAAGGGCCTTTGGGTGGAGCTTCTTAAATCGAAATATTTTCGTAAGCGTCATCCATGCGATGCGTTTTTGACTTCCAAGTGCTCCCACATTTGGCGACAGATTTTGCGGGGGAGGAAATTGGCAGAACCGTATATTTCTCTCAGACTTGGACGTGGTGAGGGCTCAGCGAGGTGCGAAGCGTGGATTCCGGGGGGTCCTCGGTTGGGTAGCGTTGCTATTCCGTCGGTTGAGGGAGTGGCTACTGGGACCAGACGCGGTACGGGGAGACGGATTCGGGTGCGGCGGCGAGCCCAGGCGGTGGCGCCTGCTGCCTCCGGCCAGGCGGGCATTTCTTCGGCCAGCATGGGGTATCGAGTTGGGGGGGAGAGCGCTGACTCGGCGGCGTTGCAGCGCCCGGTGTTCTTATCGTCGCGGGTTCCGCTGGTTGATGGCACCGGGGAGCTAAGGAGGTCGGCCAGATTTGCCGAGAGGAGGGTGCTTCTCCCTCATCGACCGGTGACTGTGAGGGCTCTATCGGATAGGAAAAGGAAGATCCGTGATTCTTGGGCGAGGAACTCTGACAATGGTGGTCCGGCTATTCGTTCGTTTTGGACAAACGCTGGATGAGATTTGCCTTTGTTCTTGGAGCAGTTTGGGGAAGAGGCAGCGTGGCGGCTCAGAGTGGCAAATCTGACTTGTACTTCGGTTCCTGACTCATTGGTTTGGGGAGAGAAGAAAGGAGCTTTCTCGATGGCATCAGCATGGAGGTGTTGCCGGGTAAGTGTATTCCGACGAAGTGGAGCATTCTGATGTGGCGGGTATGTCATAACCGGCTACCCACTGATGACAACATTCAAAAGATCGGCTTCCATATGGCTTCCCGGTGTCATTGCTGTCTGGCTGGGCACGGGGAGACCCTTCAACATATTTTCTTCCACGGGGATCTTGCTTTGGAGGTCTGGTCTGTCTTCCGGGGTTTCTTCAAGGCACGGATGCATAGAGATTTTTTTGCCTTTCTTCAAAGGTGGTGGCGGGGTTCGAGAAGTCATCATCGGAGATCATTGGCCGGTGCGATCATATGGGTGCTCTGGAAGAACCGGAACAAGCATCGCTATGAGGGGCGTACTGCTGGTTCTGCTTTCTTGGTTCGGGAGGTGAAGCGACAGTTTCGGAAGTCGCTTTCGGGTTGTCATCATCTCCCGTCTATTCCGCATTGGGCTTTAGAGTAGTGCTTTTCTTGTTTTCCTCTCTTTATTTTTGTTACCTATGAGGTCGGATGTACTCATTACCCTCTTTTTTCAATAAAGGTAACGATTTCAAAAAAAATAATATATATATATATATATATATATATATATATATATATATATATAAGAGAGAGAGAGAGAGAGAGAGAGAGAGAACAATTTCACCACCTAAAATAAAAAACTAGACAGAAATCAGGTTTCAAGATCTTTCTGGTGTGGGGTGTTGTGTTGTGTTGTGTTGGTTGCTGCTCCCCATGGACCATTAATGCACAACTTTCCATTCTTATGTATGTATATTGTAGCTAGACAGTCTTCATATTTTCCTTGTTTTGGTGAATATATCCTTGTATCCAGAAACAGAAAGTACGGACACCGAGGATTACACACAGGCAAGCAGTAACAAACCTCAAACACAAGGACAAAAGGCTTCTGGCAAAACATAATATAATAGACATAACAATACACACACCTCATCTCCATCTGCTCACTAACAAACTTAAATCTAAGCCTAAAATTACTAAAAGCCATGATGTCCCAATGACGATGCTTTCAGTCCTCACATGATGGAGCAAGCGTTGGGGTTGTCATCACTGAACATGTTGGCGAGGTGGTCGTCCTGGGAGGAGGAGGAGGAGGAGGCGTGGATGGGGACTCCGGCTGCGTCCATCCTCCTGACGTAGCCGGGGGGCGCCCTCTTGTCGTAGGCGCCGGCGACGTAGGGGTGGCTGACGAGGTTGTAAGGGACGTAGGGCCACACCTCGGCCTTCTTCCCCGTCGACTGCGCCTTCTTCAGCACCTTGCTGGCCTCCACGTACCCGGTCACTGCCACCCTCTGCTGCTTCCTGTTGATTTCCACCCTCTGCACTCCTGATGACAACAGAAATCATTCCCAAATGAACAACAAATATGGTGAAGGAAGTGTTTCTGTTCGAAAATAATTACACTGACCATCATTTTTCTTTATAAATTTTACGATTTTTTTGTATAAGGGTATCAGGTTTAGATCTAATTAGACTTTGCATACTGAATTTGTTAGTTTTAGACTTTAGGTACTCGATCTTTTTAGTGACAAAATTAGACTTTTAGTGACAAAATGAGCCTTTTAATGACGAATGTTCGTCACTAAATGTGTCGCTACAAAGTTCAAGTATATAAAGTCTAAAATGGATAAATCCAGTACCAAAATCTAATTAGGTGCTGAACGTGGTACTCTAATACAAAATAATTCTAAACTTTATAAAACAAAGATAAAACAAAGAGATGGACAGTGTTATAAGTTTGAAAAAAGCTATTTTGTCCGCAGACGGACCAGTCCGTCCGTCTGTGTGGCACTTCCTCATTGGCCTTCTCTTGTTAACGTGGGGCCCACGCCGACGTCCTGCCAATGGAGAAGTGCCACGTGACGGACAGGCTAGCCCATCCGCAAGCCAAATAGCAGGGTTGTATAAGTTTCTATATTCCGTATAATTAGCTTCAAAGTAGAAATAGTTCTACAGTAAATGTAAAATATAGAAATAGTTAATGCAAATTGCTCAAATATATATATATATATATATATATACCCTTCATTGAAGAGAGCGCTTTCTTGACTTTGAGCTCACAGCCATCGCAGTCCATCCTGACCTTGAGCTCCACTGTCTGCAGCTGCTTCCTCTTCTTGTTGTGCTTGTGGCCACTGCGGCTCACGAGGTCAGAAAAGTAGCCCATGGTGTTATCAAGCAGGACAAGTCCCTTGTGGAAAAGAGAAGGTTCTTCAAGAGAGAGAGAGAGGTTTGGAGAGGAGGAAGGGGTGTTTTGTTTTCTATGAGAAGAGAAATGAGAGGAGAGAGAGGGGTCGGTTTTTATAGTGTTGTGTGATAAAAGAGGCTCTTTCTGGTGATTCTTTCCTTAGCACTGCCCTCTCTTTCTTTCTTTCCTTCTTTCTTTCTTTCTATACAGCTTTTGGAAGTTCAGCTCTCGAGCCTTTCTTATATAGGCCATAAGGGAAGCAAAGTGGGGAGGAGGAGGAAGAATATTAAAAGAAAGAAAAAGATTGGAAAAGAAAGGAGGCAACAGCAACACTGTTGTTGGAAATTTCAAAAGGAAGAAACAGTGTACTTGCATCACTTATGTGGGGGGAGTCTTCTGGATGGCATGTCTTTTGGAGAGCTAAATCTAATGTCTAGGTTAGTGAGTTAGCCCCCTCCTCATAAATCCATGAGTTTGTTCTTGGGATTAAGTCTAACATTTTAGAAATTAGCATTTTTTTCATGAGATTAAACCCACACAGCCAGGAGCTTATGCCTCTCCCTCGTTGTCACTTAAGCTAGGAATGACAACATTTTCAAGTGATCCTAGCGATGCAGACGGTAGCGACCCAAATCCTCCCATAAGACGAGATGAGACGAATGAGAGTGGAAAAGCAAAGGATGGGTGGAATATCATAAAGAGAAGAGGGAGGGGAAGAAGGAAAAAATGAGTCGATATCGAATCGACCAAATCTGAAGTCGGGGGCATATAGCAGGAGGAAGCCAAGCTTTTCGTTGGGGTGGGAGTGCTTTTAAGAAATCGATCAACATGTAGGATAAAGTCGCGCCGAGTAGACATAATGAACATACTAATCAGGAGAGAAAGCGCAAAAGAGTATGCTAAAATGACACAATCGGAAGTAGGATGAAATATCCAATGCCAACCCTATCTCCTATTCTGAGGTGTGCAACTCGATAGTGGTTAGGGAGGAATCGAATTACATGTAGAACTCAAATGTGGTGAATGGAGTTGAAGTGGCAGAGATGACGTGTGAAGCTCATACCCAAATCCATGACTTAAGTCCATACCTAAACCCATTCAAAACCACGTCCCCTCTCTCCCCTGAACCCGCGTGCACAACCCCCCCCCCCCCCCCCCCCCCCCCCTCCCTTCCGGATCTAACCTTTACGTAACTCTTCAGAAACCCCTTCTCCACAGAAACTCCATTCCTTCTCCTTCACTATCTCATAACTCTCTCCCTACTCCACCAAATCCAAATCCGCGATCGCCACCGCGCTCCCCTCGCCGCCCTCTCCGAACCCAGACCCCACTTCCCCCATTTCCGAGCATCCGACCGCCGCCCGTCCGGCAGCAGTCGGCCGCACGTCGCCGTCCGCCAGCCCCGCGCGCGCCCCGGTTTCGCACGACTTCGCCCACGTATCCGTCCGTGTGCACGCACGTGTCCGTACTCGTCAATCCCGACGTTCCGAGTCCGAGGCCTCCCCTCGGTACTCCTTCGTGCAAGTTTGGGTAACCCCTTTCCTCTTTTCCCACCTTCTGTTTGTTCTCAGAACACATTTGAGTTTCTGGCCTAGAAATCGCCTATGTAGATTCAGAATAGGTTCTATAGATAATTAATTAGGTTATGTGGTTTGATAATTTAGCTTTCTGTGATGTAAATTAGTAATGTTGTAATAATAATCATTTTAGAAAACCTTATATATACATTATTGGTTTTAATTGATTTGTAGCTCAATCTTCATAATTTAAAAGGTGGTTTAAAATGATTTAAGTTGATTAAATATATAGTTAGGATTATCTTTTAAATTTAATGTTAACTTGTAGAGATTTTTAAACCAAATAATGATTTAATATTTTGTTTACAAAAAATTAGTTAAATAAATATTCGTTTAAAAGTAACATCTTTAAATAAAAGTTTTGTTAAGTAAATAGTATAATAAAAATTAGATTTCGTTAAATGATTATAAATATGGTATATTTTAATCAAAATGTTTTATAAAGAGAATAATATAATAAAAACTAATATTTATTTAAAAAGGTTATTTTGGTAATGGTATTTAATATTAAAACCAGAAAACTTTTTATAATAACTTTAAACCAATATTTTGGTAAGAAAACATATTTTTGCGTATTTATTATTATCTATGTTTAAAGGTGATTTTTTTTCATAATTTATGAAATGTCTAAAAGATATATTTTATGAAAATCATTCTGATTAAATAAATTCTATTTTAAAATGTTATTTAAATAAAAACTATCTTCTTACGAAAATTACTAATTTCGAGAAATTCATTTAAAAGTATTTTCCCTATTAATTAATATTTACGACAAAATCTATATTTTATTGAAACGGTTATATCTTAACTTTTAGTAACAAAATCTATTTTTATATACAAAGTGGTTTCCAATTAGGATCACCAACCTGCCTGACTTAGCCTAGTATTGCACCTTAGAATTAGAACGTAGTTCTGGTTACTAAATCTGGTACTACGATCTGTAGGTTCGGGACCTTAAATCCTAGCGGTTACTTGCTGCTCGTCGCATTCCACGTCAAGGAGTTATCCAAGGCAAATTTCATATCTACTCCATGTCTATGTCTTTATTTTAATAATTAAATGTATGCATCAGTTGATTACATGTAGTATAATGACACTGATTCACCGTGGACCCCTCTCGGACTCCACATCGATTGACGGATTATTGGATTACTATATTGACTCATTGACTCATTGACTTATTGCTTGGGGATTGATTGGGAGAGTAGTATAACGTCTGTGACCAAAGCCAAATATCGATCATTTATTGCCTCGCGCTAATCCCTACCACACAGGGGGTTGAGCCGTACCGTATACTATTCGTTTTGGCCAAAAATGTTAGTATACATATTGCCTCACCAGCCGATCACAGGCCCTGTTATATACTCAAAACACTAGCTTAGTATTGCATCATGCTGGACATTGACATCATCTTGCTTGTCGGTCTCTTTTTACTATTAAATACAAAAATATATTGTTTCTTAAATTGTCTCGCATTTTTTTATTTATTATTAATTTAGAAATGCTAGATGTGGAGGAAATATGTTTCTTGTTCACTCATGACTGGAGACCCAACATTTTTAGGTGACAGTGACGAAGAGGAGCTGTCTTATTGCACTTTCTACGGGACAGACTTGGGTCCCACAGAGGCTGAACCAGGAACCCCAGAACCCTAGAGTGTTGGCTTAGTACTTTTCTTTTTCTTCCTTTTTAGAATAGTTGTAATAAAATGAATTGTGTTGTTGTTTTATTTCCATTTCAGACCAGTTTCAGTTTAATAAAAAATGTTTTATTTTTGCTAGATATTTCTGTATGTTGCCTTTCACTGCTTGATACAGCTTACTGCCGCCGTCTCACAACGGTGCAGGCTGGACATGATCTGACTAGACCCATTACTTTGGAATTGGGTCATGACATGACGAGCGATGATCTAGCAGAAACGACAAAGAACAGAAAAAAACACGATAGTATTATACGTAATGGATACAAGACCATTCTTAACCCAACTATGTACTTATGCATTAAGGAATGGCATCCCATATGGTTCGGTTCGGTTTGATTAATTTTGGTCCTATTTCGATTTTGAATTTTTAGAATTTTAATTTTAATTATTTTGTGACTATTTCGATTAGGTCGAAATCGAATCGGTAGCTTTCTTAGAAGCTAAAGGGAAAACATACAGCAAAAAAGAGAGAGAAGAAGTCTGATAACACACATACAGTTTGAAGTGAACAACAATTAACATGATTCTTTGCCTTTTGAGTGGCATATATATTATCCATATGGTAGATATGCAAAATCATAAGTAAAATTGTAAAACTAAATTATATGTAGAGAGCTGCTATGTTGTCCACTATACGTCAGTTTGTCCGTCATGTGTCGTCGTCTTATTGGCAGATTAATCGACAGAGAGCCTATAAATATAGGAGATCGTCAATGGAGTGCAGCCACAGGGTCAGGGTGGACCTGCGGGGAAGTAAGTTTTTCAGAAAATTTACTGTAGAGTAACAGATTTTGAATAAATTACGTACAGGATAACATGTTTGGAGATTTTACAAATAGGAAAACAAGCCACTAGATATTGTAAGAGGGTGACTAGAGACAGAGAGAACACAAGGATTTTACGTTATAGAAATTATTTTAGATGATTGGGAGAAAATTGTAGAATTCAAAAAAAAATATTTGAAGGTGAACGTTGAAGAAAATATGAAGGTTGATTTATAAATAAGAATAAATTTTGTGTGACATAGTGGTATTGGAGTTTAGTGAATATGAGACTCGATTTAAACAAGTCCAAGGATTCCTTAAACTGGATTTAGAGGTTTCGGATCTAATTTAAAACGAGGTGAAGGAATTTGAAATTTTGATTAAATGAATAAGTGTTGACTCCTAAAAAGAGGGGTATGTTTCGTGAAAAATGTTTTGGAAGTTAAAGATTTTTTCTATGGTGATTGTGGTAAAGGTTTAGATGACTGAAGGTTATAAAATTTTGATGATAGTTATATAGAGGTTGATTTTCATATTGGGACTTGTGAGAAAAAAAAATATATGGTTTGGCAAATGATAAACTGATAGTATTAGAGAGGGATGATTTGCTGACTTCGTATGAAATCTTTTCCTGTTTTCTCTAAAAGGGGTTTTCAATATCATTGAATCCTAGTTTCCTTAATCATGACCAAATCGACTTCGATTATCTTTTCTTATCATATTTATATCGTGGGTTGTACTTAATTGAATTAAATTTGATTGTGACCTGAATCTCCATCCTTGTATGCTCGATCTCAGACTTTGTTGAATCTGTCCTCCATATTGCCTAAATCTTGATTTTCCCAATTTGATCAACTTAGGTCGTATCGAGACTAAATATTCTTAATATGTATTGTGATTGGAATTTTCCATGAAATTGGCTTTAATTCTTTAACTTTGATTTTGATTTTCTTTTTTTTTCTGAACCCTTTAAAGATAATGGGTAGTTACTTTTCTTTATTTTTATGATAAGTACCAGTTTTATATAGGATGTTAGACTGCCTTACAGTTTTGATGGTTTGTTGTTTCTGTAACTTCTCTAGTTTAACACCCTAGATTGTTTGTGTGTTGATACCATAGTACTGTTTTGACCTAGAATGATTAGTGTACCTAGGTGAGACTTCCAACTGCTACGGTATGCCCTGACCTTGTATACTATTCTTTCAAATTGCATGATTTAGATAAAAAAAAAATTAGACCTTGATTGTTGGGAAATAGGGACGTCATCCCATTTGTATCAGTTGTAGATATATATAGGTTAGTCCTTGATGTGGGGATGTGTGTTTATAAACATATAGCTTATGAGATTTATGAGAGATTATAGTATCAGCCTTGATGGGATGTACTTGTCTTTTGGTGAGTATAAATGTGTTATGAGAGATAGGGGCCTATATGTCTTAGTAATGCATCGTTCTTATGGTAATAGAATTTATTAATAGATGGTTAATAGGAAGATAATAGTTTGAGCATACCTATAGCCTATGATCAGTTCCTTTTCATCCTTAGTTAAGACCACTTTAAAATAGGTCCAGTCCCTTGGATATAGGTTCCAGTCCATATTTTATTGAAGTTCCATTACCGCCGTACAGCAGAGCAGTATTGGAGGTATTCCTAGCTTGACACTTTTTAGATGTCCGTTTATTATTCCAGTGTTAGGAAGTGTTACCTTAGATATTGGGTAGGTTAGAGGCTCTAGAAGGAGTACTATCGATCTTAAATTTCGAGGACGAAATTTTTCTAAGGTGGGTAGAGTTGTAGTACCCAGTTTTCCAAATGAGGGTAATTTTGAAATTTTGTATTTATAATTATTTTAATAATAATATTTAATTCATGATATGATTTTTGGTGATTTTAAATCATTTTAAATTTTTTAAAATTAATGACTTGTGGTTTTGACGTTTTGCTAGTGAAACCCTAGAGACTGTTTGACCTAGAGCCTAACAATGTGATTATGATATTTTAATATCATTTTTGGCCTAAGGATATTTTTACATTTGACCTCTTTGAATTATTTTGATATTATTTTATTATTTATGATATTGTTTTGGGGTCATTTGAGTCGGGTTCGAATTTTAACTCAATCCGACTTGAAACGGAGACCCGGGGGTAGTTGACTCTAGTAGGACCCACACACTAGTTAGGTATGGCCCACATGATATTAATTTTAGTCCACATGATAGAAATATTTTAGTTAGAGGTTAGACTAATTATTATGGATAAGGTTAGTGTGATTAGAGACTTTAGAATGACTAATTTAGCCCCAACCAATTAGCCCTTTCCTAATACTCATAGAATAGGTTAGTGGGGGCATTTTGGACCTTACCATAATAGGACAAATAGCCCATATGGCCAGCCACTTTGGGAGAGGATAGGCTCAAGTTCATTCATTATTCTCATCCACACTCTCTCTCTTGTTCTTCCCCAAATTCCTAGAGAGCAATCCCTAGCAATTTCTCCACCAAATCCTTCCATTTTGCCACCAAATCTTCTTCTTTCCTTCTCCATTCTAGCCAAGGAGGAAGCTACCCAAGTTTGGGAGGATTCGGAGCTCGTTCGTGTCCTTTTGGAATCTCTACGTGTCGGTGTCGCTCCGGGAAGGCTTTTCTTCTATTCGATCTACCGGGAGGTATAAATTCCTTCTCCTTTTCATTTCCTCATGCATATAGGTCTATTTTAAACCCATAGGAATGATCCCCATGGTTGTATCTCCATTTGTGTCCATTTTGTGTCCATTTGGAGGTCATAGGAGTGTCCTTTGTGTTGTGGATGTGTTCATGTTACATATATAGATTTATATATATATATATATTGTAATGAGAGTGTATCTATATTTATACATGTAATAAATGGTTCATGATGATTATATAATCAAGTTTGTGAGTGTGGTTCCTCATATTATTATTTCTATTATTGTTGTGGATATTAGGATATATATTGTGTATTCTTTTGGCTCAAACTATCTAAATCCGTCATGATTTTTATCCACGTTTTTAATTTCAGCCCTAACTTAGAAATGTCATAACTTCTAGCTAAAAGCTCGGTTTAATCTCCCATTTTTTTTAAAAGAAGCATATTGAAGTTAGCTTTCCAAAAACATGTATTAGTAGGCCTAATTTTTTCTGTAACTTTCTGGAGAATTATTTGAGTGTCAGCTGTACGAAAGACAAACGCGTTCTCGGTGTTTTCGCGATTCCGGGAGTTTCCGGAAACGAAAATGCGCTCCGTTTAAAGTTTCGGAAAGCTAACACATAGATCTATAACATACTTTAATTCTAGGATTTAACTCATGCTGAGTTGGTACAGTATTGATTATTAGTAGAAGTTACTATTCGGTATATGCATTTTGTGCATCCTTGTGTGTAATATAATGTTCTATTTAATTTTAACCCATGTTAATGTATATACATTATGTAACTAAATAGAGAATGTAAGCATGAGTAAATGGTTAAATAAATGATGTATGAGGTGTAAGTATCATATCTAATGTAAGCATGTATAAGTATGGCTTGTAATGAATATGTAGGTTCCGTAGTATGTAATGTATGGTGCATATAGTAGTGCAAGAGAATAAATAAATGATGAATGAATGCAAGCATGAATGTAATGTAATAATAGATGTAATTTATGCAATATACAAGTTAATAAGATGTAATGTTCTATGTTAACACAAATCCTATATTACCTCATGTATCCCCCTTACACTATGTTGACACTATCACACTTGACACATTGTTCACTTCCACTTTGACACTCTTTGATATGTATACACTATGTATGCCCATTTAACCCTCACTTGACCCTTTGCCATGTTCACATACACACACATAGCCTCTTAAATAAGTATTTATGAATATAGTTAACTTAGCTATGTATGTATATTATATATATGTTAGCATATTGTGTTGTAATATATAAGTTTATATAACCATTTGAAATGCCATAATTATAGACCTAATGTTGAATACCAATATATGTATGTGTATATATGTGTAGACATATATAGCTTAAAGTAATAGATTACCTAGTGTATATCCAATGTGAATTCTTGCCTATTTGAGTATTGAATAATTGCATGCTATATAGAGTTGGGTGTATATTGACTTGTATAGCCTTGTATTGAAGTGTGCTTGCTAGGATAGTCTTGGTTAGGCCTAGTAAGACTTACTGGGTTAGGACATGACCTAGTTTGACCTAGTTTGACTAGTGCAGTTGACCAGAGTTGACCAAGGGTTGACTTTGGCCTAGTTTGACCTAGATTCATGTAGAATGCATTGTAGTGCTTTATATTACCCTTCTGGACATGTTGTGACTTGTGCTGTTCTAATTAGGAGCCAGACACCTCTCCTCGGACAGTATCTTTACCTTGGAAATTCAGATATCAGGCGAGTACATTCTCTGATCATTTCATATCCTGCTTAGAATTATATTCCTGCTTTTGATTACTGTACTTGATGTTGTCACGACATTATCACGGATTAGTACTATATGGATCTTCTCATGCGATGTTATCCCCCTCGGGAGCATCGGGTACATTGTGTCATATGCGTTTCACTTTCACCGTGTACTCATGTGCTTTCATTACATGTGCACTCCTGTGAATCTTGTACTCTCATGTTCACGGAGCCCCATGTATACTATCATGTGCACCCTATATGGGCCCCCATGTGATATTCTGTGCAATAACATAACCTGTTTAGATCCTTGTGTATTGATTGGGGAAAACGGGAGAGTGCTAGTAGTCGTGTGAACAATTCCAAAATAGTGTAGATCCTGTGCGCCTCTATATCCTGTGCAAATCTGTCATATTCACATGTGCTATCTCGTACTCGGACTCACTAGCCACTGTTAGTTCTCTATTTATAGTAGATATTTCTATTACAGTTCTCTCTCCCTATTTACATACTGTATTTCTTCAGATCCTGTATTTTACTCTACTGCGTGTTTATATTTTCTAACCTGCTATGATCTGTTGAGATGTACTGTACTCGTTCCAGTCTTGACTGGACCTGTTGATAAATTTTACAGATAGCTTGGGGATTGCCTGCTAGCCTAGAGGAGACACAGTAGAGGTTGTTTAGGTAGTTATTTCATTTTGTCTGGAGCTGTATTTACTTTGTGGATTACTGTATTTGAGTTTTGAGATGTATTTCTGGGTTTATGTATCTTAGACACTTAGACTTCTATCTCCTGTATTTATTTTAGATTTCATGTTTTATCTATCTTTATCATGCTCTACCTTAGATGTGATTGAGATTGTATCTGCTATGTCACCCCCATTCGGGGAGTATAAACTATTTAGTCTTATACTGTTAGATGCATTGAGACCTAGGACAGCGTTCTACCGCCGATACTGCGGCGTAGACTGGGCGTTGTTACGTTCTCGTGCCCTAACTCTAGGGCGCGGGTCGTGACACGTTTTTAGTGGTGGCCCATGCAGGTCGAGACTAAAGTGTAGTGGTATTCGAACTTGAGTACCACTACAGCCTGCAGTTGGATTAGGATATATTTTGAAGGTACTCAATCACAGTTAGGAACCCTTGAGAGATTTTCGGGACGACCCTTGAGAATCTTATTTAACTTCGATTTAAAAACTCTCTTTTTTTTTCCATGATTTGTTTTATCTTTACTTTCTGTTGTTAAATTTGATTTTTTTTATAGATTTGTAATGCCTGTGTTCGTATTACGTATTTTAGGATACGTATACGTATTTTATTCTGTATTGCATGATTCCTTGTTTAGCTCTCGGCTTGGTTTAATTCTCGGTTTGGGTTGGCTTGGTTCGGCCGGCCCAATGCTTGGTTCATCATGGGCCAAGGGTGGAGCACCTTAACCTATGCTTCTCCTTCATTTCCACCACAACCCCCTCTTTATTATCTCCACCAACCTTCTCTCTCCTCCATAATTCTCATTTACTTCTCCTTCCCCCATCATTACTCTTCTCCACCAACCAAGAACACCATAGGCAAGTGCAACTTGCTTCCACAAGAGAACTCCTTTTGATGGTTTTATTAGCTTCTCCTCATGATTCTAAACCACATTAGAACTTGTCATTTTCCATTTTGAGGCTTTAATTCTTGTAGATCTAGAAATTAGTTATTTTCGGATTTTGGTAGTTTTGATCTATCAAACTTCCTTGTTTTCAAGTTTTGATGGTTCCATGTTGTAGAGAATTTTATTCTACCCAATTTTGACCTTTCGAAAGTTGGATTCGGACTTGTTTTGACCAAGATATGGACAATTGAAGCTTAGATCCAACTTTAGAGTTCTTGCTGTTCTTGCCATTTGGAGAAGACAGTGAACAGCGAGCTAGCTTTTTAGCTTAAGCCGCTGAGCTGTACGCTGCTCTTTAGCGAGCGTACGCTAGCCTTGGTACGCTGCTCTTTAGCGAGCGTACGCTAGCCTTGGTACGCTGCTCTTTAGCGAGCATACGCTAGCCTTGATACGCTGCCTGTTGGCAGCGTGTCTTTTGCTACACTAGCGTGAGCGTGCCCTAGACCCTTTCTTACGCTAGCTCGAGCGTACGCTGACCTGTAGCTTGAGCGTGCCCTGGTGTACGCTGACCCTTGTGTACGCTTCCCATTGGAAGTGTATGGACCCTTTGGTACGCTAGCTCGAGCGTACGCAGACCTGATGCGTACGCTAGCTTGAGCGTACGCGTGCCTTGGTACGCTAATTAAACGAGCAAGGCATACGCTGGCCTCAAGTGTACGCATGACTTGAGCGTACGCTGGCCTGAGCGTAGCTTGCACTGAGCGTATGGCCTTTGGCTGACTTGGCCTCATGTCAGCGTGTCAGATTTGGTTTTATTTTCCTTAGGCTTGGTCCTTCTATAGCCCTGTATATTGATATTTTATTAGGTATTTTACACCCATTTTATATCCTTACGCCTTTTGTCATGAATTTGATAATCACGAATTTATGTAATATGTTTGGAATTGATAACTGAGCCTAACACGATAGTGACCCGTAGTGGTGCACTCCTGACAAGAGTACCCTGGCATGACCTGATAGTGGCCCGTCGTGGCGCACTCCTGACAAGTACACTTGACCTGATAACCTGGCATGATTATCTCGAATAAGCTGTTGCGACGGCTACCTGACATGACATGACCTGTATAATAACCTGGACACCGTGGGCGATTGTGCTTGTATAAATAAACCAGTCCTGTCTTGCATCATGTCTAGGATGGGACTCCTGAGTACCACGGTCAGGAGTACCTATTGAAATAAACTAAGGACTAATAACTAGATTAATACATTAGTCATGAAGAGATTTCCCAGCTACAGGCAATCCCGTTACCTGGGCACGCCTTGGGATCTGTAGCCTGCCGTCGAGTAGGGCACATTTCCAGCACACTGTCATGTGTCGCACCCTTCAAGCTACCTAAGGGTACATTCGTTTCCTGAACGATGTACCCACCTGAATTCAACTCTAATCTTTTAACCCGGGGAACCTGGATGGTCTGCAGGGCTTGTGGCTGTGGAATAATCTCACTGCATCTTGCTAGTAACTAGGTCTGTGATAACCCTAGTTAGTTAAAGTATCAAGCCGTAATTCTTGCTTGGCCGTAAAATGATTGGACGGAGTCTAGTCTTGCCCTGATCCTGTTCCAGATTATTGAATGACCAGAATGCTTGTACTTATTTTACTGATAAATGGTGAGAATTCCAAGTTCTGTTCAGACGAAGGGTTACAACCCCGGCCCTTGTTTGGTTTACGGGTTGTAACCTGGTTATCTGAATAAGTTCCATGGTTATCTCGTCGTATATCATCCTGGTGTATTTCCTTTATTTTCAGTTCTTACTTTTATTTATATCTTGTGCTGATTGCTGGTTTTAGTTCTTAAGTGAAGCCTCCTTTGTGGCACTTGCTCTTTCTGGGGTCTGACCCAGCTGGTTTTGTGTGGCCAGATTTCGGAGCAGCTCCAGAGGATCTACCGACCTTCCTGCCGGATGGTGAATACTAGAAGGAATCCCGGCAACGAGTGGGTTTTATTTTGCTCTTCCACTCCCTTGTAAAAATATTCTTTTGAGGCGTTTAGCCGACGAGCACCTGTTTAGCTCGATTGCACTTACTTACTGTCTGCCTACGGGCTGTAGCATGATTAACAGATCCTAGGGTTGATCATGTATGACTAAACTCTTGCTAGTCCTAACATTTTGTAACGACTAGCTTCATGAACAGCTGAATATGTAATATTTGGGATGCCTTATCACTACAAGAAAAATGGCTTTTCTTGACGGTTTTTCCCCGTCAAGAAAGACTTTTCTTGACGGTTTTGGATCCGTCATCTAGGCCCCCGTCAAGAAAAGTCGACACTTTTCTTGACGGTTTTTTGTTTGTATCCTTGACGGTTTTAAACCGTCAAGAAACATGCGTTATCTTGACGGTTTTAAACCGTCAATAAAACAAACAAAAAACCGTCAAGAAAAGTGTCGACTTTTCTTGACGGGGGCCTAGATGACGGCTAATAACTGTCAAGAAAAGTCTTTCTTGACGGGGAAAAACCGTCAAGAAATTGTTTTTTGGTGTTTGCAAACCGTCACGAAATGAATTATTTTTTGACGTTTTTGCAACCGTCAAGTTAAAAACCGTCAAGGAATAAAAAAATTTGCCGTTTTACAACCGTCAAGATAAACATAATATATTCCAGAAATCCAATTACCAAATACACATAATTACACAGAATCCAATTCCAGAATCAATATATAATATCACAAGCATCACACAACTATAATACACAATTTTTATATTAAAAAATACGTTGTTCGTACATCCAAACATCCAACAAGTACATCCAACCACAAACACGTTCGTACACCATAAATATCCTAAACATTTATAGGAGTAAATTAACTAAAATATCTCTGAACCCAGAGCAGCATGCAACAAGTACATCCAACAAGTACATCCAAACGTCCAACCACAAACACGTTCGTACACCATATATACATATCCAAAACATATTTACAGGAGTAGATTAACCAAAATATATCTGAACCCAGAGCAGCATTTCCTTTAGGTTAATCTGCAAACAAGGTGAACATAACATTATAAGTCAGCAACACAACTGAAATTCAATCAAATTTTGAATGGACAGAACAATCTAGGGAGGACTCAAATGTTGCAGTAGTTTAAATGTGCAGGAAATCAGTTGGGGAAAAAAATACAGAAATAGAGAGACAGTTCATTTTAACATTCAATTCCCAATTAACATCAACAACAACCCCCAACCATCTCAGATATCACAGCATAGAAAACAACTAAGGTTAAACCCAGTTGAGTTATAACATTCAGTTCTTACTGAAAACTCAAATTATTTAGCAATTTCAAACCCAGACTAAACCCATATTCCCAGATTTGCAGTTCATAATACCCCCATATACTAGTTAACATAGGATACAATCTCAGATTTATAAAATGGAACCCATTCTCAGGTTGGGGTCATATCTGTCAATACTCAGTCCATTAGAAACATATGATATCACAAACAAATGCAATGTATAAAACTCCCAATTCTGGAAAAGCACAACTAATATACATAGGTAACAGAAATCAAGCAAAAGTATCATGTTAGTTTTTGAAATCAAGAAAAACATGTGAGTATCAGAACTCTACATCAGAAAACCCAAGTATACATATGAGTCTCAGGCATGGTTGCATGTTACCATATCAATTTACATTTAGCAATCAAGTAAATTTAATGAACATTAAAACTCAGAAATGGTTCAGTTAAGCACTCAGTTTAGCACTCTTAACATATTAAGCAATCCCAACACCAATCTCAGGTTTTAGACATTCATTAAGAACCCAGTTATATTCAACAAATCAAAGACTCCATTTCTCGGTTAACATGTGAACTCAGGTTTCAAGCATACCAAATAAACCCAGTTATATTCAACAAATCAAAGACTCTTGCTATTAAAACCCCATTACTTGTCATGCCACAGGGCTATACCAACCAAGGTTCACAGTATCGGTATCGGACTATTCCTATGAGTATTGGTATCGGCAATATCGGTAGTATCGGCTGTATCGGATCGGAGTATCGGATTTTTTGGTATCAGAAAACAGACAATTATTAATAAATTATTTACATTTAAAAACATATATTTTATACATTTAGGCATAATTTTAAGTATTTTCAGTGTTATTTCTTAGTAGTTTTGAAACTAAATAAAATATTAGTCACCTTACCGATTGGCTTACATACAATAGATTGATTTTCTTCTTTTACATGCTTTTACAACCTTATTATGCTTTAAACCCTTGTTGATTTGTCTTTTTCGTTTAATTTTTCTTTGCCGAATTGTCCGGAAAAGAGACCCTCATTGTCGGTATCGGCCAGTATCGGGTATCGGTCGGTATCGGATCGGGACATGCCAAACCGTATCGGTATCGGCCGTATCGGATCGGTATCGGCCGATACTTTAAACCATGATACTCACTCTCTATTAACACACAGAGAAACACATGACACTCCTGACACTAGCCAACCCTCTACTACAAACACTCGAGACACTACTTCTTCCCATACACTCACTCACACATGCCGTACATCACTTCCTAAGCTCAGACTAAGGGGGTCAAGCCCCTGCCACTGAAGCTCACTCTGCTGCAATATTGGTCAAGGCACTGCCCTCCTACTGCAGACCCATCAAGGCCTGCTCCTTACTGCAACTGGCAGTTCCCCCCCTGCCTGCAGGGGCATAAACCCCATCCATTGACCTGCCTGCACTCCAAGGTTAACTGTTATTCTAACAGAAAGTAGGGAGCAGTCCCCAACTGATAACAACAGTCCCAATTGTTAACTGCTACAGCTATGCTCCATTATCCGAGCCCCCTCTTTATTACATATACTGATACACTAAACTCCAACCCCTTCCTCTACACAACTGATATAATGTCAAGTGTAATTGGTATAAGATTGAGCTATAGCCCTATATCACACAAACGTACTTATATATAGCAGTCCTTATATAAATGTTGTTTCCTAATGGACATGAACTCATCTCCACACTCACAAATACCATAAACTCATTTCACATTCACTGTGGAGTAAGGAACACAGACATACACACACACACACCAAATGCATATAACAGTCCACTCTAATCATATTCTTAAAACAGTCCACCATTTCCCCTCTCTTAAGAGATGCTCAAAATCTTGTCCATGAAGTAGATAAAGTCCAAAAATTACCTCAACTGATTGCTTAGATTAAGAACTGCGAAACATGATCCATCCACTCCGTACGCACTTCATTGATTTCATCAAATGTGTATACACACTTTTCATTATACTGTTTAAAAATAGGAAGAAAAAATGAAACATAAGTGATAATATATAAATATATTATAAACATACATGTTGATTAAGAAGAACATCACCTTGGGATTAAGCAAGCTTCGATCATATGAGATCTCTTTCATATATCTCATAACGTAGTAACCACATTCGATGGAGCCGGTTTGATTCGGTACCTATGCATAGAAAAGCAAAGATCTTACACACTTGTTCATTTTTGATTTATATATATATTAACGAGAAATATATTGAGAGAAATATATTGTACCTGAATTGCAATCCAGTTCAATTTAAATTTTTTCACTTGGTTACCACATTGAGCATGAAACATACGAAGCCCGCTATGCAAATTAAAGTGGAAAATATTATTTGTCATTATTAAAACATCTAACATTGACTATAGTTGTGCGAAGTATTGGGACAGATATATTCATGCATACCTTGTTACAATGTGCTTAAGATCATCACAGATGCAACTTCCCAAAGAATCCAAATAGTATGCTCTCATTAGTAAAAGATCAATGACTACCAAAACCCAATGATCACTGTAACACCATATAACACCAAGATATATACAAGTTATTGAGTATACAACCAAACAATTGCTAAATAACACAAGTTCAAAGCGACAAAGCATGTCAAGAGAAATAGTCGACTTTGTTTGTGACTGTGAAGTGGTTGATTATTGGTCGTGTGGTTTTTAAGTGAGGGAGGACTTATTTGAGTTACATATGCATGGTACAAATTGGAAAAAAAAAAAGGAAAACTGAAACATAAACTGAAACTGAGACTAGCCCAATATGGAAACTGGAAACTGAAACTGGGTTTCAACAGGGAACCCAACATCTCAAAGAGTATCCTATACTCTTATTTGGTTTCCAACAGGAACCCATCATCTCAAAGAGTATCCTATACTCTTATTTGAATATACATTCATGATTTCTTAAAAATGGGGGAAAGAATGAAATATGAATATACATTCCAGCAAGTTATATGTTCCAGAATGTTATAAAAGAAAATAAGTAAGAAATGTATCACCTCGGGTTGTATGGCAAGAAAAATAGTCGACTTTCTTTTCGAGAGTTCAGACTATTACAGATATGCCTTGCCCTTCTATCCTGTGATGCCAAAAATTCTTTTATCCCTGACTTGTTTGATGGTCTTGGATCAATGAATGAAACATTCTCGTCGGAGTTTAGGTCCTTCAAACGATAGTACAATGACCTATAGTTTGTAAATAAGTTAACTCAACTTATTAATGTAATAATAAACAATTTTAACGAGCAAAGTATTCTTGTACCTAATGTAGATTTGTATGCAATTTACTGAGAGAGGACGCATGTTAATGAAATTCTCAAAATCCTCTTGGAGAAGAGTTGTAATTGTTGGGGTACCAAACAAGTCACTGTCAAATGGAACCCGAACTGACGTTTTTTCAGTTACCAACCTTTGTGCGAGTATAGCAAAGTATTCCATTCCCGGTGGATTTTTAAATGACCTTGTTATTCTTGTAGAAGCTCTCGTAGGTGATTTAACTTTACTTGGTGTCTTCGTTTTCTCTTTAGGAGCTTCCTTCACCACCATGGATTCCTAAAAAACGCGAGTTCAAAGTGAAAAAGCATGACAAAAATAAGCATGTATTCATTCAAAGGGAACTGACATGTACCTTTGTTTTATTCTTCTCGCATTCAGGTTGTTTTTCAGCAAGAACCAACTCTACATTAGTTTTGATAGGGGAGTGTGCATTTATAACCTTTTCAGAAAAGTTGGAACTCGTATCAGAAATGTTCAAACAATAGAATGAAGAGGAAAGACACTTATAATGGAATGTATACAGAAGTTCATAATGCTAGAAACGGGGATAAAAAAAGTTGGCACTTAAATTCATAATGCTAGAAATGGGGATGAAATTAAACCTTTTCATATGACTTGGCCTCCGCGATCCTTCGGAAGGAGAACTCGGTGCATTCATGGTAGGGATTGGAGGAATTGAGGCAGTTACAAGCTTTTCCGGAAAGTTAGAACTGGTATCAGATATTGGCGTACCACATAAACCTTGTGAAAGTAAGTTATTTATCATCTTATTTTTCATCTCAATCTCATCAAGCAACTTTTTTTTCTCCTCCTCCCAACCAATCGGAGCTTTAGGAGTGTGGAAAAAAGATCTTGGGGTGACATATTTTCCCATGGCCGTAACACGACCAGTGTGCTCGGGCCTCTCCATTGCTCTAGTCCTGGTGGTTATATAACTACCATCTTATCGCTCCTCCTTACTAGTGTACCTATTGGCTTGTATTGCACTTTTCCAAACCAGCTAAAACATTTTTTTTCTCATCTTGTCCTCAATTGGCGTTGTCTCCAACTTCACATGATTTTTCCCTTAATCTTGTCCTCAACTGCACATGTGAGATACGAAAATATATTATGGGACACGGGCAAATGATTTCACGTGTACATGATGAATGATGATATAGCTTTTGTAGGTGGTCTATCCAAATGAAATTTATCGATCAAATTGGAAAAGTGGGCTAGGTGTTTGCATTTTATAGGGCAGGAAATAAATGAAAAGAAGGGTTAATGTAAATATTCCGCTGCCGGAACTTGAACCCTGGTCTCTCTGGTGAGAGGCGAGTATCCTAACCAACAGAACTACAATGGAATCTTGATATTAACCTATATTTTCACTTTATAACCTATATGATATACAATCAATTTTTAATTGCTCCGAAGACTTATTTTTATACACTGTTAGGATTTTTCAGAATCCAGATGTAGAAGTGGCACTTTGTGTCCATATTAAATAAGCACTGTCGTGCGCAATTCATGCAGATTTAGGATAATAAGTGGGACACGGAAGTGATTTGCCGTTTGTGGAGTCTACAAATTCCATGGGAGGTGTGAGGAAATATCATTGAGAACCTTACGAGGATTTTCATACCTTCTACTCTTATTTAATTGTTTATATGAAGAAGAAGATTTGAACTTGATCCGGATTCCTTACAACAAAGGAAGCACGTTCACTCTAAAAGTGTGGCCGTGTCCTGTCGGTCATGTATCGGACTCTCCTCAGACACTCCAAAATACACTAGGACACACCAAAATAGGTGTCGTGTCCGTTTCGCTGTGTTGTGTCGTATCCGCATCCGTGCAACATAGACTACAACCAAAGACAATTTTTTATGGCCAATAACTCATGCACCTTCCTATTTGTATGAGGTGTACTGGCTACACAAGGGATTGCCTGCAGTGTTCTGAATCTGGATTTGGAGAGCATTGACACCAAAGAAAGAGAAAAGAAAAAGGAAAAGAAAAAAGAAAATGGTGTAGAAAAATCAAGATTCAGCTACCTACCAAGCAGATATTTTCATGGTCAGGAATAATATACACCACAAACACACCACCATACATGTCGTACCACAATTCTAGGCTTGAAGAGGGCATCATTCTGTTGAGATTGATGACATCATCAACCCCTAGTCCATTCGAAACTGGAACTGAAACCAATCTGTTACCATTCGAAAACCCAACTCCCAATCAATCGAAAACACCCATTGAACCCACATAAACACCTTGTTAAATTTCTAAGTGTGTTTGTGGGTCAATCACGTGTTGGATTTGCAGAACCTACTGATTAAATTAGGATGATCGAAAAACCCTAAGTTGGCTGACACAAAAAAACCCTAAGTTGACACAAAAATCGAATTGTAGAGAGAAGAAATGAAAGATATTATACCGCATGGTGAAGATCGAAGTTGCCGCATGGTGAAAACGTCGGGGACGTCGTGTAGGCCGTCGAAGAGAGGGTTTTCTCGAGGGAGAGGGGACGTTGCGTAGGACGTTGGGTAGGCCGCCGAGGAGAGGGTTTTCTCGATGGAGAGGGGACGTCGTGTAGGCCGCCGAGGAGAGGGGACGTCGCGTAGGACGTCGTATAGGCCGTCGAGGAGAGGGGACGTCGCGTTGGACGTCATGAAGGTCGCCGAGGAGTGGGTTTTACTGTTTGGAGGGAGAGGGAAGAGGCCGGAGGGATGGAGGTTGATTTCTCATGGAGGAAGAGGGCGGAGGGAGGCTTTTCGAAGTGGAGGAAGAGGTCGGAGGGAGCGATTTCTCGAGGAAGAGGCCGGAGGGAGAGATTTCTCGAGGAAGAGGTCGGCTGGGGAGAGAGGGTTTTCGAAGTGGAGGGGGGGTTTTGTTATGTGCGAAGGGTTTTTTCAGATCTGCTCTATTTGGTGCGAAACCGTCAACAAATTAATATTTTTAAAAGAAATTACGATAATGGCAGCTGAAATAGCCGCGGGAATTTTCCCGCACAGACTTTAGTTGACGGTTATTATCAAAACGTCAATAAATAGATTTGTATTTCTTGACGGTTTCACTAAAACCGTCAACTATTATGGTATAAATTTGCTAAATTAACACAAAACGTGTGTTTCCTTGACGTATGTCTAAAACCGTCAAGGTTACCCATTTTAATGACGGTTTTCCACGACCGTCAATAAATAAACCGTCAAGAAAAGCCATTTTTCTTGTAGTGTATTATTGTATATTTAATGATCATACATCTTGTAACACTTACTTACTTGCTTGTGATTGAGACACTAGGCTTGTTCAGGACCTTAAGAGACTGTTGGCTTGTAGATAAACCCTCATGTATCCTAGACAGCCGTGACCGTATAGCGAGGTGGGTTGCACTTCAATATACGTAGCTGGCTATGTCTGCCCCCGCTCTCCAGTATTCTGGTTCTGGGGCGTGACAAGATTATTGTTGAATTCGAGTTTGTATTTATTGATTTTGATGAAGGTTGTGGAATTTTGAATCTTGATGTTAGCTGTAGCATCCGAGTTTGTGGTTATATGATTTGAAGGATTTTGTTCATTTTTGAATTTTGATGTTCGTTGATAAATTTGATTTGATTTTTGGAATTCATTGTTGATTTATTTAATTTTTGGCAAGATAAAATTATATGGGCTAGGTCATCTATGTTATGGAATCTAGTCTTCTATAGTCACATTAGCCAGCATGGTGAGGACATATAGTCTGACTTTGGATATATTTCTCGGGTGTGAAAATTTAAGGTTTTTGCAGCCAAGCTAGTGGTACCGCGAAAATGTTAAATACCATGATTCTAGAGGTATGTGCATAAGTCAAGGGCTCTGTGATTATCATAGCCTTGCTTACTAATATGACGAGGATTTAGAGTACCATGATTTTGGATAGACGCATATGATTATCATATTGTACCTTAAATGTTTTCGAACATGTTTTTGCTACTTTTGTTTCAGTCATTCAAAAAAAGAAGGAATTATTGTTGTTTTGTTTTGTTTTGTTTCTCATCGTTTACTTAGGATGTAGCTTTAGCTATTTTTATAAATCTTGCGTAACTTCTTACAAATTTATTTCTTCTTAATACAATAAATAAGTGATTTTGCTATGCCTTATTTTGGATTTGATATTATAGCTCTGATTTCGAAATGGGTTCCTCTTTTAAATAGATAAGCAGAACAGATTCTATTATCATTCTTTTTCTGCCAATATTTTTACTACCATCATTCCTTGTCTTATATAACTGTCATGATTACATCAATTCCCTGTCTTGTATATAATTCTGTCAGCTATACCTTGAAAACTCTTGAATCTTTATATCATTTTTTATCTGAGAAATATTGAGGAAGTGACGTAAATCATCTAGTTCGAAAATGATGTAATTGGTTATCATATGATAATTTTGTAGGAATCAGAGTGTTGGATGTCAAATATGAAAAATTTGAAATGGAGATATGGTAAAGGTTTAAAATGAAATCGAGGGATAAATGTTATCAATTTAGAAACAATCACAGAAAGTGGGTTATGAATAATTCATGGATGTATTTCAAAACTAATGAGGATGTTTAAGGTCAACCTAGTTTTGAGAACTTAAAAATCTTTGTTATTGATTCTTGGGAACTATAACAAGGCTATGTAGAAATTTAGAGATGGAAAGGAAAATTTAATCGAATAAAATAATTATGCGAAATTGAACTAGATATTGTAAGAGGGTGACTAGAGACAGAGAGAACACAAGGATTTTACGTTATAGAAATTATTTTAGATGATTGGGAGAAAATTGTAGAATTCAAAAAAAAATATTTGAAGGTGAACGTTGAAGAAAATATGAAGGTTGATTTATAAATAAGAATAAATTTCGTGTGACATAGTGGTATTGGAGTTTAGTGAATACGAGACTCGATTTAAACAAGTCCAAGGATTCCTTAAACTGGATTTAGAGGTTTCGGATCTAATTTAAAACGAGGTGAAGGAATTTAAAATTTTGATTAAATGAATAAGTGTTGACTCCTAAAAAGAGGGGTATGTTTCGTGGAAAATGTTTTAGAAGTTAAAGATTTTTTCTATGGTGATTGTGGTAAAGGTTTAGATGACTGAAGGTTATAAAATTTCGATGATAGTTATATAGAGGTTGATTTTCATATTGGGACTTGTGAGAAAAAAAATATATGGTTTGGCAAATGATAAACTGATAGTATTAGAGAGGGATGATTTGCTGACTTCGTATGAAATCTTTTCCTGTTTTCTCTAAAAGGGGTTTTTCAATATCATTGAATCCTAGTTTCCTTAATCACGACCAAATCGACTTCGATTATCTTTTCTTATCATATTTATATCGTGGGTTGTACTTAATTGAATTAAATTTTATTGTGACCTGAATCTCCATCCTTGTATGCTTGATCTCAGACTTTGTTGAACATGTCCTCCATATTGCCTAAAACTTGATTTCCCCAATTTGATCAACTTAGGTCGTATCGAGACTAAATATTCTTAATATGTATTGTGATTGGAATTTTCCATGAAATTGGCTTTAATTCTTTAACTTTGATTTTGATTTTCTTTTTTTTTTTTGAACCCTTTAAAGATAATGGGTAGTTACTTTTCTTTATTTTTATGATAAGTACCAGTTTCATATAGGATGGTAGACTGCCTTACAGTTTTGATGGTTTGTTGTTTCTGTAACTTCTCTAGTTTAACACCCTAGATTGTTTGTGTGTTGATACCATAGTACTGTTTTGACCTAGAATGATTCGTGTACCTAGGTGAGACTTCCAACTGCTACGGTATGCCCTGACCTTGTATACTATTCCTTCAAATTGCATGGTTTAGATAAAAAAAATTAGACCTTGATTGTTGGGAAATAGGGACGTCATCCCATTAGTATCAGTTATAGATATATATAGGTTAGTCCTTGATGTGGGGATGTGGGTTTATAAACATATAGCTTATGAGATTTATGAGAGATTATATTATCAGCCTTGATGGGATGTACTAGTCTTTTGGTGAGTATAAATGTGTTATGAGAGATAGGGGCCTATATGTCTTAGTAATGCATCGTTCCTATGGTAATAGAATTTATTAATAGATGGTTAATAGGAAGATAATAGTTTGAGCATACCAATAGCCTATGATCAGTTCCTTTTCATCCTTAGTTAAGACCACTTTAAAATAGGTCTAGTCCCTTGGATATAGGTTCCAGTCCATATTTTATTGAAGTTCCATTACCGCCGTACAGCAGAGCAGTATTGGAGGTATTCCTAGCTTGACACTTTTTAGATGTCCGTTTATTATTCCAGTGTTAGGAAGTGTTACCTTAGATATTGGGTAGGTTAGAGGCTCTAGAAGGAGTACTATCGATCTTAAATTTCGAGGACGAAATTTTTCTAAGGTGGGTAGAGTTGTAGTACCCAGTTTTTCAAATGAGGGTAATTTTGAAATTTCGTATTTATAATTATTTTAATAATGATATTTAATTCATGATATGATTTTTGGTGATTTTAAATCATTTTAAAAAAATTTAAATTAATGACTTGTGGTTTTGACGTTTTGCGAGTGAAACCCTAGAGACTGTTTGACCTAGAGCCTAACCATGTGATTATGATATTTTAATATCATTTTTGGCCTAAAGATATTTTTGCATTTGACCTCTTTGAATTATTTTGATATTATTTTATTATTTATGATATTGTTTTGGGGTCATTTGAGTCGGGTTCGAATTTTAACTCAATCTGACTTGAAACGGGGACCCGGGGGTAGTTGACTCTAGTGGAACCCACACACTAGTTAGGTATAGCCCACATGATATTAATTTTAGTCCACATGATAGAAATATTTTAGTTAGAGGTTAGACTAATTATTATGGATAAGGTTAGTGTGATTAGAGACTTTAGAATGACTAATTTAGCCCCAACCAATTAGCCCTTTCCTAATACTCATAGAATAGGTTAGTGGGGGCATTTTGGACCTTATCATAATAGGACAAATAGCCCATATGGCCAGCCACTTTGGGAGAGGATAGGCTCAAGTTCATTCATTATTCTCATCCACACTCTCTCTCTTGTTCTTCCCCAAATTCCTATAGAGCAATTCCTAGCAATTTCTCCACTAAATCCTTCCATTTCGCCACCAAATCTTCTTCTTTCCTTCTCCATTCTAGCCAAGAGGAAGCTACCCAAGTTTGGGAGGATTCGGAGCTCGTTCGTGTCCTTTTGGAATCTCTACGTGTCGGTGTCGCTCCGGGAAGGCTTTTCTTCGATTCGATCTACCGGGAGGTATAAATTCCTTCTCCTTTTCATTTCCTCATGCATATAGGTCTATTTTAAACCCATAGGAATGATCCCCACGGTTGTATCTCCATTTGTGTCCATTTTGTGTCCATTTGGAGGTCATAGGAGTGTCTTTTGTGTTGTGGATGTGTTCATGTTACATATATATATATATATATATATATATATATATATATATATATATATATATATATATATATATATATATATATATATATATATTGTAATGAGAGTGTATCTATATTTATACATGTAATAAATGGTTCATGATGATTATATAATCAAGTTTGTGAGTGTGGTTCCTCATATTATTATTGTTATTATTGTTGTGGATAATTAGGATATATATTGTGTATTCTTTTGGCTCAAACTATCTAAATCCGTCATAATTTTTATCCACGTTTTAATTTCAGCCATAACTTAGAAATGTCATAACTTCTAGCTAAAAGCTCGGTTTAATCTCTCTTTTTTTTAAAAGAAGTGTATTGAAGTTAGCTTTCCAAAAACATGTATTAATAGTCCTAATTCTTTCTGTAACTTTCTGAAGAATTATTTGAGTGTCAGCTGTACGAAAGACAAACGAGTTCTCGGTGTTTTCGCGATTCCGGGAGTTTCCGGAAACGAAAACGCGATCCGTTTAAAGTTTCGGAAAGCTAACACATAGATATATAACATACTTTAATTCTAGGATTTAATTCATGCTGAGTTGGTACAGTATTGATTATTAGTAGGAGTTACTATTCGGTATATGCATTTTGTGCACCCTTGTGTGTAATATAATATTCTATTTGATTTTAACCCATGTTAATGTATATACATTATGTAACTAAATAGAGAATGTAAGAATGAGTAAATGGTTAAATAAATGATGTATGAGGTGTAAGTATCCTATCTAATGTAAGCATGTATAAGTATGGCTTGTAATGAATATGTAGGTTTCATAGTATGTAATGCATGGTGCATATAGTAGTGCAAGAGAATAAATAAATGATGAATGAATGCAAGCATGAATGTAATGTAATAATAGATGTAATATATGCAATATACAAGTTAATGAGATGTAATGTTCTATGTTAACATAAATCCTATATTACCTCATGTATTCCCCTTACACTATGTTGACACTATCACACTTGACACATTGTTCACTTCCACTTTGACACTCTTTGATATGTATACACTATGTATTCCTATTTAACCCTCACTTGACCCTTTGCCATGTTCACATACATACACATAGCCTCTTAAATAAGTATTTATGAATATAGTTAACTTAGCTATGTATGTATATTATATATATGTTAGCATATTGTGTTGTAATATATAAGTTTATATAACCATTTGAAATACCATAATTATAGACCTAATGTTGAATACCAATATATGTATGTGTATATATGTGTAGACATATATAGCTTAAAGTAATAGATTACCTAGTGTATATCCAATGTGAATTCTTGCCTATTTGAGTATTGAATAATTGCATGCTATATAGAGTTGGGTGTATGTTGGCTTGTATAGCCTTGTATTGAAGTGTGCTTGCTAGGATAGTCTTGGTTAGGCCTAGTAAGACTTACTGGATTAGGACATGACCTAGTTTGACCTAGTTTGACTAGTGCAGTTGACCAGAGTTGACCAAGGGTTGACTTTGGCCTAGTTTGACCTAGATTCATGTAGAATATATTGTAGTGCTTTATATACCCTTCTGGACATGTTGTGACTTGTGCTGTTCTAATTAGGAGCCAGACACCTCTCCTCGGACAGTATCTTTACCTTGGACATTCAGATATCAGGCGAGTACATTCTCTGATCATTTCATATCCTGTTTAGAATTATATTCCTGCTTTAGATTACTGTACTTGATACTGTCATGACATTATCACGGATTAGTACTATATGGATCTTCTCATGCGATGTTATCCCCCTCGGGAGCATCGGGTACATTGTGTCATGTGCGTTTCACTTTCATCGTGTACTCCTGTACTTTCATTACATGTGCACTCCTGTGAATCTTGTACTCTCATGTTCACGGAGCCCCATGTATACTATCATGTGCACCCTATATGGGCCCACATGTGATATCATGTGCAATAACATAACCTGTTTAGATCCTTGTGTATTGATTGGGGAAAATGGGAGAGTGCTAGTAGTCGTGTGAACAATTCCAAAGTAGTGTAGATCCTGTGCGCCTCTATATCCTGTGCAAATCTGTCATGTTCACATGTGCTATCTCGTACTCGGACTCACTAGCCACTGTTAGTTCTCTATTTATAGTAGATATTATTATTACAGTTCTCTCTCCCTGTTTACATACTGTATTTCTTCAGATCCTGTATTTTACTCTACTGTGTGTTTATATTTTCTAACCTGCTATGATCTGTTGAGATGTACTGTACTCGTTCCAGTCCTGACTAGACCTGTTGATAAATTTTACATATAGCTTGGGGATTGCCTGCTAGCCTAGAGGAGACACAGTAGAGGTTGTTTAGGTAGTTATTTCATTTTGTCTGGAGCTGTATTTACTTTGTGGATTACTGTATTTGAGTTTTGAGATGTATTTCTGGGTTTATTTATCTTAGACACTTAGACTTCTATCTCCTGTATTTATTTTGGATTTCATGTTTTATCTATCTTTATCATGCTCTACCTTAGATGTGATTGAGATTGTATCTGCTATGTCACCCCCATTCGGGGAGTATAAACTGTTTAGTCTTATACTGTTAGATGCATTGAGACCTAGGACAGCGTTCTACCGCCGATACTGCGATGTAGGCTGGGCTTTGTTACTTTCTGGTGCCCTAACTCTAGGGTGCGGGTCGTGACAGAACTCGTTTGAATTTTTCGGAAGCTCCTTTGAAATTCTCATGGACAAAGTTGAGAAAATATTCAGTGACCTAATATGGCTTCACACATATGCATTGTAGTCATTGTCTGAATTATGAAAACTGCGAGTTTACTGCAGCTTGTTGCGCACTGGCGAGGCATAGACTCTAAGTTGAAGTGATTTCAGGTGTTCATAGGTTTTCAGATATTATTGAGACTATGTCCTAAATTCAACAAATTTTTCCTTATGTTGCTCAGCCATGAAATGGATAAAGTTGATAGACTACTCGGTAACCTATTATTATTTAAGTTATGGAGCCAAAAATTTACTGCAGTCAGGTGCACTCTGGCGAGGCATGAATTAGAGGTAAAGTGATTTCGGATATATTTGGTTTCCGAATATTATTAAGACTATATCCATACCATGTTTGTCTTCTTTTGTTTGTGTACCATCAATATTCTGACTTTTATTCGGCTGGAGGATTTGCATTTCTAGCGATTGTCTCCACCTTCAGAAATATCTTATCTGATTACATTCATATCATAGATTCTCTAATCACCCTCGTTATCCTACTATCATTCAACTTGTTAATTTTTTCTGAGTCACAAACTCCTATACCTCATCCCAATTTGAATTGGAAATTTTGTCCCTCATCACAGAAGATTTCATTTCTTTTTGCCTTTTCAATAAACTGTTAACGCTCGTTTCTTTGTTGTCTTTTCTGTGTCACGAGACCTCATTTGATTTTTCCTATCTTTAATCATTTGATTATATTTTAATCGTAGCTAGATTTTACTCGTGCCTAAAATGATTTTGATCACAACACTATTCCAACTCTATCTCAGATCATATCTAGATAATTTTGACCATGCCTATATTTTATCATTGTACCTAGCGATCATGCCTCGAATTCGATTATGCCTCATAATTTAAACCCGGAATGATGTATAGCAGAGATTTATATAGTACATGAGTTATGGGGTAAAGATGAGATAAAAATGAACAATTGTGTTTTGAATTAAGGAATGTAAAATTGATAGATTAGAGGTTGGAAATGCATTTTTGGAAGGTGTATGATGAATCAGAAAGTATATAAAGAACGACTGAAATAAGAAAATTTGGACTTAATGCGTAATTAAAATAAGGATGAAAATCGTATGAATTGAAGAGTGCAAAAGATTTTAAATCAGAAACCAGAGATACAAGAATTGTAAATAATACAAGGTTGAAAGATTTAATAAGATATTTTTTTGACAGAGAAATATTTGGTCAAATGATACAGTAAAATCAAGATGAAGGATTCGAGCTTAAGCATGATAATTAAATTTTGTTGAGATTTCGGGATCAAATATGGAAACTGAGGATTTAGAATCAAGATATACACATGTTGAGGAAAATGGACATCTAAATAAATTACAGAGTGATCATATATGGGTAAGGAATGATAAATTTTTCTAATCATGACAAATTGGAGTATATAAGTATGATGTTGGATTCTAAAATATGATATTGGTTACCGAGACTTGATACTGAAGTATTAAGACAAGACGAAGTGTATTAAATCATAGAGTTAAATTTTGTATATATTAGCAAGCTGAAGAAAGTATAGTATATTGGAGGAAATATTATATGTGTTTAGTATGAAAATGTGAAATACAAATTTTCTAAGGTGATAACGGTAATTGACAATTCAGGGGTGGAAGCAGAAATCCAAATTGTGGTTAGTGATTGTGCTTCTAAGGAGGGAAGAATGTTATTTGAGAATAGTGGATAAGATTGATGAAAATATTGTACTAGATGGATTTGTTTGGGCCAGTTAGCCTAGTTAGGCATAGGAGCGTTGTGAAGAATATCCAGACTGGTTTGAGGCATGATTGCATGATTGTACCCTGGCCCTCATCTTGAAATTTTGAGGACAAAATTTTCTAAGGAGGGAAGGTTGTGAAGCCCATACCCAAACCCATGACTTAAGCCCATACCCAAACCCAATCAAAATCACGTCCCCTCTCTCCCCTGAACCCGCGCGCACACCCCCCCCCCCCCTCGAGATCTCAACCTTTACGTAACTCTTCAGAAACCCTTCTCCATAGAAACTCCATTCCTTCTCCTTCACTATCTCATAACTCTCTCCCTACTCCACCAAATCTAAATCCGCGACCGCCACCGCGCTCCCCTCGTCGCCCTCCCTCCGAATCCAGACCCCACTTCCCCCATTTTCGAGCAGCCGACCATCGCCCGCCCCAGCAGCCGGCCACCCGTCGCCGTCCGTCAGCCCCGCGTGCGCCCCGATTCTGCGCGCCTTCGCCCACGTGTCCGCTCCCATACCCAAACCCATTCAAAACCACATCCCCTCTCTCCCCTGAACCCGCGCGTACACCCTCCTTTCGGATCTCAACCTTTACGTAACTCTTCCGAAACCCTTCTCCACGTCACTATCTCATAACTCTCTCCCTACTCCACCAAATCCAAATCTGCGACCGCCATCGCACTCCCCTCCCCGCCCTCTCCGAATCCAGACCCCACTTCCCCCATTTTCGAGCAGTCGACCGCCGCCCGTCCGGCAGCAGCCGACCGCCCGTCGCCGTCCGCCAGCCCCGCGTGCTCCCCGGTTCCGCGCGCCTTCGCCCACTTGTCCACCCGTGTGCGCGCACGTGTCCGTGCTCGTCAATCCCGGCATTATTCCGAGTCCGAGGCCTCCCTTCGGTACTCCTTCGTGCAAGTTTGGGTAACTCATTTCCTCTTTTCCCACCTTCTGTTTGTTCTCAGAACCCATTTGAGTTTTTGGCCTAGAAATAGCCTCTGTAGATTCAGAATAGGTTCTATAGATAATTAATTAGGTTCTTTGGTTTGATAATTTAGCTTTCTGTGATGTAAATTAGGAATGTTTAATAATAATCATTTTAGGAAACCTTATATATACATTATTGGTTTTAATTGATTTGTAGCTCAATCTTCATAATTTAAAAGGTGTTTTAAAATGATTTAAGTTGATTAAATATATAGTTAGGATTATCTTTTAAATTTAATGTTAAGTTATAGAGATTTTTAAACCGAATAATGATTTAATATTTTGTTTACAAAATATTAGTTAAAAAATATTCGTTTAAAAGTATTACCTTTAAATAAAAGTTTGGTTAAGTAAATAGTATAATAAAAATTAGATTTCGTTAAATGATTATAAATATGGTATGTTTTACCCTTTTAGAGATAAATTTTAATCAAAAGGTTTTATAAAGAGAATAATATAATAAAAACTAATATTTATATAAAAAGGTTATTTTGGTAATGGTATTTAATATTAAAATCCGAAAACCTTTTATAATAACTTTAAACCAATATTTTGGTAAGAAAACGTATTTTTGCGTATTTATTATTATCTATGTTTAAAGGTAATTTTCTACATAATTTATGAAATGTCTAAAAGATATATTTTATGAAAATCATTCTGATTAAATAAATTATATTTTAAAATATTATTTAAATAAAACTATCTTCTTACGAAAATTACTAATTTCGAGAAATTTATTTAAAAGTATTTTTCCTATTAATTAATATTTACGAAAAAATCTATATTTTATTGAAACGGTTATATGTTAACTTTTAGTAACAAAATCTATTTTTATGTACAAAGTGGTTTTCAATTAGGCACCAACCTGCCTGACTTAGCCTAGTATTGCACCTTAGAATTAGAGCGTAGTTCTGGTTACTAAATCTGGTACTACGATCTGTAGGTTCGGGACCTTAAATCCTAGCGGTTATTTGCTACTCATCACGTTCCACGTCAAGGAGTTATCCAAGGCAAGTTTTATATCTACTCCATGTCTGTGTCTTTATTTTAATAATTAAATGTATGCATCAGTTGATTACATGTAGTATAGTGACGCTGATTCACCGTGGATCCCTCTCGGACCCCACATCGATTGACGGATTGTTGGATTACTATATTGACTCATTGACTTATTGCTTGGGGATTAATTAGGGGAGTAGTAAACGTCTGTGACCAAAGCCAAATATCGATCGTTTATTGCCTCGCGCTAATCCCTACCACACAGGGGGTTGAGCCGTACCGTATACTATTCGTTTTGGCCAAAAATGTTAGTATACATATTGCCTCACCAGCCGATCACAGGCCCTGTTATATACTCAAAATACTAGCTTAGTATTGCATCATGCTGGACATTGACATCATCTTGCTTGCCGGTCTCTTTTTACTATTAAATACAAAAATATTATTTCTTAAATTGTCACGCATTTTTCATTTATTATTAATTTAGAAATGTTAGATGTGGCGGAAATATGTTTCTTGTTCACTCCTGACTAGAGACCCAACATTTTTAGGTGACAGCGACGAAGAGGAGCTGCCTTATTGCACTTTCTACGGAACAGACTTGGGTCCCACAGAAGCTGAACCAGGAACCCCAGAACCCTAGAGTGTTGGCTTAGTACTTTTCTTTTTCTTCCTTTTCAGAATAGTTGTAATAAAATGAATTGTGTTGTTGTTTTATTTCCATTTCAGACCACTTTCAGTTTAATAAAAATGTTTTATTTTTGCTAGATATTTCTGTATGTTGCCTTTCACTGCTTGATACAGCTTACTGCCGTCGTCTCACAACGGTGCACTGGACATGATCTGACTAGACCCATTACTTTGGAATCGGGTCATGACATGACGACGATGATCTAGCAGAAACGACAAAGAACAGAAAAAACACAATAGTATTATGCGTAATGGATACAAGACCATCTTAACCCAACTATGTACTTATGCATTAAGGAATGGCATCCCATATGGTTCGGTTCGGTTTGATTAATTTTGGTGCGATTTCGATTTTGAATTTTTAGAATTTTAATTTTAATTATTTTGTGACTATTTCGATTAGGTCGAAATCGAATCGGTAGCTTTCTTAGAAGCTAAAGGGAAAACATACAGCAAAAAAAGAGAGAGAAGTCTGATAACACACATACAGTTTGAAGTGAACAACAATTAACATGATTCTTTGCCTTTTGAGTGGCATATATATTATCCATATGGTAGATATGCAAAATCATAAGTAAAATTGTAAAACTAAATTATATGTAGATAGCTGCTATGTTGTCCGCTATACGTCAGTTTGTCCGTCATGTGTCGTCGTCTTATTGGCAGATTAATCGACATAGAGCCTATAAATATAGGAGATCGTCAATGGAGTGCAGCCACAGGGTCAGGGTGGACCTACGGGAAAGTAGTTTTTCAGAAAATTTACTGTAGAGTAACATATTTTGAATAAATTACGTACAGGATAACATGTTTGGAGATTTTACAAATAGGAAAACAATCCGCCAGATCGTCTGGCGGAAATTGGGCGCGCCCAATTTCCGCCAGACTGTCTGGCGCGCCATGCGCTGCTTTGTCAGACGGGTCCGGGGGAGCTTTGCAGGGGAAGCTTTCTTGGCAATGTTTGCAGAAGGGGAGGGGGAAGCATGCGCAGCATTGGAGAACCCACACATTTTTTATATATGTTTGAATGAGTGTTTGAATGAGGGGTGAAAGAGAGAAGCTTTATTGAAAAATGGAAAAGCCGAGCACATTGAAAAAATGGGATGAAAGAGATGAGATAGAGGAGTTATGTTATAAATGATGCTTGTTTCTTCTCCAGGAACAAGTACAAAAGAAGGGGAAGAAGAGGAGAAGTAAAAGAGAATAGAGGAGAAGAAGCAGAGAAGAGGAGAGCAGAGAGACTAAGATACATTTAGAGAGGTAAAAAAATATTTCAAAAAATGTAATTTTAATTTATTTTGTTTGTGTTTAGTATCTTAGAATTTGGTATTAATAACAGATGGATCGTCGAAATGACGGACTTATTCCGGGAGGACCCACCACAAACGAGATTATCCAGCAACGGTTGAGTCATATCTCAATATTAGTATTTTCTGGAAAGGTATACTTAATTTTAAATGAAAGTTATTATTTGTATATTTTGTTTTGCAGTAATAATGATCATTTTGTAGTAACTCAATTTTTTTTATAGTTATATGATTATCCTGGCGATATTCGAATGCGAGAGCATGGTACATGGCGGTATGAACAGAACGTTGGGTGTTGGAATTTAACTAGCGAACAATATGCTATGTTGGTCATATTCGGATTTAAATACATTGACGAGATACAGTTTTTACGTCATGATAGATTTAATTTTAAGCCTAGTGGAACGTTGGTGGCCTGGCCGAAATACATTTCAATTACTAGTTTTACGATCAATTTATAAGAGAAAGAGCCGTTGTAAAAAAATAACCGTTAGAGAAAATATTTTAGCCGTTAAAATTAAATTTATAGCCGTTATCCTAGCCGTGGGTGAAAAAAATTAAACACGAAACCGAACTGAGGCTGCGTTGCGCGCCACGTGTCTTAGCCGCTGGATTTTCGCCAGACCCTCTGGATTGTTTTCCTATTTGTAAAATCTCCAAACATGTTATCTGCCCGTAATTTATTCAAAATCTGTTACTCTACAGTAAATTTTCTGTAAGTTTTTCCATTATATGTATCATTCAACACTTTTCTTCCAAAAGGCTTTAGTTTGTGTGCAGGAGTGGAGAAACAAGCAGAAGTGACTTGATGGTGGTAGTCCATTTCAACGAAAAGTGGGCCATGGCCATACCAGGAGCTGCCAAGTGGTATGAGTTGGCAATTGGGGGAGTGACAGGGATGACTTGTCAGCTTTTAGATGTACTTTGCCAAGTAGAACTTGTGGAACTTGTGTTTTTCATTTTTTTCATCTTTTTTGGGAGACTAAATGAGTGATTAGCTTGTGATTGGAGGTGGGATTGTTACATGGAACACCCCAATTGTTGTCTAGTCATGTGAATATATCATTGTTGACCATGGATGTTATGGTGTGTTGAAGAACAGGAAGTTTAACCTCCTAAACTTGTGAAGTTTAAATAGGAAATTACTAAGGTCACCAGTCATATGGACTATTACACTTTTTTTTTAAATGTTATTTTTTAATATTCAAAATACCTATGGAAAAAAATGTTCGAAGGCTATCATAGTTTATTATGTCAGGATTTTGACAGTCCAAACAGTCCTAAGACAGAAAAGTGTGTCTTAGGACAGTTAGAATCATGTCAGTCCTAATGTAGTTAGGACTGCCAGAATTCCGGCAGTACTTCGTCGTCACTAATCCGACTGTGCTGGTTTCTAAATTCTAAAAATGGTGTTCAAACTATCAATAATGGTATTCGAAAGAAATAAATTCCTAACATATATTAAAAATTTAAAAATCAAAAAGAAAAAAAAAACCTAAGAATTGTTGTGTTCAGTTTTATAGGAGAGATTGCACAAGGAATAGGATGAGAAAGTTGTATGAGATGAAGATGAAGAGGAAAGAAAAGTTTGGATGTTTGAAATGATGATGTCTCCTAACAAATGATGTGATGCCTCTCTAACACTTTTATACTTGAGAGTGATGTCCCCTATCATCTGAGTCCCTATCACTTTTGATTGTGCGTACTTTCCTTGAAATAAGTTTTTTGTGTTTTTTTTCCAGCGCGTGCGGGTTCAGTTAAATGTGTCCCCGCACAAGAATTTTCGTCGATCGTTAGTTCACTTCAGACTCTTCATGCGGATCTTGTCAATACTGGCTTTGTCATCATCGTCCCGCACGCATATCCCGCGCACTCTGCGCACTCCAGAGCTCCACGAGACGGCCAAGAAGTCTTTCGATGCCCGTAACTCTACTTCTCGCTTCACCCTTGAAATAAGTTCAATTACTATATTGTTTAGTTTCATTTGCAATATGGTTCTGTCCGTATAATTGTATTGGTGATATATTTAGTTTGGTTTTATTGACGTATGCTTGATTGTAGCATTACTCAATACATATAAATGTTTTGGCATGCTTTCTTGATATCTCATGCCCGTTAATCTGTTATCCCCACATGCTTCCCTGACAGATGATTGATCTGTAATGTCTTTATCAAAATCAGTTTTAGTTCAAGTTAAGCTTGCAATATCTGCAAATCCAAAGAGACCAATATATTGTTAGAATTCTCTAAAGACACCGCACAAGTGTATATTGGAAGAAGACTCTAATTTCTTGTTCATTTTTCTCAAAACAGAGATCTCATATTAATAGGAATACAAAGTGCTAGAATAAAGACCAGATACAAAATTCTAAAGAAAGGAAAGATCACTAAGGACTTTAATGACTTACCAATTCTAAAGAAAGGAAAGATCATTAGGGACTTTAATGACTTACCAAAAACTAAGAAAGGAAAATGACAACTAATTGACAACTAATTATTAACAATCAACCCCTAATTAGTTTGTCTTTCACATCCCGCACTCGAAGTCGCTCTCGCATTTCAACGAACTTGTTCCTTGCAAGTGATTTGGTGAGTATGTCAGCAAGTTGGTCGTTAGTGTGTACATATTCGACCTCGATCATCCCACGCTTCACGCAGTCCCTAATGTAATGGTAGCAAGTATCAATATGCTTTGAACGATCATGATACACGGGGTTCTTTGTTAGTGCAATGGCTGACTTGTTGTCATCATAAGAGTTGCCTTGCACCTAACCCGCTTCCGAATATCATCAAGTAGGTTGAGTAACCATACTCCTTGCTGTGCCGCAATCGAAGCTGATATGTATTCAGCCTCGCAAGACGATAAGGCTACAACCCGTTGCTTCTACGACATCCAAGTGATGATGTTCCGACCTAGGAATTACGCAACTCCCGTAGTACTCTTCCTGTCATCAATACTCCCTCCATGATCACTGTCACAGTAGCCAATTAGCTTTTGTCCTCTACGAGCATTCCTCTCATAGCAAAGTCCAAACCGGCTTGTGCCCTTTAAATACCGCAAGATATGCTTTACCACCGCAAGATGCTGGGTGTTGGGCTTCCATGAACCTGCTTGCTATCCCTACGGCATATGCAATATCCGGACGCGTATTCACCAAGTATCTCAAGCATCCTATTGCGCTCCTATACTCCGTAGGGTCCACCAAAGGATAATCGCCCGTCTTGCTCAACTTTAGCCTTGGTTCCATTGGAACTTGACTAGGGTTGCAGTCTTCCATCCCATACTTCTGAAGAATTTGTAATGTATACGAAGACTGACAGAGGGTAATTACCTGAGGTGTTTGGGATACCTCTATCCCCAAGTAGTAGGTGAGCAATCCAAGATCGCTCATGCTGAAGAGCTCCTTCATCTGAGTTTTGAACTTTTCAACTTCCACGCTGCTTGACCCGATGATAATGAGATCATCAACATAGACTCCAACCAGCATGTTGGAGTTCCCCACAACTTTCTTGTAGACGGCGTGTTCAGTCGGACTTCTTTCAAAGCCTAATGAGGATAGGCTCTGATCGAGCTTGAAATTCCAAGCCCGCGGGGCTTGTCGAAAACCATACAATGCCTTCTTGAGCTTCAACACCTTGTGCTCTTGTCCAGTAATGCCAAAACCTGGGGGTTGAGAGACATATACCTCCTCTTCCAGATCGCCATTCAAGAACGCCGATTTGACATCCATGTGATGGATGTCCCATCCCTCCTCCGCTGCTAAAGCAATGAGTAGTCGGACGGTTTCTAATCTCGCCACCGATGCAAACACCTCGTTGAAGTCAACCCCTTGTCTCTGCACATAGCCCTTCGCCACGAGCCGAGCTTTATGCTTCAAAATATTGCCATCCGGATCTTGCTTCATCTTGAATACCCACTTCAATCCGATAGATTTTTGACCACTCGGGAGATTGGTGATTTCCCAAGTATCATTATCCCGGATCGAGGCTAACTCCTCCTCCATAGCTCTTCTCCAGATTGGATCATCTTTGGCCTCCTCGAACGTTGCTGGCTCCCCTGCTGCAAAGAGGCAAAGCCCAGCCTCTTCCTGCTGCAAGTTCATTTCTTCGGTCTCGCCGTAGACCTCCTCAAGTGACCGAAACCGAATTGGTCTGCTCACAGTTGAAGAGGACCCGCTCTTTGATGAAGACAAAGAGCCCATAGAGGAAGTCGGTGGTGTAGTTGGGGAGTTGTCGTGCACTGGAGGAGATTATTCAAAACTGGACTTCGAACTCGCTCGGGAGCCACGTCTACAGAGGAGGGAGCTGCGGCCGCGGAGTGGGGTTGCTGGGCCGTGGTGGGGGTGGCCAACCCGTCGCCAAGAGGGAGGGCGGCGGGTGCGTCCGTAGCGGGAGGAGTTGCTGCTTTTTTGTCGTTGGCAGAATTTGATTTGAGAGAGAGCTCATCTCCAATTTTTTCTTTCCAATCCCACTTCGCTTCTTCGTGAAAGACAACGTCCCGGCTGATTACTAGCTTCCCGGTTGATGGATTGAACAATCGATAGGATTTAGAGCCCGTCTCATAGCCGATAAACACCATCCGCGTGCTTCTATCCGCTAGCTTTGCGAGATTTGGCTTCGTTGTTTTTGCATACGCAAGGTAACCGAAAGTGCGAAAATGGTGTACTTTCGGTTTCCTTCCGTAAATCGCCTCGTAAGGCGTCTTTCCCACCATACTTTGAGTAGTCGCCCGGTTGAGAAGATGCACTGCGGTTGCCACTGCTTCTCTCCAAAAACACGCGGGCATGCTCTTACATTTTAGAAGGCTCCGAACAGTCCCCATGACAGTTTGATTGCGGCGCTCCACCACGCCGTTCTGCTGTAGAGAATAAGGGGCTGTGAGGAATCGTTTGATCCCGACTTCCTCACAGTAGGCGTTGAACGCCTTGGATGTGAACTCCATACCTCGATCGCTACGGAATCCCTTCACCTTGAGTTCCGTCTCCATCTCTGCTTTTGCTTTTAGTCTTTTGAAAGCATCCAAGGCCTCATCCTTGGACTTTAATAACTCCACCCACATAAACCTGCTGTATTCGTCTACTAGCAAGAAGAAATATTGTTTACCTCCCACGGTGACAGGATTGATGGGTCCACAAAGATCCCCATGCACCAATTGAAGATAGGTCGATGCATGGCCCGTTGCAGCCTTCGAGAATGATAATCGTCTTTGCTTTGCCACCAAGCATCCATCAAAAAGCTCTTGTGAGTGCTTAATAGAGGGCATCCCCACCACCATCTTGAGTCGCCCCATATCATGAAGTGCTCGAAAGTTGAGATGTCCCCATCTAGCGTGCCACAGCCACGCCTCGTCTTTGTACTTTTCTGCTAGCAGAGCCACCGGAGCGTCCGTCTTCATGTTGAGAATATAAAGTCGATTCTTGGACCTCTCCACCTTCGCCAAGAGTCGCCTCTCTCGATCGAACAAACACAAGAATCTATCCTCCGTGACGATCTTGCATCCGTTCTCCTCCAACTGTCCCAAACTCGCAATATTGGTACGGAGTTTCGGGATATAGTAGACGTTGGTGAAGACTTTGTGCTTCTGTTTTTGGTCTTTGAAGAAGACTGCACCCCGACCACAGATCTCCACTGAAGAGCCATCGCCGAACATCACCTTCCCTTTCACTGTTTCGTCTAGATCGAAGAAAAAATCTTTGCACCCCGTCATATGGTTGCTAGCTCCCGTATCAAGGTACCAACATGATTTCTCCAAGTCACTGGAAAAAATATTTGGTTGTACATTTTCTTCATTTAAAAGAAGGTTCGAGCATACCAGAGATGATTGTACTTCTTCGCTTTCCGCCATTAGAAGAACCGGTTCATTGTCTTCAAATGCCTCGGCCATGTGCGCTCTTTCTTCGTTTTTCTTCTTCAAACGACATTCTGCAGCATAATGGCCCATTTTGTGGCAATAAAAACACTCGACTTGTGTTTTATATTACCACCTTCATCACGATCTTGACCTTCTCGACGGTCGTTGTTGCGTTGTTGTTCGCCACGCCCTCGTCCGCGACCACGGCCTCTTCGGCCACGGTTTGGCGTCCTCTACCATACGAGAGCTTCTTATCACGAGCCATCAACTCCTTCATCATCAAGAGGAGTCTATCCTCTTCTTTGTTAGCAGTCCCACCAACGCGCTCTTCGTAGGTCTTTAGTCGACCGACGACCTCCTCCACGACCGTCGTCGTGAAGTCTCCAAATTGCTCTATCGTCGAAGCAATTTGGACGAACTTCGAGGGGACGAATCTCAAAAACTTCTTCACAACAGTAGCCTCTGCTACCGTTCCTCCCAACGCCCTTTGTGTGTTGACGTTTGTGGTGAGCCGCATGAAGAAATCGTCTATTAAATCCGTCTCCTTCATGCGAAGCGTATCAAACTCTGACTGCAGAGTTTGGATCTTTGCATCCTTGACTCGGTCCGAGCCTTGGTACATGGTCTTAAGCATGTCCCACATCTCCTTTGCGATTTTCTTCTCCGCAACCATCTGGAGTGCGTCATCAGGAAGTGCTTGTTGGATGGCCAAGTAGGCCGCTTTGTTTCTTCTCCAATAGTCGTTGTCGAATCGCGTGGTTCTACAGCCTCCAATACATCTAGGACATCGAGGATACCCTTCATTCTGATGGCCCAAATACCATAGTTACTTCTCGTAAGCACTGGGTATTGAAACTCCCATGGTTGTGGCCACCGGATTTCAAAGGTGACTCTGCTGAGTCGTTCATGCTTGAAGACGTCGACATGAAGAAGAACCAACAAATTTTGGCTCTGATACCAAATGTTAGAATTCTCTAAAGACACTGCACAAGTGTATATTGGAAGAAGACTCTAATTTCTTGTTCATTTTTCTCAAAACAGAGATCCCATATTAATAGGAATACAAAGTGCTAGAATAAAGACCAAATACAAAATTCTAAAGAAAGGAAAGATCATTAAGGACTTTAATGACTTACCAATTCTAAAGAAAGGAAAGATCATTAGGACTTTAATGACTTACCAAAAACTAAGAAAGGAAAATGACAACTAATTGACAACTAATTATTAACAATCAACCCCTAATTAGTTTGTCTTTCACATCCCGCACTCGAAGTCGCTCTCGTATTTCAACGAACTTGTTCCTTGCAAGTGCTTTAGTGAGTATGTCAGCAAGTTGGTCGTTAGTGTGTACATATTCGACCTCGATCATCCCACGCTTCACGCAGTCCCTAATGTAATGGTAGCGAGTATCAATATGCTTTGAACGATCATGATACACGGGGTTCTTTGTTAGTGCAATGGCTGACTTGTTGTCAATCATAAGAGTTGCCTTGTACCTAACCCGCTTCGAATATCATCAAGTAGGTTGAGTAACCATACTCCTTGTTGTGCCGCAATCGAAGCTGATATGTATTCGGCCTCGCAAGACGATAAGGCTACAACCCGTTGCTTCTGCGACATCCAAGTGATGATGTTTCGACCTAGGAAGTACGCAACTCCCGTAGTACTCTTCCTGTCATCAATACTCCCTCCATGATCACTGTCACAGTAGCCAATTAGCTTTTGTCCTCACGAGCATTCCTCTCATAGCAAAGTCCAAACGGCTTGTACCCTTTAAATACCGCAAGATATGCTTTACCATCGCAAGACTGGGTGTTGGGCTTCTCCATGAACCTGCTTGCTATCCCTACGGCATATGCAATTCGGACGCGTATTCACAAGTATCTCAAGCATCCTATTGCGCTCCTATACTCCGTAGGGTCCACCAAAGGATAATCGCCCGTCTTGCTCAACTTAGCCTTGGTTCCATTGGAACTTGACTAGGGTTGCAGTCTTCCATCCCATATTTCTGAAGAATTTTTAATTTATACGAAGACTGACAGAGGGTAATTACCTGAGGTGTTTGGGATACCTCTATCCCCAAGTAGTAGGTGAGCAATCCAAGATCGCTCATGCTGAAGAGCTCCTTCATCTGAGTTTTGAACTTTTCAACTTCCATCCTGCTTGACCCGGTGATAATGAGATCATCAACATAGACTCCAACCAGCGGTTGGAGTTCCCCACAACTTTCTTGTAGACGGCGTGTTCAGTCGGACTTCTTTCAAAGCCTAATGAGGATAGGCTCTGATCGAGCTTGAAATTCCAAGCCCGCGGGGCTTGTCGAAGACCATACAATGTCTTCTTGAGCTTCAACACCTTGTGCTCTTGTCCAGTAATGCCAAAACCTGGGGGTTGAGAGACATATACCTCCTCTTCCAGATCGCCATTCAAGAACGCCGATTTGACATCCATGTGATGGATGTCCCATCCCTCCTCCGCTGCTAAAGCAATGAGTAGTCGGACGGTTTCTAATCTCGTCACCGGTGCAAACACCTCGTTGAAGTCAACCCCTTGTCTCTGCACATAGCCCTTCGCCACGAGCCGAGCTTTATGCTTCAAAATATTGCCATCCGGATCTTGCTTCGTCTTGAATACCCACTTCAATCCGATGGATTTTTGACCACTTGGGAGATTGGTGATTTCCCAAGTATCATTATCTCGGATCGAGGCTAACTCCTCCTCCATAGCTCTTCTCCAGATTGGATCATCTTTGGCCTCCTCGAACGTTGCTGGCTCCCCTACTGCAAAGAGGCAAAGCCCAGCCTCTTCCTGCTGCAAGTCCATTTCTTCGGTCTCGCCGTAGACCTCCTCAAGTGACCGGAACCGAATTGGTCTGCTCACAGTTGAAGAGGACCCGCTCTTTGATGAAGACAAAGAGCCCATAGAGGAAGTCGGTGGTGTAGTTGGGGAGTTGTCGTGCACTGGAGGAGATTCTTCAAAACTGGACTTCGAACTCGCCTCGGGAGCCACGTCTACAGAGGAGGGAGCTGCGGCCGCGGAGAGGGGTTGTTGGGCCGTGGTGGGGGTGGCCAACCCGTCGCCAGGAGGGAGGGCGGGGGGTGCGTCCGTAGCGGGAGGAGTTGCTTCTCTTTTTGTCGTTGGCAGAATTTGATTTGAGACAGAGAGCTCATCTCCAATTTTTTCTTCCCAATCCCACTTCGCTTCTTCGTGAAAGACAACGTCCCGGCTGATTACTAGCTTCCCGGTTGATGGATTAACAATCGATAGGATTTAGAGCCCGTCTCATAGCCGATAACACCATCCGCGTGCTTCTATCCGCTAGCTTCGCGAGATTTGGCTTCGTTGTTTTTGCATACGCAAGGCAACCGAAAGTGCGAAAATGGTGTACTTTCGATTTCCTTCCGTAAATCGCCTCGTAAGGCGTCTTTCCCACCATACTTTGAGTAGTCGCCCGGTTGAGAAGATGCACTGCGGTTGCCACTGCTTCTTCCCAAAAACACGCGGGCATGCTCTTGCATTTTAGAAGGCTCCGAACAGTCCCCATGACAGTTTGATTGCGGCGCTCCACCACGCCGTTCTGCTGTGAGAATAAGGGGCTGTGGAGAATCGTTTGATCCCGACTTCCTCACAGTAGGCGTTGAACGCCTTGGATGTGAACTCCACACCTCGATCGCTACGGAATCCCTTCACCTTGAGTTCCGTCTCCATCTCCGCTTTTGCTTTTAGTCTTTTGAAAGCATCCAAGGCCTCGTCCTTGGACTTTAATAACTCCACCCACATAAACCTGCTGTAATCGTCTACTAGCAAGAAGAAATATTGTTTACCTCCCGGGGTGGCAGGATTGATGGGTCCACAAAGATCCCCATGCACCAATTGAAGATAGGTCGATGCATGGCCCGTTGCAGCCTTCGAGAATGATAATCGTCTTTGCTTTGCCACCAAGCATCCATCACAAAGCTCTTGTGAGTGCTTAATAGAGGGCATCCCCTCCACCATCTTGAGTCGCCCCATATCATGAAGTGCTCGAAAGTTGAGATGTCCCCATCTAGCGTGCCACAGCCACGCCTCGTCTTTGTACTTTTCTGCTAACAGAGCCACCGGAGCGTCCGTCTTCATGTTGAGAATATAAAGTCGATTCTTGGACCTCTCCACCTTCGCCAAGAGTCGCCTCTCTCGATCGAACAAACACAAGAATCCATCCTCCGTGACGATCTTGCATCCGTTCTCCTCCAACTGTCCCAAACTCGCAATATTGGTGCGGAGTTTCGGGATATAGTAGACGTTGGTGAAGACTTTGTGCTTCTGTTTTTGGTCTTTGAAGAAGACTGCACCCCGACCACATATCTCCACTGAAGAGCCATCGCCGAACTTCACCTTCCCTTTCACTGTTTCGTCTAGATCGAAGAAAAAATCTTTGCACCCCGTCATGTGGTTGCTAGCTCCCGTATCAAGGTACCAACATGATTTCTCCAAGTCACTGGAAGAAATACTTGGTTGTACATTTTCTTCATTTAAAAGAAGGTTCGAGCATACCAGAGATGATTGTACTTCTTCGCTTTCCGCCATTAGAAGAACCGGTTCATTGTCTTCAAATGCCTCGGCCATGTGCGCTCTTTCTTCGTTTTTCTTCTTCAAACGACATTCTGCAGCATAATGGCCCATTTTGTGGCAATAAAAACACTCGACTTGTGTTTTATATTTACCACCTTCATCACGATCTTGACCTTCTCGACAGTCGTTGTTGCGTTGTTGTTCGCCACGCCCTCGTCTGCGACCACGGCCTCTTCGGCCGCCGGTTTGGCGTCCTCTACCATACGAGAGCTTCTTATCACGAGCCATCAACTCCTTCATCATCAAGAGGAGTCTATCCTCTTCTTTGTTAGCAGTCCCACCAACGCGCTCTTCGTAGGTCTTTAGTCGACCGACGACCTCCTCTACGGTCGTCGTCGTGAAGTCTCCAAATTGCTCTATCGTCGAAGCAATTTGGACGAACTTCGAGGGGACGGATCTCAAAAACTTCTTCACAACAGTAGCCTCTGCTACCGTTCCTCCCAACTACGGCGATAAGTCCCTCCTTCTCCTCTGTTGCCTTGTATCTCATGCGATGAGCCGATTAGGATTATCGGCCTTACGATTGTTGCGGTGATGATTGTTTATTATCCATGGTGTTTAAATTCCGCTAGAATAGTACTCTTGGGCCTCCTTTGGTTCGCGGAAAGTAGGAAAGGAAAGTTATTAATTTCCTATGTTTAGGTGTCAAAGAATTGAAGAGTAAAAGAAAGTGGTTCTAAATAGAAGGGAATTTAAGGAAAAGAAAAAAAATGATTACATACATCCATCCAAGCAATGAATTACTTTCACACTTTGAAGTATTCACTTTCCTTTCCAATTTTCTTGGCATTTTCAAACATCGAAAAGAAAAATTAATGAGAATTATATTTTCCGAAAGGAAAGAAAATATCAAGGAATTGATTTCCTTTCCATTCCTTTCAGCGAACCAAACGAGAACATGTAGTAGACTGTAGAACGGCCTTCCAATTGATCAAGTCAAAGTCTTCACCTTGTTGAAAATTCATATTTGATGTTGATTCACTATTCACAAACAACCAAGTACTTAAATAGTAGATAGAATGACATAAAAGAGTTGGAACGGATTTGTGTAGTACAAATGGGTGGAATGACCCATATTCATAAAGACAAACAATCAAAATTGGAAATATTTTGATACAAATTTATAATATTCCTCCAACACTTACAATATGGGAGGGATATTCAAAAGTCCAAATTGCCTCCCCTAATATATGGAAGGGAAGTAAAAATCTACGTGTCATGCAAGGCAAACTCATGTCATGTCACGCACGACTAGCATTTATGTCGTGTCGTGTATGGATTGGATAAGTTTTTCTGGCACATAGTCAGCTACGTACATTCTTGTGCCGAGCCATGCCAGACATTGACCACCATCTGTATCGATGGATGGCCGGGACGACACAACACATCTTATACCTCTACAAATCACAATATCATATCTTACATTAAAATATGTAGAAAAATTAATATTTACTTGCTCTCTCTTGTTACTTGAAGCTAATTTTTTCGTTAATGTCTTTAATCATAATTAAGATTGGTGATTTTTTTCCCCCCAATTGCAAATCAACCAATGTATGAATGATTCTGCTTTCTACGTTTACTTGCTTCCATCATGATTCATGAGTATCTCAGTCTTTTATAGATAATAATAAATAAAATAAAGAACAGTGGTGATTTGCACAGTTTTTTCTCCACGTGCATTATTATGATCACAACTTCATTCTTCTGTGCTAACTATGTTGAGATCTAAATAAGTGCATTGGAGAAAGATTCCTAAAGGCGACAATCCTGAAAGGTGCTATTACAAGCTAATATAAGAGTAAGGTATATAAGAAAAAGTCTTACGGAATAGGTACTGTAGTTTAAACCGCGGTGTCACGTATCTTTTCTTTATTTGTTGGGATTGGAGATCCACACGTCCAACCTCCTCCTAACGTGGGTCACTCGGTCCCGATCAATAGAGGAAGACACGTGGCACCATGGTTCCCCGTCGGTCTGGGTAGACGTGCTGGGTATATAATGATAGAGAACTTGATGTCCAAAGCTCTTTTACTTTGAGTCTATTTTTGTTCATCCACCAAAATTTGTATATTTACCATTTTATTCGATTTGTTTTTAATTTAACTTCTCTCATCTCCTAATAATAGAAAAAATAGTTTGCAATCTAGCTTGTTCACTCTTTGAATTACTTCGCACCCAAGTTTCCATTTTCTCAAGATCATAAGGCAAAATTAACATAGATAAAGTACTTTTCTATACGCTTTGCTCGGTTTCTTCAAATTATAAATTAGATAAATTTTTGTTTTTTTTTCAACTGGAGGCTTCAAATATATAGGGATTAATACAGAGAATACAAAATAAAACAAAAATTATACAAATAATTTTTAAAATCACTGCTAAAAATCTAACTAAATCAGTTTTTTACCTATTTGTCCGACTATTTATATAGCGAAAAATAATTATTGAATTATTTTGCACAATTATGTATATAACATGAAATAATTATTAAAATATGGTAAAAATTCATGAAGGTAACTCAAATTTTAATAGCCTACAAGATCTGTTAGAAAACTTTCACTGAAAATATGGATCACACCTACAAACTCTTGGGGGGAAAAATCTGGCAAGATCAATGATGTTTCAAGAAAATTCAATCAATGTTCAAATTATAGACCACTGCCAGCTCCAACCAAATTTGAAGCATACAAAGTGTTTAAGAGGGGACAGAATATGAAGAAGAAGACTTTGGTAGGGACACAACATAAGGAACAAAGGTGTATAAGGACCTCATACCAAATGCCAATCATAGGAATGCCCTACCAAAGAGCATGCATTACCAACCATACTCGTGACTAAATGTGTAAGGGAGTGGAGTGGGGGTCCTCAAAGCTCTACCATTTCAATACATGAGCATACAACAACAATGCAAATGAAGCTTTCTTGTCACAATGTTGAAAAGTATTCAAAATTGAACTTTATGAAGTAAGTGAATAATGAAAGTAAGTAGATATGCCCCCTCTTGTGGACAGGAGGTTGGTGGTGGGGTCAGTCACACCAGTCATGCCCATGCCTGATAATTCAGACCACCCCTCTGACACCTCCTTTGAGGTAGAGCCTAGAGGTAGTGAAAGTGCTTTGAATAGAAGGATTAATAGGGATATCACAGGGGGAGAACATAGGCCTTGATAAGGGTATTATATTTTTGGCAGTTTTGTATCTATTCAGAACTGTTAAAATTTTATGGTCTGTGTTATCTAAGGACTATTAAAATTTTGATAGTCTTAATTTTATATGGACTATGTATATGACTGTTAAAATTTTGACAGTTTTGATTTTGTATGCACTGTCAAAATTTTGATAGTCCTGGATATGTACAGAACTGTCAAAATTTTGGCAGTCCTTTTTTTTCAGGACTGTCAGAATTTTGGTCAGAACTGTCAGAATTTTGATAGTACTGTTAAAAACTGTGATGCCTCCTACCAATTTTTGTAATGCTCTTATCATTTGCCTATAACATGATGGGGAATGCACCAAGTATTTCATCTTGTTATGTACAAAATTGTTTGTGAGCTTCTCTATAGTTGCTTTGTTTTTTGTTTGTCAGTGAAGAATAAGATAAGTACGGTAGCTTAATTTTGTTCCTTTTTGATTTTGTACACATACAAAAGCTCCTTATCATCTACTAAAATTTTCTTCTTTCGTTGAAATGTAAGTTGAAACATATTTGGAGGTGTAAGTTGATAAAAGTAAGGTACTGTAGAAAATCAACCAGTTGATGATACTCAGTGACATCTAAAAGAATATCATCATTATTGACTGAGAGCTGAGTTTTTGCACAAATTGGGGTGGAGCACGACTACTCTTTCATGGAGAACTTATGAAGGAGGTCAAAGGTATAGTTAGTATGGGATTGAGTGTAAGTTAATAAATTTTTTTGTATTCTTCTCCAACTGTAGATCTTAATGTATAGAAATTACATAGAGTATAAAAAGAAACTAAGAATATACAAGGTTTTCTAAAATCCCTCATGACAAATTAATAAAATAAAATTAATTTTTTTTACCTATTTTGCACAACTATACATAACATAAAATAATTATTAAAAAATCGATGGTAAGAAATCATGATGGTTTAATAAGAGGAAGGGTAACCGTTGTAACAATCACATGACAATATATATATATATATATATATATATATATATATATATATATATATATATATATAGCAAATGACCTCTAGCCTAGTGGTTAAGAGAGATGCATGCGGCCTGAGTGGTCAGGAGATCGATTTCCGGTGGGATCGTTCAATTACCTTCTTTCAAAAAAAATTATATATATAAAAAAAAAAAAAAAAATATATATATATATATATATATATATATATATATATATATATATATATATATATATATATATATATATATATATATATATATTTTGGACTTGCTAGTTATAAATAAACTTTGAACTAACGTTTGAGCTTTTATTTGGTGCAAGATTATATTTGATGTCTAAGTTTTGGTGTAATTTATGGATTTGTTTTTTGAGGGTAGCCCTTACATTTTATCAGAATAAAAGTGAAGAATGAAGACCAAGTGGAGCATAACATACAGTGGAGGCAACTTTCTTTTTGTCAAAGTAAAGATATGATGGGTGGTCATTACCTGTCAACAAGAGGAAGAAGTGGGAGGTTTTTAAAATTATGTTAATGACTTCCACATCTTGTGATGAATAAAAATACATTTAAAAAAAAAAAAAAAAAAACTTGACTAGCAATATGCTAAAATCATTACAACTTATATCTTTATGTTCCTATTTACTTTCTAATTAATGTCAGGTCATGAAACATCCTAATAGCTATTTCTGAGCATCCACACAGACAGTTAAGCTAGATAACAATTCAGATCCCTTGTGCAAAGACAGATTTCTGTAAATGTAAGAATAGGCTTGTGTGTGTGTGTGTGTGTGTGTGTGTGTGTGTGTGTGTGTGTGTGTTTGTTTTTGGAAGGGGGTCTATAATACAATAAGATATATGCTAAATTATCCTAATGACACTTTAACTATAACGTTCAGATGTTTTTTTATCTTAATTTTCAGTTCGATTTTGGTACTCTAATTTTATAAATCTCTCTTTTAAAACACACATCGTCAATTTTGAAACACGTCGGACCACTTCAAAAGAATATCTGACAATACAAGTATTTAAATTGTATATGCTTTTGAAATGGTCTCGATGTGCTTCAAAATTGACAAAATATGTTTAAAAAAATAATTTATGAAGTTGAGGTGTCAAAATCAACCAATAGAAAATTAAGGTGCCAAAAACGTCCGAACGATATAGTTGGGATGTTATTAGGATAAATTAGCATAAGATATATGTTACATCTCTAAGGCAAGAACTTAAAAGAACTCAATCTCTTTAGGGAAAGTAATTTACTAATAATTATTAAGTCATTAATAAAGTTTCCCTACTATAATCAGTAGGTAGACACATAGCATAAGAATACAATACACATCCCCACTAAATCTCTCAAAGGTTCAAGATATTAACTGTCTTTCCATGACAAACACTTCTTGAATGTACAGTATAATAAGAACAAAATCCAAATAGTGACACTAATCATGGTAATTATTTATAATGAAGCAACAACCTAACCCTTTTTAAAATTTATATTATGCCTCATCAAAAGGTGGCATGTCGTTACAACAAATCTATAATATTTATGTTCTCAAAGAAGGCGATATGTTTGCACATTGGATTATTTCGATCATACGATGTATCATGTTATTGTCAGATTACAAAGAACCGTACAAAGTAAGTAAAATTAAAAAATTTATATTAATTCTTAAAATAGAATTATTGTAACAATAAGCTGTTGGAATAGAAAGTAATTAAAAAAATTGTAACACAATTGCTACAACAAAAAAAAAAATCAAAAACACGTGGAAGAAGATTGTTGCTTGGGTGAAAAAAATCATCATTGTTCAAAGCAAGATTCGACCACATTAATCTGCTAGAACCAACAAATTTGAATTAAAAAAAACTTCTTGAACGCTCACTGTCACCCTCATTTCGGACCTCGAACTTGGACAAACAGATAGACAACACTTGTGGATCCTTCTGGCTGCTGCTATCTATCCTCTTGTAGCAAAATATGTTTTCTAACCCTCCTCGAAAGAGAGAGATTAGAGATAATATATATAGGAGAAGCCTAAACCAACCCTAACAGCACAGCACAGCAGCTCTGTAGGAGCACAATCCCGCGGGAAGCCGCAATACCCAATCACAGTCTCACGGAAAGAGCAGTCCCACAGCACAGTTCCGCGGGGAGCAGCAACTTCGCGGGAGCACCAGGCTCGCATGAACATAGGTTCCGGGCGACCGGGCGACCCTCGCATCCCGCATGACCCACGCGTCCCACGTATGTGAGAAGTGCAAAGTGTGTCATCAAAGCACCGTCCTTCGCCCTTGTTCGAGTCGCTTCGGGGCCTACCTCAAAAGGAAAATTTTCAAAAAATGAGTGACAAAAATACAATTATTTCTTGGAGGTCTTCAGCCTCGTCCTATAGTAAATATTTTATCATACTAACCACATGGGCTACCACTCTTCATGTACATAAGTCAATAAAAAATAATCTTATATTGAAATACACATTTGAAGTTGCCACATAGATGTGAGATTGTTTCTAAAAATAATTTTAATAAACTCCAACATATCAATTGAATACCAAATAGAAACAATAGAGGCCTAGGAAGCGAAACTTCGAATCCGTGTCGCATTATATCAGACACATATGAGACATACATCCAACATCAATATCGTGTCAGATTCTCCGATATTTGTAGTAAGCTTCAAAAGAATTTCTTCTGTTGAACTTTGTAGTTGAGAAACAGTAAGAGTCCTTAATCTGTTGAACTCTAATATGTGTAGTGTTGCTGTTTGGATTAGACTTTGATTTTTCCTGCGGAGTGAAGAATTTTCGTGTTAAGCCATTCATGCAACGCAACGAAGCTACAAATGGCCGTCTCAAAAAAAAAATCAGAATCTTAGACGTGAATTCAATATAAGACCAGTTTATATTAAAATAATTATGTTTTTAATATCTTTTTTGATAAGAAAATTTCTTAATTGAACTTTATTTTCTTATCTTTTAAATTCATGAATTATTTTTTTGTATTCAAGATTTTTTTACAATGACTTTTTCATTTACTCTTTCTTGTTACATAGTTGGTCTTAGGTATGATTTAATTATTTTAAATTTTGAATTGTTTTCCCGCAGAAGCAATCGTTAGAGGTATCAACATTATTTGATAAGCTATATATGTATTTGAAAAAGAATTAAACAATTGGTTTCAAATAAGTTATAACTTCTATCAAGTTTTAATGTCCGCTTTTAAATTTTCTCTTAAATAATAATATCTAAATTTGTAACAAAAAAAAAAATCATGAGATCTATTTTTTTTTTACTCGGGGAGAGAGAGAGAGAGAGAGAGAGAGGTTCAAAAAAATAATTGTTATTTGTACTTTGCCTTACAAAATAGTAAGTAGGTAAATTTAATTCATATATATATATATATATATATATATATATATATATATATATATATATATATATATATATATGCTCCCATAAAGTGGCCTCACTTGCTTAGGGGTTGAGCCAGCCCTAAAGCTACGCTTCTGTGTTAGAACTATAATAGACCTCTTTAAGTGAACTTATTTGTCCTTGCTAGCAGTTCGAACTTTTTTTTATTTATTTACAGGAAGACTAAAAATAGAGGTATTTCATATGCGATCAAGCTTCTTATTTTCTCCGTCATAATGCACTTACGTTTCAAAGAAGACCCGGTAATAGTACGATTCAAGTAATGGGATATCCGTCGATGCGAGTTGACGGAGGAAGAAAATGAGTCAAAGAAACATAACACTTCATTCAGGTCCCAAAAACAAATCAATTTATATAGAGTAATGCTATGCCTACAACTCCTCTATAACCAAGAGGTTACAACTTGCCACGTGGTCGGCCTCCATTGGAGGGGAGAGGGAAGAGATGGGATCGGGTGGAACCATATTAACAGGAGAATAAAGTAGGTAATTTGTAAAAATGTTGTAAATATTTGGTTGTAAATTTAGGTTATAAAAGGGGCCGTACCTATACTATTTCACTCCACAATCATTCTTCAAATCTCTCCTAGCTCATGTGAGGGTCCTTCGCAACCCCAACTTTTTAAATTGACAAGACCAGGAAGACAAGCCGGAATTTAGCTAGGCCCACGTAATTGCCGGTTCCATTTCCACCCGTCCCCGCCATGAGCAAAGTAATAGTCAATTTTTATTTGTTTATTTTAATTTCTGTTCGCCCACGTGCATACTATCACAATTCATTCTTGTAGTTGTGTGCAACTTTGTTGAGAATATCGAAATAAGTATTATTCAAAGCACTACCAATTGTGACCGTTTAATTTCATTTACAAATTATTTATTCAAAAAAATTTAGTAAAGAGTTGTACATTAAATAATAGAATGTCAAAATTTATGACAATCCTAAATAAATAATATATTTTAGCTAGAACTGTCAGAATATTTGACAATTCTATTAATATATTGGACCTTCAAAAAATATTGAAAGTCCAACATAAATTATGAATCCAGTCAAGATTGTAGAAATTCATGTATGTTGTCAGGAGTATTATAGAATTTTTCTAGTGTTCTGCATATTTATTTAGGAGTGTCAAAATTTGGACAATTTATTATATACTGGACAACTTCTTGGTAAACTTTTTTGAGTGATAAATATATAAATAAATAAAAAAATTAAACAGCTCCGAATAATTTTTATAGCACCTTTATTAATACTCCTAAATAAGTACATCGAAGAAAGGTGACAAACCTGACAAGAACTATAGCAAGCGAACATAATGGCTACATTGGCTAGTTAGCAATCAGAAAAATTAAATTGCTAATGGTAGAGAACTTGATGCCTTGACCTTTTTACTTTGACTTGGTCTCTCTTCTCCTCCCATTGTGCCAAAGCTTTGCGAATCCATCTTTCAAACTCTTTTGATTACGCGGCATCCAAGTTGTATTTTGTTAAAGAACTTAAGTTCATGAAATTAACAAAGTAGTATTATTATTTTTGTGCACTACAAAAAGTGTTAAAAGTATTTGTGTTTGACCATCCTAATTCACTAGAGTACTGTTAAATTTTAAACAATTTTTATTATTTTAGGACTGTCAAAATTTTCGTATTCCTAATTTCTGCCAAATGTTAAAATTTTGATAGTTATAATTTCTGTCAAAATTTTGATAGTCTTGTATATGCATTGGACTATCAAAATCTGACAGTTCTGTAACTGTCAAAAACTATGATACCCTATAAGAGTGGCTATCGAGGAGAGGCATAAGACCCTGGCTGGGTAACGGAAGATCAGTGGGTCGAGCCACGGGGGCATATTTTTTTCCATTTATTTGGTGGGAGTTTGTGGGACAGTGGCCCAACAGGCATGCAATGCAGCGTGCACAAAGTCTCGTGCGTATCGACGAAGATGGGGCAGTGTAGCGAGGAGGCGCACACACACGGCAAGGGGGCAGCGTGCGGAGGGAGATGGCAGCGCGGCGAGGGAGGAAGGGTGCATGCATGGCCGGGGCTCGTCAATGGGCGAGGGAGGGGGGTGCATGGCCAGGGTTCGCCAACGGACGAGGGAAGGGTGGTGCATGGTGGGGGCTCGTCGGCAAGGAGGGGTGTAGCCGACGAGAGCGCTTGGCGGGGAGGGCGGGGAAGGGGACTGGGAAGAAGATGTGAAAGGGGAGGACTATTTCGGTCAAAAAATTAACAGTAATAGTAGTTGACTGTTAGTTTCCATTAAAAATGGGGTATCATCCATTATGGTAAATGGGGAGGGTACATCTTGAATTTAGATAAATAAGATAGAGTGTAACTCAAATTTTCTCAAAAATTAATTAAAATTAAGTTTGGACAAAATAAAATATATATTAAATGTACGCATGCATGTATTCATGTAAATATTATTCAGTATCACACCGAAATTTCAAACTAGGTGATCCCCATTAACATTCCGTCCGATGGTCGTGAAAGAAGCCCAAGAGACAACGTAGGCAGTTGAAATTATTGTTTATTTTTTTTAACACACGTGCACATATATTAGTATATATATGTGTGCCTTGTTATGTGTGGGAGGAGGAGGTAACAAATTGGTCACCTTTCTGACCCCTCCTTTGAGTTAGGGTCTCCAGGAAGTTGAAGTATTGCTCAAGTACAAGGATGACGAGCCATATGTCAAAGGTGAAGCTACGTCGCGACAACACGACAAATTGGTGTTGTATCTGTGTTTTTTTTATCTAGTATCATCTTTGTATTCTTATTCATGCAAACATAGTGGGAGAAACTATGGTGGGGAATGGACATCTTGTTATCTCCATAATTGTGAGCATGTCTATAGTTGCTTTGCTTTAATTTGTTGCCAAACTGAAGAATTAAGATATCGGCTTAGACCAGAAAACAAAGTGGATGCTAACTTTTATTTTGTCAAAAGTGGTGAATATTTTGAATGGCCATTAACCCTGTTATGAAATGGGAAAAAATAAAGAGAGAAAAAGCAAAATACTTGACTAGAATGCTAGAATCCTAAAATCATTGCAACATATAGCTATTTCTGAGCATCCGTACAGACAAATATTAATCTAGTTAACAATTCAGATCTCTTTAGTGTAAAAAAGAATATGTTGGATGGAACATTTGTCCTAATTTCATCCTATGCATGTGTAGATGTGTATAGTAACATATAATTTGTTACATCTATGCAGGGCCGGCCCAGGATAAACTAGACAAGACTTCAAGCTTGGACAATCCTCCTCTGCTTGAGGCAATCCAGGCTCAGTATGTCGAGGTCACGGGCAGTGGCGGAGCTAGCCTCTAAAATTAGGGAGGACTGAACTTTAGGTATAGCTTAAACGACACAAGGACTAGCATCACACCGCCTAAAATATTAACTTTTTGATAATTTATTTACATTTAGTTGTTGTATACTTCACATCAAACAAAAATATAAAACACAACTAAGAAAATATTATTAAAAAAAAAAATCAAAAAAAAAATCTCCAAAATTTTGGGGCGGGCTACAGCTCACCCGTGCCCAGGGCTAGCACCGCCCCTGGTCACGGGTACCAGGATCAGTCCACGTTAATAAGGCTCAAAAAACAACTAAAACTAGCTTTGGATAGGACAATCCAACCCCGTGGGCTGGCCTTGCATCTATTACGCAAGAACTTAAGAGAATGACACACAGAAACACAATATATATACATATCCCCAGCAAATATCTCCTATAAATATCTCAAAGGTTCAAGATATTGCTTCTTGCCATGACAAACACTTCTTGAAGCTACCATATAATAAGAACAAACCCCAAGAATGACACTAATCTGTTGGGAAAGAAGCGCGGAAACCTTTCCCCAAACCGGAGAGTACCTGCGAGAGGACCGAGCAAACAACGCATGAACCCAAAAACAAGCACACACAACAATCACGCAGACACAGAGAATTTTTGACGTGGAAACCCTTGCGGGAAAAAACCACGGGACGATCGGAGTCCAACCCAATACTTGCAATTATGAATTAGGGTTGAGAAAACTCAATATAACTCCCCAATCCCGCAACCAACCTGGACCGTTGGATTAGATCCAATGATGAAAACTCATCCTAAAATCTGCTTCAGCCCCCGACGACACAGAGTTCGGCCAGAACTCTGTGTCAAGCATCCAGAACCTCACCCCACAGTACTGGAGTGGCCAGACCGAGTTCGGCCCGAACTCGCCATGGGACCGAGTTCGGCCCGAACTCGGATCCCCTGTTCCAGAATCTCCCCCTGGGCAGCAACAGCAGCAGCGACTCTACGTCGCCCACTTCCCGAGCTTCTCCGACACACGAACGGCGCTCGTCGCACTCCGGGGTCTTCTCCACATAGGTTGGGAACCCCACCCACTCCAACAAATCTCCCCCTTCACAACTATGGGGAGGACGTCGTCATCCCGACGATCTGCCTGCAGTACTCAAACTTCCCCCTTGGTAGAATCTTCGTAAACATATCAGCTCCGTTGTCGTCTGTATGCACCTTCTCAAGCTCCGCGTCCTTCTTCTCAACCACATCCCGTATCCAATGATACCGGGTCTCGATGTGCTTGGACCGGCTATGAAACGTCTGATTCTTCACAAGGTGGATAGCACTCTGACTGTCGCAAAGCAAAGTATACTGCTCTTGCTTCAGTCCCATTTCCTGCAACAGCTTCTTCATCCATAACAGCTCCTTGCAAGCCTCCGTCGCCGCAATGTACTCCGCCTCCGTCGTCGACAAGGCAACACACTTCTGCAACCGCGACTGCCACGATACTGCTCCTCCCGCAAACATCATCACGTAGCCCGAAGTCGACCGCCTCGTGTCTACATCTCCAGCCATATCAGCATCGGTATACCCGACCAGCTTCGGCTCGTCACCACCAAAGGAAAGTCTCCAACCGGCAGTGCCCTGAAGGTATCGTAGAATCCACTTGACCGCACTCCAGTGTACCCTTCCAGGATTCGAAAGATACCTGCTAACCGTACCAACTGCATGAGCAATATCTGGCCTCGTACACACCATAGCATACATCAGGCTTCCCACAGCTGAAGCATATGGAACCCGCTCCATATCTTCCTTTTCGTCCTCGGTAGATGGACACTGCTCCTCAGTGAACTTAAAGTGAGCCGCGAGGGGGGAACTCACTTTCTTCGACCCGTCCATCCCGAAACGCTGAAGTACCCGGTGAATGTACTTCGTTTGGGACAAGTGTAGCAGCTTGGACTCTCTCTCTCGGCTGATCTCCATCCCAAGAATAGTCTTCGCTGCGCCCAAATCCTTCATAGAGAAGGCCGCGCCCAGTTGGCGCTTCAACTCCGCTATCCTAGTGGCATTCCGACCCACTAATAGCATATCATCTACATAGAGCAATAAAATGATGAAATCATCATCGGCAAAATACCTCACAAATGCACAATGGTCCGACGTCGTCCGTGCATAACCATGCTCCCCCATAAACGACTCGAACTTTCTGTACCACTGCCTCGGAGCCTGCTTCAGACCATACAAGCTCTTCCTCAACCGGCAGACCAAATGTGACTTGCCCTTCTCACAGAATCCCTCCGGCTGCTCCATGTACAACTCCTCCTCAAGATCACCGTGGAGGAACGCCGTCTTCACATCCATCTGCTCGACCTCCAAGTCGAAACTGGCTGCTAATGCTAGCACCACCCGAATAGACGAATGCTTGACGACAGGCGAAAAGATCTCATCATAATCCACGCCTTTCCGCTGACCGTAGCCCTTGACTACCAGCCTCGCTTTGTATCGAGGGCGAGTAGCATCATCCGTCTGCTTCACTCTGAACACCCATCGATTCTTCAAAGCCTTCTTGCCCTTTGGCAACCGCACCAGATCATAAGTGGAATTGGTGTGCAAGGAACTCATCTCCTCCTGCATAGCCACCATCCACTCCTGCCTGTGTTCGTCTTCCATAGCCTCTGCGAAACTTTCGGGCTCTCCCCCGTCAGTCAGTAGCACATACTCATCCGGCGAGTATCTCGTAGATGGTCGACGATCCCTGTTGCTCCTTCTCAGTGGAGCCACTGGTGCTGGCTGTATACCGACAGCCTCCTCCCCTTCAGGAACTACCTCTCCGGCATGCTCATCCTCCTGAGGGACACCCTGACCACCATCAGCAGGCTGATGATCAAGGTTGGGAGCAACTCCATGTACCGGCTCCCCCATAACTGGATCCTCCGCGATGTCCTCTGGAAACTGCTCGAAGCGAAATGACTCTAACTCAGGCAATTCCTCAGCCTCAGAAGGCGTCTCGGAGTCCTGAGTGTTGGTCATGGTCTGATCCTCGACGAACACCACGTCCCTGCTTCTGTAGAGCTTTCCTTCCACTGGGTCGTAGAGTCTATAGCCAAACTCATCCCGACCGTAGCCGACAAAGACGCATCGCCTCGTCTTCGGCTCAAGTTTGGTCCTCTCGTCCTTCGGTACATGCACGAAGGCTTTACAACCAAACGCCCGCAGGTGACTGTATGACGGCTCTTTACCGTACCATACTTTATCAGGCACATCACCCTGCAAAGGAGCACTAGGAGACAAATTAATAATATAAGCAGCTGTGAGAAGAGCCTCACCCCAATAACTGCCCGGCAAGTTTGCTTCTGACAGCAAACACCGCACCCTCTCCATCAGTGTCCTGTTCATGCGCTCCGCTACACCATTGAGCTGAGGTGTCTTTGGCGGAGTCTTCTGGTGTCGTATCCCTTGCTCTCTGCAATACGCATCAAAGGGACCGATGTATTCGCCGCCATTGTCGGACCGAACACACAACAACTTCTTGCCCGTCTCCCTTTCAACGGAGGCCTGAAACTCCTTGAAAGTAGGCAGCACCTGATCCTTGGTCTTTAAGGCATAGACCCAAACCTTCCTGGAACAGTCATCAATAAAAGTCACAAAGTAAGAAGCACCACCAAGAGATTTTACCTTCATAGGACCGCAGACATCCGAGTGAATCAACTCGAGCAACGCCGGCTTCCTCGAACTTGGGTGACTCTGGAAAGACACCCTACTTTGCTTCCCAGCCAAACAGTGCGTGCATTTCTCCAACTTTGTAGACTTGAGCCCCGGAATCGCTTTCCTGTTCACCAAGTAGCTCATCCCCTTCTCGCTGATATGGCCGAGCCGCCTGTGCCACAACTCGGTAGACGCGTCACTGACTGCGTTCACCTCCTGTGCCCCCTCTGCGCTCCCCTCCATATAGTAGAGACCGGACTTCTTGCTTCCTCTGGCAATCACCATCGAACCTCTGGAAAGCTTCCACTGACTATTCCCGAAGAGACTGAAGAATCCCTCGTCATCCAACCTTCCAACCGACACCAGGTTGAAACGGATATCAGGGACATGACGAACATCCTTGAGAACAAGAACCGCACCCGTCTTCGTTCTCAAATGCACATCTCCAATGGCAACCGCCTTCGACACATCTCCGTTGCCCATCTTCAACACGCCACAGTCGCCTGTCGTGTAAGTGGCAAACAGTGCCCTATTGTGAGATACATGTGCTGAAGCCCCTGAGTCCACCAGCCAAGAATTGTCATCGCAGGCGAGGTTAGTAATGACCTCATCACCTACGACGATCACATCGCCTCCATGCGTCGAGGCCGCCGCTGTAGTGTTCTCTTCTTGCTTCCCCTTGTCGCCCTTCTTCTCTCTCTTCCAAGCGAAACAGTTCCGCTTGATATGGCCCTTCTTACCGCAATGATAACACTCTGAGTCCTCGTACCGACCCTTGGACTTTCCCCTGCTCTTGTCTCTGCCACCACCTGGACCCCTGCTTTTGCCCCTTCCGCGGCTCTCTGAAACCAATGCCTCTGAGTGGTGGGATGTGGATGAAGTGCCCTGAGAACGTCTCCGCATCTCTTCATTCAACACCCCGCTCTTAGCAAACTCCAGACTGACCACGCCCTCTGGAGCAGAAGCGATCATAGATACTCGTACGGTCTCCCACGAGTCTGGCAAGGTACACAGCAGCCACAGTCCCTGAACTTCGTCGTCGAACTTGACTCCCATAGAAGATAACTGGTCAACCACGCCCTGGAAATCACTCAAGTGATCCGTAATAGACGCCCCATCCTTGTACCGCAGACCCATCATCGTTCGGATCAGGAACAACTTGTTTACCCCGGTCTTCTTCGCATACAAGGATTCCAGCTTATCCCATAACGTCTTCGCGTGCTCAATATTGGCAACGTGATTGTACACGTTCTCATCAACAAACTGCCGTATGTACCCACACACCTGTATGTGCTCGAACTTCCAGTCCTCCTCGGATTTATCACTGGGCCTCTCGGATGCAAACACAGGTAGATGCAGCTTCTTGACAAATAGCAAATCCTTCATCTTGCTCCGCCAATAATGATAGTTTGTGCCATTAAGGTTCACCATGCGCACCGGCTTCGCGTCCATCTCTCCTCTCTGGTTCCTCTGTCAACTCCTGACACCCTTTGAACCCAAAGTTCTGATACCACTCTGTTGGTATCAGCCAGAACAAAACCTATGCTCTGATACCACTCTGTTGGGAAAGAAGCGCGGAAACCTTTTCCCAAACCGGAGAGTACCTGCGAGAGGACCGAGCAAACAACGCACGAACCCAAAAACAAGCACACACAACAATCACGCAGACACAGAGAATTTTTGACGTGGAAACCCTTGCGGGAAAAAACCACGGGACGATCGGAGTCCAACCCAATACTTGCAATTATGAATTAGGGTTGAGAAAACTCAATATAACTCCCCAATCCCGCAACCAACCTGGACCGTTGGATTAGATCCAATGATGAAAACTCATCCTAAAATCTGCTTCAGCCCCCGACGACACAGAGTTCGGCCAGAACTCTGTGTCAAGCATCCAGAACCTCACCCCACAGTACTGGAGTGGCCAGACCGAGTTCGGCCCGAACTCGCCATGGGACCGAGTTCGGCCCGAACTCGGATCCCCTGTTCCAGAATCTCCCCCTGGGCAGCAACAGCAGCAGCGACTCTACGTCGCCCACTTCCCGAGCTTCTCCGACACACGAACGGCGCTCGTCGCACTCCGGGGTCTTCTCCACATAGGTTGGGAACCCCACCCACTCCAACATAATCTTGATAATTTAAAATGAATTAAAGCCGCAACCTAACCCGTTCTTAAATTTATATTATGCCTCACAAAAAGGTGGCATTGTTAAAATATCTACATATTAATTTATGTTGTGATGGTGAGATGTATATCCAAGTGTTCGCGAGGTTTACACATTGGATTATATAACATCACATAGGAACAGGCCTAGCCACCTAGAAAGCGTCAGTCCAAAAATAGGGGTCAGTCATGTCCGTGTCGCATCGTATCAGACACATATGTGATACACATGCGAAGATCAATGTCCAACTTCTCTGATATTTGCGATAAGCGTCAAAAGAAGCTCTTAAACTTTTGTAATTGAGAATTGGTAAATGGTCCAAAGCTTTAGTTGTCCTGTCAATAAAAAGGCTTTCTATTATTCTGCTGGAGAGTTTCTGTTCATGAACGTAGAGGAATCAATCAGCTAGCCACTTCAGGAGGCCATTAAATTAGCTTGAAGTTTATGAGCATCCACAAACGTATGGCTTATGATTTCAGTGAAAAATGTAACCTCTATAAAGAAACCTATGAACTAATGTTTCTTTCTCCACTCCTTAAGACTTAAAATAGGGACATGAAAGATATGTAGGATAGAAACATGTACAATTATTCATCAAATGTGAAGATGCCATTGATGACAAAAATTGGATGGCCCAACCATAGAATTGGACTTTTTAACTTCGACCTGTTCCTTTTGAAGCCACTGAATGAACATGCATCATGAGTTCTCCAAGTAGATACATTGAATGCATAACTTTTGAACCATGTCTTTACTCAATTAGGCATCTTAATCTCGTTATCGACCAACTGTGACACTCATATCTACTAATTAGGGCCGGGCCGAAGGGTTGGGCTGCGTATCGGAGCTAATTTTGGTTGTCCCTTGACCTTTATTGTGAGCCGGTCTTGGTGGTCATCCGTGATCCTGACCTTTGGTGGGATCACAATGAACATGGGGAGTTGCCCTGCAGAGAGGCTGTTGCCAAGCCCCAAGTCTTGCCCGGATTACCCCAGATCCGCCCTGCTACTAATAAACAAATTTTCCTGCACCATATGTTTGTAAACAAATCTAGCATATAGATCATAGTCAGGGACGAAACCAGAATTTAATATTGAGGGTGGCCGTGCGTAAATTTATTAATAATGAGTTTTTTTTATCATATAGGTAAAATATATATATCTTTTTATGGTAAATATATTTACCACAAAAAGATACGTAAAAAATTCGGTTTAATAATCTCATGTTCGGTCCCTGAGGGTCTGCTTGGCAATGTAAGAGTAGCGATTATGAGGTATTTTTAGAGTACCGGTTATGAGCGGTTATGAGGGGTCCAATTTTGGGTGGTTTTTAAGTAGGGACTTTTAAACCAGTCCAATCCATACTTGGTAATTCACTAACGAGCGACTCTGAAAGTTTGTTAATAAAATATCGAGAAGGATATTAGTAGTTATAATTATATATTTTTTGTGAGGATATAAATGGAATAAAATAATAAAACCGTTCAAAATCCACCGAATTGGGGTGTTTAAAAGTCATCCAAAATTGCATTATACCGATTTTGGAGGATTTTTGAGCCGATCAAAATCAGTGCCTCAAAAATATAAACAAGTATGAGTTTTCATAAACGGTCGGTTCAAAAATATCTCAGAACCATGAAAACACTGTTACCAAGCAGACCCTGACGGGGGTGGCCATGGTCCCATTCTAATGCGTGTAGTTTCGTCCTGATCATAGTGGCATTATCTTTAAACCAATGAGTGCGGCTTGTACCATTAGAATCTCTTTATCCTTGCTTTATAAAGTTGCAAATCATAGAGCAAGCAATATACTAACTCCCAAGAATACACAAATCATCACAATTTAACAGTGTAGATCTTAATTTTGTGTGCGCAGGTTGGGGGAACACACTGTCTACAAACATTGCAGAGACGTCCAAGAATGAGATAGTAAAATTATTGCAGGGAACCGTCTGCAGAAAATGATGTGGGCAAAGATGTTAAATTATTCTGCAAACACACATACAAACCAAAGAATAAATAGGTAGATACAAAATGGTACCATACATATACCCAATAAATATATTTGGAAGCTTCCTTGATCCAGTTAAACGTAGTCAAACCAAGGGCAATAGTTCTCATCAGCCATGTTCCTTTGGATTGAATATGAATATGAAACAAAGGCAATTGATAAAGGCACTGCACCTTTTGATCAGGGCTAGCCCATTAGGACTAGCCCTGATCAAAAAGTGAAGTGTCTTTTATAACAAGGACTGTCCAAATTTCTGGCAGTCCTACATACAGTAAGGACTGCCAGAAAAATGGACAGTCCTTTGTTTCACATGCTGAGACTTAGGACTGCCAAATTTTCTGGCAGTCCATTCAGTTTTCAGGACTGCCCGAAAATTGGGCAGTCCTTGTTATAAAAAAAGTGAAATTTTTGATCAGGGGCTAGCCCTAATGGGCTAGCTAGGGCTAGCCCTGATCAAAAGGTGCAGTGCCCTTATCAATTGCCGAAACAAAATATAACATTTGGGAGGAAAGAAATATATATACTTTGTTTGGGAGGACAGAACATACATATTTTCTTCACATGGAGAGAAACAAGCTGGCAAGTTCCAAACTCCCTCTAGATGGGGGTAATGCGATGTTAAATTGTTAATAAAGAGCATCATTTGGTCCCCAATCCCATTAATGCACCAAACCCTTCTATTGTTAACTAGCCCTATCATTCAACACTACAGTAGCTAATAAAGTTCTAATTCTTTTCGGCTCATTCTTGCTTGAACTCAATTAGTGTTATTATTGTTATTTATCTTATATTTTATAGAACTACGATTATGTAAAGAGAGTATATATCAGACATATGAGAACTTGCTCCTGAGTCGATGACCCAAGAGGTAGATGGTGATGGGTTACCACAAAAACATGATTATATATCTATATGTGCTATGGTTGCACTAGGTTGGAAGACGGTACTAGCAAGTGCGTTCAATTTCTAGAGGATTTGTTCAAATGGAGATGAGATTGTCTGATTGAAATCGGAAGCATCATCACTAGAAGTAGAAGTGGTGACTTAGGACTGCATATTTTTATCATGCACTTGATATGCATACTTGTCCCAACGGTAGTCTTTGATGTGACTTGGTATTTCACAATAGTTACACTTTCGTGGTTGACCACGGCCACCACCACAACCACTTCTTCGACTAAAACTACAATCTTCATCTCTACCACCACGACCAGCGGCCCACTAGTAACCAGACATATCAAATGAAATAGAATACCAAGAACCTGAGTGAAGTGACAAGAAATAGAGAAAATTAAGATTTACTTGGACATCAGACCCAACAAATCCAATGACATCAAAATATCACATTGGATAGACGAAGCCAGTCAGAAAACCTCTGGTTTGCTCGACTGTACTGCTATCGGCAAGATCTCTGACTCGTCCATGGATTAAAACATTGCATGCAAACGTTAAAACAATCAAATGTATCATACTTCAATTAGTTCATTATGTAGTTAGAGAAACTGCAAATGTAGGTAACTAAATTGTTTGAAACCCAACCTAATCTTTTGGGACAGAAATGATGTGATAACATAGATTATTTTTGAACAAAATGATGGGCAAGAGGATGTCCTGCAACTGGAACGAGACCATCGTAACTTCAAACTCTATCAAAGACCATCATAATATTTTATGCAATGGTTTGTAACGTTGAAGTGATAGAGCGAGTAGAAAAAGTAACATGACTAGCATAAATAAAACTATAAATTTATAAGTTTAAGAATCTTAAGCAAACCATTGTGGGCAATTAGATATCTACATATTTACAATCGCTATCAGACGCAGCAAATCCATGTAGTAGAGGAAACCTGAATGAATATTTAGAAACATACTTTTCTGATCAGCTAACATAGATTGTTTTCATACACACATTGATATCATCACTAATTACAAATTACAACATCAGTTAAAAGAAAGAAAGGAAGAATGAAAGCTACAGTCCTCTGCAAATTTATCTTCAGCGAAGGAAAAAAAATAGTAAAGAATAATTTCTCACAACTCAGGCATCCAGATACTAAAGAAACAAATCCTCTGCCAACTATTTACAATAACACAACAAGAGTACAGAAATATATATGGGAGGGAAAAAAAAGGATGTGTAACTGCATGAGATTGTCATTTGTTTGACCACTGGAATTCTATTTCCAGGTTCCGAGGTGGGCCACTTTTGCTCTGAGGCAGCAGAGCATACTCTCCAGCGACGGAGCCAAGCATAACGACACGATCAATCTGGATCGTGACTTTTCCAAACGAACTCTGTGAACAGAAACAAATGTCAAATCGATTAATATAAAGTGAAAAGTGGAATAGTGAGATAAATGATGAATATCCTCCTCTGATCATTACCTTCCCAATTTTGCTCTTATTCTTGCAAGATATGTGAAGCTTTTGGCCTTTGGGAGGGCTATCGAATGCCCACGCAAAGGCTTCATCCCATTCAGGCGTAGGCCCAGTCGTTACAATCTGAAAATTGCATGATAGATTAGTGCAAGTTCCAGTCAAACTTATCTGAAAAGCATGTGTGGATCAATACTCAATAGGATCTCAACCTAGACTACATTAAGGTACAGTTGACCGATGAAGATTCATATCAAAGAGCTGGAAATACGTTAAAAAAACTGAAGAATTTGATTGATATGTAGCAGGGATGAATTTTAGGACTCCAATATATGAAACTACAAGATGATAAACCTCTGATCAGTGACCTTACCAAATGATATGTGCAATAGACCCATATATTGCAGCTATACTGCAACTTGCCACAAACAGGACTCCTTGTATGTTACTTAATTGTTTAGCCAATTGCTGTTGCCCCTAATAGGACCAGGGACAGGTGGTTCAGAATGATGGGAAGATGGAGAGACTCGAGAGGAGAAGGAAACCAAAAGAGAAAAAGGATAGCAGATCTCCGGTGGCACGTGGCATCTGACAACTAGCCATCTTTCGATGTTCATCGGCGACGGCAGCAGAAGACAAAGAAGAGGGCTTAACTATTCCCATTTAATTGTAGTATATTTAGTTACTAAATTTATTAAGATCTCAATTAACCCATTTGGATAAATGATCAAGATGGATGTATGGAGCTGATGTCCAGTTATGAACCTTGGAAAATGGTTACTCGACTTGTCTTAAAACATCAGATATATATTGAAATTTTCATAATTCAGAAAGAACTGTGCTGGATATCTTTAGCTTAATAGACGCTAGCTGGAAAAGACGCTATTTTCATGAGATAAAAGAAAGGGGAGTTTATGAGGAGTCCTTGTATGTACCTTTGTTTGTCTAGGTGGAGTACTGCCAAGTGTGAGCTTGCAAAAAACACTAGGGTTCCCCACAGATTGTTTCAAATTGTTGCCACGCTTGATTGTAACAGTAAGCGTCCCAGGCAAACACTGCAGAAGAAACTCAGCTTTCTCTTGAAACCGAGGTGGGCCTGACTGAATCAAGTATTGCAGTAAAGGGATTGCATCCGAAGCAGCAACAGACTGGGCTTTGGAAACTTCAGCTGGGCATGCTGACCAAGCTTGCCTAAGAAGAAAAAGTGAATCCAGTGCTGCTTCTTGAGTTGCCTCGGAGCCAGTTTTGAGGGATGTAACAAGATGGGGAATACTTAGTGTAGCAGGCTCGGTGGCTCTTAAACGAGGAAAATTACTAAGCAAGGAATTAAGCGCTTTCAAGAACTCTTCATTTACACTTCCATTGGCCCATAAATCTTTTTCGATGGCAGCTGCAGAAGATAAAACAAGCTCTTTGAACATTGAAAGCGGTAAGTATATATCATAAAATATTAGCTAGAATGAACTATCACTGAAAAAACATAGAAAGAACCAATGTAGAAACAACATAATTGATTATGATTTTTATTTTCAAACAGTACAATTGTACTTTCAGATAATTTATTGTGCAAATAATTGCAAGGAGCAAGGTTTCTATCAGTTGCAAAAGTAATAATACCTAGTCCTAACAATAGTAACTGATAGAGAAAATTTGGTACATCACCTAATCATCAACAATCAGTTGATTTATTAATAAGTACCTAATTTCATATTGCCTGCCAATTAGTTAAAGTGGTAACTTCAATCTGATGAAGCAACATACTTCATAAATGTAATGGTGACAGCTGGAAGTAACGAATCATATCTCATACTGTAAGCCTCAAAGTTTGGAAGCTAACAGTAACTTGCCAGAGACAAGGGACATGGTACATGCTTGTTTCACAGAACAGTTTTATCCCGACTACCCAAGGTGCATCTATAAAAAAGTAAACTGTAGAAGTTTCGAAACAAAAGATGACCAAAATTTAGAAATGGTGACTGCGCACTCTAACTGCTCAACTGAGGGGTCCCGCGAGTACTTACATAGAACACGAGATCAATCATTTCCAGTGATGAACTTTACCCATAAATCACTATGAACATTTCTAGACTACTACAATAAGTAGCAATGTACTTAAATAACACAAGGAAATAGCCATATTTACCTCTGCAGATGTTGATCATATGATAAGGGTCACTGTTCTAACATCTATTTGCAAGTGGGCTAGGGGCGGGCACATTACATAATGTTTATCAGATTGTGCACATCATGTTAATTGTGTCGGCTGCACAATCTGATTAAGCAGTAACCCACCACAGACCAAACAAATAAGTAATCACATAATATAAGTTATATAACCTTGTTTCGTGTGGGGGCCTTCTTTACATCATCCTTAAAGATAAAAACAATGAAATGAAATGAGAACAGCTTCTTGGGCATAGTTGTATGCTTCATCAGATAAACTTAGCGCTGAATTTATTAACAAGGTTTATTTAAGTAACTATAAAAGTAAGTTTGGACCACTATACTAGCTATTATTTTCACTTCTTAAATATCCAGTTTCAGATTATTTTCCAGTGGTTCCAACAAGACTAGTTCAGCAGAATTTTAACAAAAACAAATGCAAGTTGTTAAGAGCATACCAGTTATTGCTCTAACTGTCTCGCTAGAAGCGTACTCTTGTATGGTATTATTTGAGAAGAGAAGTTTAACAAACATTGCTGCCTGGACTGATGTATCCGGACGGCTGGAACTAATAAGGTCCAGCACAACCTGCACACCACCAGCTTCTGCAACAGCTCTTTTGTTGGATCGGCTGTACATTACAAGGTTTTGAAGGGCACATATGGCCACCACTTTCATTTCTTCTGTTGGTTGATCTTCAAGAAGATTTACCAGAGCCCGACAAGCTGAGACAGCATCTGAGGTTCGCGCAAGACCCTCATTCTGGAAAAGATCGCCAAGACAGAGAGCAGCAAGCATCCTACCTTGCTGAGATTGTGTTTGAGGATCTAAAAGATACATGGATAACGGTGTGATGGCAGCTTTAGCATATCTTGATTCTCTTATCTTCAAATTGTTTAGCAATGTTTCTAATAATCTTGCAGCAGTTTCCTCACACTGATGATTCCTGAGAAGTTCCAAAAGTGCCTCAATTGCACCACTTTCAGCCATTGCTTCCGCACTCGTTGAATCGTCGCTTTCCAGAACAAGCAACGCATTCAATGCACCAATAACTGTACCTTCTATTCCAGACCGAAGTAATTGAACCAACACAGCCACAGGCACTTCCAAGAAAAATTCTGAACTATACTGCAAAATGCTGGATAAAACAGAAGCAGCAGATTCCCATAAAGCATGAGGCAATGGTGGATCAGCCTGTAATATCACCTTAGACAGTTCATAGACACCACCCTCTTTTGCAATTGCATTTGGCCAAGCTAATGCAATATTGACAAGAGCTTTAATAGCTCTCTGTTGTAAAATATGCACACCCGATCCAAGAACATGAATAAGGGGAGCAATTGCTTGTTCTATGATGGGGTCTTTTTGTAGCTGTTCGTCCAAAAGTAGATGGGATAATAGATCTGCAGACAATTGTTGCACTGCTTGAATTGGTGAATCCAGTAAAGCAATAACTGATTCAATAGCCTGTTGCGGCATCGGGCTATAATCAGCTCGACACTGGGGGTGCTCCATAATATTAATAAGAACCTGCAAGGCACTATGCTGTCCATCTGGACCAATTTCTGGCCTGGATAATAGTAAGAAAAGGGGATCCATAACTTTGGCTGCAGAGGGACCCTTCGCAATGGTAGCGTTGTTGGTTAATATTCGAAGCAGTTCTGCCAACGCAATGCAGAGAAAATCAGGAGCATCGTGGAGGATGTTAAGTATGCTTTCGATCACTCCTGCTTTCACCATCTCCATTTTACAACCTGGCCTGTCTTTTCCTAACTTCACTAAAGCTCTGGAAACTGCCTCATGGAGTGTGTAATTTCTACCAAACAGAAGGCCGACAAGAGGAATAACAGCCCCATGTGCAGCAACTAGTTCTGCCAATTGCTCATCATCTAAGAGCTTATCCAATGCACGGACTACTGAATATTGAGCAGGGCTAAACTCGGTTACTAATAGAGACACAAGAGGCTCCACACAGCGTGCTGCAGCCATTGTAGACCTGAGTCTTGTATTCCCAAATAGTACAAAGCATAACTCTGCAGCATTTCCCTTCAGCTCTACTGAACAATTAGAAGAAAGAATGCGGCAAAGTACATCAACTGCATTCATCTCAGCATCACCAACAGCAAGGGCTCTTGATGGATTATCACCCAGTAACCTAACAAGTGCACCAATAGCCGCATGCTGCTCCTTTTCCAAACCGGTGTTTAGAATCTCCACCAAGGGTTGAACAGCTTGCCGAGCTGATTCACCATTTTTGATATGATCCGAGGAAAACAAGTTTTCCAATGCTTTCGCAGCACTGTACCTAGAATTTCTTCCTCCCAGTCGTAAGACAGCTACAAGTTGATTAACAGCTCCAAATGCAGACTCGTGTCGCCTTATCTCAGCAGTGCTGAATAGCATTCCCAGTAGATCTGTTGCAGCTTCTTCTGTGGCATCTTGTGGGCCAAGTGAAAGATATTTAGTAAGAGCCTCCAGAACCCCAGCTTCTACCATTACCAGCATATTTGAGGGACAATCTACTGCAAGCTGAGACAGAAGGCCCAAAGCAAGAAAAGGTGCTCCTGGTCGGTCTGGAATTGGTTTGAGCAGATCAACAAGTGCAGGTATAGCTTTTCGTGAAGTCGCACCAACCCTAATGTCATCAACTCTAAACAACCTCTCCAGTGCACTTTGCTCTGGATTGCGCACCAAACAGAACCCCTCTGATAATTCCAAAAGGTCAGCAATATCAGTATCAGCACAGCCAAGTAAAGATATAAGCCCGCCAGCTGCCCCAGAATTCGCAACAGCTAACAGAGTTCCTCTGCTTCCATTGCAAACTAAACTGGACAGTGCTTGCGCAGCAAAATATCTGTTTGCTAACTCCTCGGATCTTAAAAAAGCTGCAAGAACTGGAATTGACTGCATTGTTCCGTTTGAGCGTGTAATCTCTCTGTCTTGAAACAGCACTCCCAGAAGCAAAGCACAAACCCAAGCACTGTAATCCTCTTTAGAATCATTCTGTAAAAGTTTAAGCACATGTTAGAAGCAACCAGAAAAGTAACCAACCATGTGAACAGTAGAATTGTGGACAGGAAAAAGGAACTTGTGAATACCTGAACTGATATATAGGAATGTTGAGAGATCTTCTTGGTCAGTATTTCAAGTGCTCCAGCCTCCATTATTACGACTCTACTCTTGCTGTCATGACAAGCAAGTACAGACAGTAGCCATACTGCTACCATGTTGCCAGAAATTACAGCAGTACTACATTCAGCTTCACTTTTTCTGCCTTGCTCTTTAGGATACCTGCAGATACTTATATCAATGTTGCCTGCTCTCTCCCCATGATTCAAAATTGCACTTGAATGATTAAGCATTCCAACAAGAGAATAAATCAGATCAGTGCTTAAGCTTGATTCATCCAAAGCTTCTACCAGCTTATGGCTGTGTTCTTTTGCAGCACAAATAAGAAGTGCAGCTCCTCCAATTCTGACTTTGAGATCATTGGAGCCAACCACTCGTCTTGCAATTGATGAAATACACCCAGAGGTACCAGATACTACATCCCCCAAATTTACAGACTGGTCGTGACAGAGCCTAGACAGAATTTCTATGGCTCTATCTTGCAATAAGGGCGTTCCAGTAGCTAGACAGGAGACCAAAGGAATCATTGTGTGTGGATATTCAGAAAGGACTGCCCATGGAGGTTTAATATTTCCAACAGGTCCTTTCGATCTTGATAAGAAAGCCAGGGCATCAAGAACTTCTGATGTAGCAGCAGAATCAATACCAGCAGATTCCAGAAGTGTGGCAAGTGCGAGAACAGTCCCAGCACGATTTATACTATCCAATAGTGCATTATCAAAAGAACGACACTGAAGAAGACGTGCAATTGCAGCTGCAGCGTGAGTTTTACTATCAATAGTACCATCTCGCAGAACTCGAGTCACAGGGAAGACAATTTCCTCTGGAACTGCTTGGGTTGAAACTTCATTATCCAGAAGAAGATTAGCCAAAGCACGTGTTGCCTGTTCCGCAACTTCTAGAACAGGAGAGTTAGAAAGAAGAATTAAAGGAGCCAGTGAGTCTCGAGCAACAGCAGCAACCTCTTTGTTTTGCTTAATTGAAAGGAATATAGCAGCAAGACAGCAGGAAGCCTCCATCAAAATTTTCTCAGAATCCATGTTGAGCAACTTCATTGCTGACCATAGAGTCTTCACAGCAACATGGCTTTCTCTCAAGTCTTTGCGAGAATGGAAGAGTCCTGCAAGAGATGATGCTGATTTGGCTTGTGTTTCTTCTTTTGTAGAGCTCAAAATTTGTATCATCGTCTCAATGGCATCATTAGCTGCACTCCCTTCATGCAGAATATCAATAAGTGGTGCCACAGAAAGCAAGCTTCTCAGTGCATCCAGGACATAAACTTTTGATTCAGGCTGCTCACTGGTCAATAAAGCTGAGAGCTGGCTTATGGTCCCCGTGTCTGACTTATGTATGAGATGGTTCAATGTTTTTGCTGCAATCCCTTTCCCATTTTCACTTCCATTTTTCAGAAGCCATAACAAAGCAGGAACAGCATCAGCACTCTCAACACATGCCCGTATATCTTCACTGTGATTACAAAGATTCCCAAGTATCTTTGCAGAATCCTCCTTGGCTTTCGAAGATCCAGTTTCTAAAATTTGAACAAGAGGCGGTATGCCTCCAGCAGCAGTTATGGCCCATTTGCTTTCATCGTTTTCCTTTGATAAAAGACACAGCAAAGCAACTGCACACTCCTGTTGTTGTTCGGACGAGAGGCCAAGAAGAGAGATCAACAGCTGAACCCCCTCACGTCCTTGCAAAGCATGCCAAAGACTATCTTCCTTGTTGCAAAGTATGAGGAGAGACTTCACAAGCTCATCCTGTACCTCACTTGCTGCCATAGTGATCAAGCCAACAAGCAAACGCTTTGCATCAGGATTGTTAAGCACCTTTGAGAAAATTGTATTTCCATACAAGCTAGCTAAAGCTTCTATGGTGCGCTCCTGCACAAGAAATGATGATTTTGATTTGAATTGCTTTACCAATATCTTCTCTACTATCAATGGATCTGACGGCCTGATAGAATCAGCATTTGTATCATATATCATGAGAGCTGAAGCTAAAGCACCCAGTGTGTCAGCAGTCTGTGCTGGTGAAGAACATGACTCAAGGCTTTCACCAAGGCTAGAGATAACATATGATAAGCCACCCGAAATATTTGCCAGTGCACACATTGCATTTTCTTGCAAAGCTTGGGCTGATTCCCCTTGCATAAATTCTTTTGATGGGGCTATAGTAGCATTGATCAAAGCAGGGATACCATTGGAATTAGCTATCTCACGCCTAGCTTCCTTACACTGTGCAGAAAGAGATTTTAGTGCACCTGCAGCCTCAGCTCTAATAGAAGCTTCATTACCAGGGCCCAATAGCTTGAGGATTTGCTTAGTTGCTTCCCCAGATAAGACTTGAGAACAAACAGTCGCGTCTTCCATCATCATACATGCGAGAAGGTAGCAAACATTTGCTAGGGTACTTGTTTGTGCATTTGCAAGTAGCTTTAGAAGTACCTCCACACCTCCTGAACCCATTGTTGCAGACCAAAATCCCTCTGTGCTGTTACATAAATTCTTCAATGCTGCAGTCAGCAGACTGTTCACGACACTTTCATTCTTGAGACCACTTTTAAGTTTCTCCCATAAAACTGGCACAACTCCCTCGGTTGAGAATATCTTCGACCCAACATGATCCCTGGCCCCACCTTGAGAAACAGCATAGATAGTTTTTGCTGCTGCAATTTGGCCCTCGGCTAAGCTAGACTTAAGGAGACCTAGCAGTGGAGGAATGCAACCACCAAGCAAGACTTTAACCCGCAGTTCATCTTCCTTACAGAGAGACCCTAAAACACTAGCAGCCAATATCTTTATTCCAAGTGATCCAGACCTAAGAAGAGAAACAAGTATGGGAACTGCTTGAGAATGAGACCCGACAGCTCCAAAAGCTTTGTCACGTGTTTCAATAAGATCTAGCAATTGTTTCAGAGAGCTCTCCTTTTCTTGGGCTGTCGAAGAACTTCGACGTAATTGCTCGATACACAAGGCAACACTTGATACTGTACCATCTGCATCCTCCAGGGTTCCGCGATCCCTGAAAGCAACTCAAACTGATTTAGACATCCTCAGGCATCATGCATTGCATGCCAAAATGAAGTTAGCTAAGACAAAATGGAAGCAGTTAGGAAGGTTCTTACAACTCCTTGAAATATATTTAAAAATTAGTCTAGCATGCCATTGTGACATGTGTAAGAATATACAGTGCAGTTTCCGTCACACCGACAAACTAAATAAAACCAAACAAAATATATGTAATGTATCCGTGTTGCAGTCTCTTACACTTTAGACAGAAATACCCTTGGAAAGAAATAATTTAATTAAGGGTTTGATGTCAAATTGGGGGGAATGGAATTCAATTAGAGGTTTGATGTCAAATTGGGGAAATAAATAATTACTTAGGGTTTGATGTTGAATTGGGGAAGATGGAATTCAATTAGGGGTTTGATGTCGAATTGCGGAAAGATGGAATTCAATTAGGGGTTTGATGTCGAATTGGGGAAGGAAGTAAATTAATTAGGGTTTGATGTCGAATTGGAAAAAGAAGGAATCCGATAGGATTTAATGTCGAATTGGAGATAGCAACGATTTCAACATCGTTCCAAGGATGGGGATGAGTAAAAGAAAAGAACAAGTAATGCTTCACTTGTGTAGAGTTCAACCGGTCCTCTTAGCCACTTCCAAGGGCATTTCTGTCCAAAATATCTATCATGTGCCCTCACATGACCAAACTAACGATTTTTTATTTATTTAAGTGGACGGCACGGGGGCAATCTGCCAAGAAACTGATGGTATTGGGGTAAGTTGCAAACGGGAAAACCTTGAAGGGGTTTCCTATAATTTACCCTAAATTTAATGCAAGATATTACTTCCAGGCAACAACCAAGCATGCCATTTCTCACATATTGCAAAGAGCTCGCTGCTAACATCAAATTTTGTATTCTGTAAGGACTCATTCAAGAGATCAAACAAAGATTGTAGGCAGTTTCCTCTTACCATATGCAGGCCATTCTCGTTATGATAGCAGACGAGGGGGGGACAAGTCATCTATAGAGCATAAGAAAGCTCCATAAAAGATTGACAAAGTTTCATGACAAGCTAGTTGAGTTGACATCAATCCTGTATTTTTGTGCCAAATTTCTAGCCAAGCCAGAAATGAGCACAAGAGGGCCACAAAATAGAAACTAGATGGTTAGTTTAGCTGGTAGGTTGACATACCTTTTGGTCATACAGTTTAGGATCATGAACCAAGGAACCCCCAAGTTCCCCTAGAAAGGGTCTTGACGAAGAGTAAGATGATACAATTTATTATAGGGAATTGCTTGCATCTTTATGATATATTAAGACAGTGAAAAAGAATGGGATTCCCAATTTCCAAAGGAAGTGAGGGAAGTATGACATTAAGCAATGGAGACAAATGGAAAAAAAGCATCTGATATAAAATGAAAACCCTCTGCATTTTCAGTTGCCACCTACTTGTCAATTTCTTTGGAGAAACCACTTTATCACTTTTCTTAAGTTGCTTGTACTGCAACGAGGTATATTTTATCAGAATCTGTATAAAAGTTATCCAACAATGTTTCAAACAATAATCAGCTAACTTACGCAACCCTCGTTAGACAAATAGAAGCAGAAATAAAACTATTTTACACTTTAAGAACTTGTGTCTTCCAAAGATGGAAAACTTCTGGCAAGTTATGATGAGTAGCAGTGGAGACCATCAAAAAGAAAGTAGGAATAAAATGTAAAATCAATAATACTCGGCATTCTCACTTGAGGCCTGCTATCTCTCTTTTTTAGACAAAGCAAAGCCATCGAAGCTTTCCTGCCTATCGATTTTACTTTTCACAAATTAAGGAAGGTCTTAAAATAACTTCTAAGCTAGTCAAAACATCAAACAATATGATACCATGTGAAGAAACTAGGTTACATGAGCCAAAGAGAAGAATTACTTATTACTTAATGATGATTCATATACTTGCAAGCCCAACATATAGACCATGGGTACCTTATTGTCTATGACTTGTGTTCAACTACGGAGTGCGATGGACGCCATCCAGTGATCAAAATCAGGGCGGAGTCAAAGAAGTGACACATGGATCAAAACAGCCAAGTTTGACTGGCATATTGGCTATGTACCGCCGGCGTACCACCGGTACCGTGAAGTGACATTTTGTTCCAAGAGGCTTGGGGATCCAAAAACTCACACCATCCTCCGGTGATATACCGGCAGTGTACCGCCTATACACCGGTGAGTCGGGATCCAGGAACGGTTCAAATCTAAGTTGGTTGCTACAGTCCAGATTTTCTCCTGATTTAGGACTGGTTTGGAGAGCATAAATAGGGCTCTTCATGCCCTAGCTTTGGTTGGTCTTGATGTTTAAGAAGGTTTGCTAAGAGAGAATTCTTGGAAGCCATTAAGGTAATCTAGAGAGAAGAAGAAGAGCTTGTTCGAGATCTCATAAGGTAGGGTTTCACATTACGGTACTCTGTGTGTAATGTGATTAATAAATTTATCTCCCTTTTCCCCGTGGAGTAGGTCAAGCTTGACCGAACCACGTTTATATTGTGTTTGCGTGTCGTTTTTTTGGTTGCTATTGTTTGGTAATTTGTGCCATAGTATTCTCGCCGTCGTAAGATTATTTATGTGTGAAGCTTCCATGTGTCGTAAGATTATTTATGTGTGAAGCTTCCATGTGTCGCACTACAAATTGGTATCAATGTCATAGGTTAAGAAAATCCTATGGATTTCAAATTCTTGGATCTGGGTCAACCTTAGGTGGTGACTCCGATCCTCTCCCTATTTTCCTAAATCGGGATTCTTGTAATTATTGGTTCGTTAAGGTCCAAGGAGATTTTTTTTTCTATTTCGAATATTCGGAATGACGAATAACAAGGTTATTAACACCAAGTTCGAAGTCAAGAAGTTTAAAGGTTAAGAAAACTTTTATTTGTGGAAGAGAAGGGTCAAGGTAATTCTTGTGAAAGAATGAATTGTTTAAGGCCATTGCCAGTAATAAAAAAAGGCAACCAATATGACGAAGGACGCATAGAACAATATGGACCAAAATGTACAATGCACGTTAGAGCTTTGTCTAACGAATGAGGTGATGCACAATGTTATGTCAGAAATTTTGTAGAAGGATGGTTGAAGCTAGAGGACTTGTATATGATAAATTATACCTCAAGAAGCTACTCAATAGTTTACGCATGAAGAAAGAACCCAATTTAAAACCATATAAACAACTTCAACAAAATTGTTAGTGATCTTGTCTCAAAGTAAAGCTAGAGGAGAACAAGGTACTTTACTTCTATCTTCGCTTCTGAAATATTATAAACATTTGGTGACAAAGATATTTTATGGAGAAGACTCTCGAGATGGAAGAGGTGACTACAACGTTTCTTAATAATGAGATTATTAAGAGACCAAATCTAATTGAAGAGTCATCGAGATTGATTGCCAATGAAAGGAAAAGATCGAAGAATAAGGATGGAAGCAAGAGTAGCCAAGGAAAGTCCAAATCATTCGGGGAGGAGCGTGATGCATGCTTCTTTGCAAACAATCAGGGCATGAAGAAATAATGTATGAAGTATAAGCAATGGTTGAAGAAGAAAAGTAAAGGCGACATTTCAAGAAGTCAAGGTCAAGCCAATGTTGCTATAGAAGTCGAGAAGTTAGCGTAAAATGTACTTACGGTAAATAGCAGGAAGAATACTTTATCCTAAGCTTGGATTCTTAACTCGCGGTATTCATAATATGTGTCCGAGCAGAGAGTTGCTCAGCACCTATAAGGAGTTCAGTAGTGGTCGTGTTCTCCCCGATAGTGGTGTAGAACCCTAGAGGGGGGGTGAATAGGGAAATAAAAAATAAACTATAACAAATGATGCAATAAAGAGTAAATAGTAGAAAGATCAAACGCAAACGCAAGGATGTATCCTGGTATCCTCTTTTGAGGCAATCCAGTCCCGGAACTCTCTCCGGCTTTAATCCACTATTATGCAAATAGTACACACGAGTTTGGATCCGAAGAACTCGCCAACTTCAACACGAGTTTGGATCCGAAGACTCGTCAACTTCTACACACGAGTTTTCTTACGAAGGCTCGCCAACTTCAAACAAAAGAGAATGAGAACTTGCTGATCTTCTAACACGTGAAGATCAAAATGTACAACTCTTTAATACTCTAGCACTTTGGGAGAGGATGACAATGAAAAGCTTTGAGAGAGTATTAATGGTGGAGCTCTTGGTTGTTGGAAAATTTATGGAAGAGTTGGTGAGGAAGCTCAAGAGAGAGAGAGCTTCCTTTTATAAGAAAACCAAGAGTGGGTGGCATTTAATGCTTCTGAGTGTACGCAGACCGGCATGCCGTCGGTATGCCGCGGCATACCGCCGGTATGCCGGCCAAATAGTAACGGTCAAATTTATGACCGTACAAGAGCATTAAATGCGGCCATTAATGCATGTCAGACCAAATCGAAAAGCAGATTATTCGAAATTCGGTATACCGCCGGTATGCCGGAGCATACCGTCGGTATGCCGACTAAAGTCACAGAAAGTTTTAGAGCTATAAGAAACGGCATGCCGCCGGTATGCCGTAGCGTACCGTCGGTATGCCGACAATAAATCACAGCATCTATTGTGTTGCTAGGAAACGGCATGCCGCCGGTATGCCGCAGCATGCCGTCGGTATGCCGACAATTCGAGACAGCAACTTTCTGGACACAGAAAGCGGTATGCCGCCGGTATGCCGAAGCATGCCGTCGGTATGCCGCTTATTGTCACAGAAACATTTCTGGACACGAAAACGGTATACCGCCGGTATGCCGTAGCATGCCGTCGGTATGCCGCTTTTTGTCACAGAAACTTTTCTGGACACAAGAACGGTATACCGCCGGTATGCCGCTCTGAATAACTTGATTTTCGATTTGTGCTTTAAGTTATCATCCATCCTTTAGTGTTTTACAGAAATACCTAGACCAGTACAGACTCGAAAACACTAAGCATGAAGACGCCGACTTTATGCAGGGAATGCCGGTGAACGCCACAGTCTTCAAGAAATCAGAAAGTCCTTGATCTTCTGAGAGAATTAGAATCTGAAGAGCAAAAGACTAAACTACGAAGATGCTGTTAATTACTCAAAATAAAATGTGCCAACAAACTCCCCCATTTTGATAATTGACAAATTAGAGAGATAGCATCTTCAGGGAGTATCTCCCCCGTAGGTAGACAGCTCCCCCTCAATACGATTTCTCCCCCTTTGTCACTTATTCAAAGATGGGGATAACTAAAGTAAACAGTGCACATATAAATGTAAAAATACGAGAAGAGTGATAAAAGCATGCAGGAATATATTGAAGGAAAAAGTGAAGATACATGCTTGACCCATACAAAGCAGAGATAAAGAAAATAAAGACTCTCCATTACGAGAGCCGGACACTTGAGACAAACATGGATAAAGTCCCCGAAGGACTGCAAAGAGCAAGAAACAACCACACCGGTCCCCGAAGGACCACAAAAGACAAACAAGCAACACATAAAAAACAAGAACCACTAAACCACTGAGACCATCACCAAAGGAGAACCATCCCTAATCCTCTGCCGGATCATCATCACCATCATCATCCTGAGCCTGCTGGAGGGCGCCAAAAGGATCAATGCCGTCCGGGTACATAAACCCGTAGGCATTGGGGTCAGAGAAACGCGGGGCCGTGTACATGGGATCCTGAAGATTAAGATCCAGAAAGGCATCCCGGTCTTGGAGAGTGCGCTGGATGAAGTAGCCCTGATCGTGGAAGCGAGACTGGATGAGGGCGCCAAGTCCACGAGTGTGGGTCCGCATCTGCTCCTCCGCCTGGGCCATCCTCAGATCAAAGTGGTGCTGAGTAAGTGGCATATAGCGGCCCGTAGATGGAGGGGTAGATGCAGGGGCAGCAGGAGTGGAACCCGGTTGCTCCTGGGAGGAGGAAGCACGGGAAGAAGAGCCACCAGCAAGGGTACGGGAGACGGCCAGAAAAGAGGGGACCCCATCCGAGGAGCAGAGAGACAAGTCAACCTGTTTGGCCTCCATGAGTAAGGTGATGAAGGAACCATAGAGGAGGTTCTGCTTCCCCGAAGGCATGGTACGCCGGAATTGCAGAAGAAGAGTCTTGGGGAAGGAGAAACGCTTCCGGGCATAGAGATGGTACATGAGAACAAGAGCGTCACCAGTGATGGCGTCATAGTTCCCGCCCTTTGGAAACAGAGTGTGGCACACGATACGGTGGAGCTCGTAGTAAAACGGCTCCAGCTGGACGGAGAGTGCCGGGATGGCGGGAGGGTTGGGACCCTTGCAAATGATGCGACAGAATTCGTCGAAGGGTGATGCCGTCGAGGAGGTGAGAGCTCCCAAAAGAGGTAACGCATCACCTCTGTCCGGGACGCCCAAGATAGCCCCCACTTCCTTAGAGGTGAGACGGAAGTGGCGGTCATTCACCATAGATTGGATGGCGGAAGGGTCGTCGTCATCTGGTCTCATGTTGCAGTAAAATAGACGGACGGCAGCCGGGTAGACAGGGATTTGGCGCCGAAGAAGAGAGGAGAGACCGGCATCGTCAAACAAAGGGACGTGACCGGGGAAGAGGTTCCAGTTGATGGCCCGTCCTTTGAGGACGTTGTGGTTGGCGAAGTGTTGGAACCAAAGCTCGGCCGCCAAGGCGTTGGAGAAGACGCGTTGGTCATAGCCGGAGGGAAGCGCCACCGGAACGAACGGGTTGAACATGGTGGAGGAGGATCGGGGGCGCTTTGGGTTTGCCATGAGAGAGGAGCAGAGCTATGTAGTGGAGAAGGAAGGAGTAGAGAGGAGGAGGAAGAAAGGAAGGTATATAAAGGAGAGAGGGAAGATGAAGAGATGAAATTTGAAAAAAAAGAAAGGGGGGGGAGGGGGGAACGGTTGTAGAGGAGTGGTAAATGGGGAAGGTGAAGGGAGGATGGGAAGTTAATGAGGGGAGTAAAAAGAGGAGAGAAAAGAGGGAAGTGATAAGAGAGGTAATTAATAGGAGGGGAGGTGAGGAGATGGGTAGTAAATGATGGATGTGATGGGAGAGAGGGAATAAAGATAGTATGGAAAGATATGATGGAAGGAATAAAGGAGGATAGAGAAAAAGGTGGGGCCCAGCTCAGAGTTGGTGTCCTGTCCGCAGTCGCCCGGCATGCCGTCGGTATACCGGAGTATACCGCCGGTATGCCGAAGAACGGAACAGAACGTTATTCTGGTTCGAAAAACGGCATGCCGGCGGTATGCCGTAGTGTACCGACGGTATGCCGAAGATCGAAACAGAACCTAATTCTGCTTCGAAAAACGGCATGCCGCCGGTATACCGCAGTATACCGTCGGTGTGCCGAACGAGAAACGGTTAGGGATCAAAGGATAAAATGCCTAGTTCACGGCAAAGGAAAGAGAAGCGATCTTCCGGGAGGGGCTTAGTGAAGATGTCGGCTAATTGATAGGTAGTATCAATAAATTCAAGATGGATATCTCCTTTTTGTTGATGGTCACGAAGAAAATGGTGTCTAATTTCAATGTGCTTCGTGCGTGAGTGACAAATCGGATTTTTCGTGAGATTGATAGAGCTAGTGTTATCACATTTAATAGGGGTGCAAGAATGAGAAATACCATAATCTAAAAGTGTTTGTGACATCCAAAGAATTTGTGCACAACAACAACCAGCCGCAATATACTCTGCCTCAGTGGTTGAGAGAGCGACAGAGTTTTGCTTCTTACTAAACCACGATACCAAGGACTTCCCGAGGAATTGACATGTGCCACTAGTGCTTTTTCGGTCAATCTTGCATCCGGCAAAATCCGCATCCGAAAAGCCGTGAAGCTCAAAGGATGAGGATTTCGGATACCAAAGACCCATGTTAATGGTGCCTTTGAGATAACGAAAAATGCGCTTGACGGCACTCAAATGTGATTCCTTTGGATTGGCTTGATATCGTGCACACAAACAGACACTAAACATGATATCCGGACGGCTAGCCGTTAAATAAAGTAAGCTACCGATCATACCTCTATACTTACGAATGTCGACCGATGTGCCATCTTCATCATTGTCAAGCTTGGTCGTTGTAGCCATAGGGGTCCTCATTGATTTGGATGAGTCAAGGTCGAAACGCTTGAGGAGGTCCCTTGTATATTTTGCTTGATTGATGAAGGTTCCTTTAGGTCCTTGCTTGATTTGTAACCCCAAGAAGAAGGAGAGTTCTCCCATCATACTCATTTCAAACTCTTCCTGCATAACTTTGGCAAATTCTACACAAAGTGTGTTGTTAGTAGAACCAAAAATAATATCATCCACATAAATTTGAACCAATAAGAGAGTCCCATCATGGGATTTAATAAAAAGTGTGGTGTCAACTTTTCCCTTTGAAAATTTGTGAGAAACAAGAAAAGAGCTAAGACGCTCATACCAAGCACGTGGAGCTTGTTTGAGGCCATAAAGGGCTTTATGAAGTTTGAAAACGTGGTCAGGAAATTGAAAATCTTCAAAACCGGGAGGTTGTTTAACATAAACTTCCTCCTTAATAATACCATTAAGAAAAGCACTCTTAACATCCATTTGAAATAGCTTAAAGTCATTAAAACAAGCAAAGGCACAAAGCATACGAATGGATTCAAGACGTGCAACCGGAGCATAGGTTTCGTCGTAGTCAATGCCTTCATCTTGGTTATAGCCTTGGGCAACCAATCGGGCTTTGTTACGAGTCACTAACCCATCTTCATTTAGCTTGTTGCGAAACACCCATTTAGTTCCAATAATGGGATGATTGCTAGGTTTTGGGACAAGTTTCCAAACCTTGCTTCGCTCAAATTGATTAAGCTCCTCTTGCATAGCTATCATCCAAAATTCATCGAGAAAAGCATCATTAACATTTTTAGGCTCTATTTGAGAGATAAAAGCCACATTGGCACAAAGATCACGAGTGGCGGATCTTGTGCTAACACTTGAGGAGGGATCCCCAATGATGAGCTCCTTAGGATGATTGGTGACAAATCTCCATTCTCTTGGGAGATCCTTTGGAGGAGGCTCGAGAGGAGGAGACTCTTTTGATGGGGTCACAACTTCATTGTTAGATGATGAAGGACGATCCTCAATAGAGGAGTTCTCCAATCCAAACGAGATGTCATCAATATCCTCGGAGGAGGAGAATGTAGAAGAGTTGAGTTCATTAAAAGAGACATTGATTGACTCTTCGACAACAAGACTTCTTTTATTAAAAACACGAAAACCTTTGCTATGAGTAGAGTATCCAAGGAATATTCCTTCATAGGCTTTTTCTTCAAACTTGCCTAGGTTATCCTTGGTATTCAAAATAAAACAATTGCAACCAAAAACCTTGAAATATTCAATAGAAGGAATTTTGTTAAACCAAAGCTCATAAGGAGTCTTCTTAGTAATAGGTCTAATTAAGACCCTATTAATTACATGACATGCCGTATTGACGGCTTCCGCCCAAAAGTATTGAGGGAGCTTATATTGGTTTAACATGACCCGGGCCATATCGCCAAGGGTTCTATTCTTTCTCTCCACAACACCATTTTGTTGAGGAGTACGGGGACAAGCAAAATCATGTCCAAAACCATTCTTTTCACAAAATCTTTTGAAATCAACATTATCAAATTCACCTCCATGATCACTCCTAATTTTGTTAATAGAAAAGCCTTTCTCATTTTGAACACGTTTACAAAAAGCAACAAATTCACGAAAAGTATCACTTTTGCAAGCAAGAAAAATAACCCAAGTAAATCTTGAAAAATCATCAACTAAAACAAAGGCATAGAGTTTGCCACCAAGGCTAGCTACTCTACTAGGCCCGAAAAGATCCATATGAATAAGTTGAAGGGGTCTTGTGGTACTCACAGAGTTGATGGATTTGAAAGATGACTTGGTCAACTTACTTTTCTCGCATTCTTCACAAACCATATCCTTCTTGAAGGGGATGCTAGGAAGTCCTCGTACAAGCTTCTTGGAGGCGAGGCGAGAGATGGTATCCATGTTAGCGTGTCCAAGCCTCATGTGCCAAAGCCAACTCTCATCGTTCTTTGCAACTAGGCACCTGTCATTGTTAGTACCTTCAACAAGATAAAGAACATAAATATTGTTTTCTCTAATGCCTTCATACACGATAGTTCCATTGGAGCTATCGGTAATGTAGCATTTGAGTTTAACAAACTTGATATCATAGCCATTATCGGTGAGATGGCTAATACTAAGGAGGTTATGCTTAAGATTAGTAACAAGACATACATTATTGATACAAGGATAAGGAGGAGAACCGATATTACCATTTCCAATAATATAACCTTTTAGATTGTTACCGAAGGAGACATGTCCTTCCTTCTTCATCGATAGCGTTGTAAAAAGTGAAGCATCACCGGTCATGTGCCGTGAACAACCGCTATCGAGAATCCACTTGCTTCTAGCATGAGAAGGATTCGTCACCTACAACATAAGTTGAAGATGAACATTTTGGTACCCATGATCTTATGGGTCCTTGAGTGTTAGTCTTAGGAACCCATTTAAGAATTCTCATGTCAACTTGTTTTCTTGTATAACAAAAATTAGAAGTATGACCAAGCAACCCACAATAATTGCACATTAAGGAAGATCTAAAAGAAGAAGTGTGAGTGTTGTGCATATGTGAGTCTCTAGTGTGAGATGTTCTACCATGAGTGTTATGATGATAGAAAAATGCATGATGAGAAGTTTTCTTTTTAACAAAAGGTCCTTTTCTAGTGTTAGAAGAGGAGTTGTGTGTAGTGTTCATGTAATGGTTATGCCTAGCATTGTGATGAGTGTGGGGAGGTCTAGGAGCATGCATGTGAGTGGAATTCTTATTACTAGAATTCTTACTCCGTGTAAGAAGATCATTATACTTAATAGAAGTGGAATATTCTCTTCTATTAGCATCTTGACATTTGCGCATGGCAAACTCATAAGAGCTTCTCATGGATTGAATCTCATCATCCTTTTTCTTGATGGTGTCAAGAGATTCTTGAAGTTTTAGTCTCAAAGACTCCACTTCATCCGTGTCGGAAATAGGAGATTTTCCCTTCACATCACTAATGATGCTTGAGAGCCTCTCTACTTCAAGTTGAAGAGCCTCGACCTCCTTAAGAGATTTCTTGTATTTATTCCGAACACCTTTGTGTTCTTCATGTAACTCAAGAATGGCTTTCTCCAAATCATCATAGGTAAGAGTGTTTAAGGAAAAATCATCAAGTACCTCATCGGTTGCCATGAGACAAACGTTGGCATTGTGTTTGCACTCCTTGTCATTGTCGGAGTCGCTTGCGTCGCTTTCACACCAAATGCTAGTGTTGGCGAACTTTCTGGAGGACGAGCTTCCCTTGCTTGGCTTCTCGTACTTGCTTGAATCTTTTCGTACCATCGGACAATCCCTCTTGATGTGTCCGGGTCTTCTGCATTGATAGCATGCCGGGTCATCTTCATTGTCCCGTCTAGAGCGGTTGGCCTTGTTGAACTTTAAGAACTTCCTGAAGTGCTTAGCTGTGAGAGCTATTTCTTCATCGTTGTCCGACTCATTGTCGTCGGAGCTATCCTTGGAGTAGGACCTTGAAGCTTTGAGAGCAAGAGTCTTCTCCTTTTCTTTGGTCTTCTCCTTCTCCTTCTCTTGAATGGAGGATTCCTCTTGATCCTTCATGTCAAGCTCGTGAGTCATCAGCTTACCCATGAGGGTCTCTAGGTTCATGACGGTAAGATCGTTCCCCTCAATGATTGCGGTAGCTTTAGGACTCCAAGCTTTCGTCAAACCTCTAAGAATCTTCCTTATCTTTTCATGAGCGGGATATTCCTTTCCAAGAGAAGAGAGAGGGTTAATAATATCACCAAAGCGAGTAAACATGCTAGCAATAGATTCATCATGCTTCATTTTAAAAGACTCATATTCTTGCGTGAGTCTACTGATCTTAGATTCCTTCACTTGTGAAGTCCCCTCGTGTGTAACTTCAAGCAACTTCCAAATTTCATTGGAAGTCTTGCAAGTAGAGATTCGATTGAATTCACTACTGTCGAGAGCACAGTAAAGAGCGTTCATTGCCTTGGCATCTCGACAAGCAAGCTTCTTGATGTTTTCAGTGAGTGTTTCCCGAAGGGTGTCAGAAGCAATATCCTCTATAGCTCTGGAAGGAGTAGGGATGCCATTTATCACGCAATCCCATAAATCGAAATCTATGGACTTGAGATAAATGCCCATCCTAATCTTCCAATAGTTATAGTTGGTACCATCAAATAGGGGAGGCCTATTTGTGGAGTGTCCCTCATTGTGAAACGTGTTGATGCTAGGGTTAGAGGCCATGGATCACTCAAGGGTGTAAATCCAAATCAAGAGAACAAAGCTCTGATACCAATTGTAGAACCCTAGAGGGGGGGTGAATAGGGAAATAAAAAATAAACTATAACAAATGATGCAATAAAGAGTAAATAGTAGAAAGATCAAACGCAAACGCAAGGATGTATCCTGGTATCCTCTTTTGAGGCAATCCAGTCCCGGAACTCTCTCCGGCTTTAATCCACTATTATGCAAATAGTACACACGAGTTTGGATCCGAAGAACTCGCCAACTTCAACACGAGTTTGGATCCGAAGACTCGTCAACTTCTACACACGAGTTTTCTTACGAAGGCTCGCCAACTTCAAACAAAAGAGAATGAGAACTTGCTGATCTTCTAACACGTGAAGATCGAAATGTACAACTCTTTAATACTCTAGCACTTTGGGAGAGGATGACAATGAAAAGCTTTGAGAGAGTATTAATGGTGGAGCTCTTGGTTGTTGGAAAATTTATGGAAGAGTTGGTGAGGAAGCTCAAGAGAGAGAGAGCTTCCTTTTATAAGAAAACCAAGAGTGGGTGGCATTTAATGCTTCTGAGTGTACGCAGACCGGCATGCCGTCGGTATGCCGCGGCATACCGCCGGTATGCCGGCCAAATAGTAACGGTCAAATTTATGACCGTTCAAGAGCATTAAATGCGGCCATTAATGCATGTCAGACCAAATCGAAAAGCAGATTATTCGAAATTCGGTATACCGCCGGTATGCCGGAGCATACCGTCGGTATGCCGACTAAAGTCACAGAAAGTTTTAGAGCTATAAGAAACGGCATGCCGCCGGTATGCCGTAGCGTACCGTCGGTATGCCGACAATAAATCACAGCATCTATTGTGTTGCTAGGAAACGGCATGCCGCCGGTATGCCGCAGCATGCCGTCGGTATGCCGACAATTCGAGACAGCAACTTTCTGGACACAGAAAGCGGTATGCCGCCGGTATGCCGAAGCATGCCGTCGGTATGCCGCTTATTGTCACAGAAACATTTCTGGACACGAAAACGGTATACCGCCGGTATGCCGTAGCATGCCGTCGGTATGCCGCTTTTTGTCACAGAAACTTTTCTGGACACAAGAACGGTATACCGCCGGTATGCCGGAGCATACCGCCGGTATGCCGCTCTGAATAACTTGATTTTCGATTTGTGCTTTAAGTTATCATCCATCCTTTAGTGTTTTACAGAAATACCTAGACCAGTACAGACTCGAAAACACTAAGCATGAAGACGCCGACTTTATGCAGGGAATGCCGGTGAACGCCACAGTCTTCAAGAAATCAGAAAGTCCTTGATCTTCTGAGAGAATTAGAATCTGAAGAGCAAAAGACTAAACTACGAAGATGCTGTTAATTACTCAAAATAAAATGTGCCAACAAGTGGTACAAGCACTTTGATTTGTTCATGTTCAACCGATGTAAGTATGACAGTTGTGTGTACTCAAAGTGGCATAAGGATGGATCTTTTCTTATATGTTGATGACATGTTGATTGCTTCCAACATTATAACAGTAATCAATGCACTCAAAGCTTCATTTAGTGCAGAGTTTAGCATGAAAGATCTAGGTAGAGCAAGAAATATCTTTGGTATAGATATTCATTGAGACAGGAAGGCTAGAAAGGTTTACTTATCCGAAAGAAAATATATTGCCAAGGTACTGGAGAGATTCAGCATAAAGGAATCAAGACATGTGAGCACCCCTATCGCCAATTATTTCAAGTTATCTTCAAGGAAGTGTCCGAAACCAAAGGAGGAGAAGGTATGCGAGTGCAGTGGGATTGTTGATGTATGCTATGGTGTGCACCTGTCCCGGTTTATCTTATATGGTCCACCCGATATGCAAGTTCATGTCAAATCCAAGAAAGCTTCATTCAAAAGCCGTAAAGTAGGTAATTCGGCATATTAAGGGCTCTAAAGATCTTGGTTCATTGTTTCATAAAGAACATGAATCGAGTCAGTGTAGGGGTATGTTAATGTTGATTATGTTGGTAACTTGGATACGAGAAGATCCACTATGAGCTATGTATAAACACTCTCAAGTTCTCGAGTTAGTTGGAAGTCAACAATTCAGCATATCATGACCCTTTCCACTACGAAGTCAGAATACATGGCTATAGTCAAGACATTGAAGGAGGCTTTGTGGTTAAAATGCGAGTTTGGGTTCGACAAAGTGCAAAAAAAATTATTTTGTGACAACCAAAGCACGATTCATCTCGCAAAAAATCAATATATCATGGTCAAACAAAACACATCGACATATGGTATCACAAGATATGGGAATCGTGCAATAAGGAGATCGATCTTTAGTAATACTAAGGTGAACCCGGCGGACATGTCGATGAAGGTGATTCATGTAGAGAAGTTTAAGTCTGCATTGATTCTAATGAAGTACTAAAGTTTGAGAAAAGTTCTCAACCTCGATAGGAGGGTCATGAAAGTTTTTCAGTTCTGAATAAAGATCGTGTCAATGGTCGTATTCACTTCTAGGCAAGATTATGGTGGTGATTACTTTCACGATTCTAGCTAAAGATCATAAACCAAAGGGAAACTAAAGTTAAAGGAGCACTGAGTATCGACAATATTCTCATGAAGTGGCTAGTTGAACGACAAGCGAAGGTGACGATTGTTGTATATGGCTCGTGTTCAACTATTGAGTAGAACAAGTGTCGTTCGGTGATCGGAGAAGTCCAAGAGGACTCGAAGCATCAATACAAGGCTCAAAAGAGCAAGTGTGTCAGACCGGCACAACAGCGGTATACCACCGGTGTACCGACGGTCTACTGGTACATCGATGAAGATTTTGTTTCAGCAAATTTATGGTCTAGAAAGCCACTTACACTACATTCCAGCAGTACACCGTCGGAACACCAATGAGTCGGGACCTAGTAGGATTCAGGAACATTTCAGATCTAAGTTGGTTGTTATTGGCGGTCCAGATTTACTCCTGTCTTAGGGCTGGTTTTGAGAGCAGAAATAGGGCTCTTAATGCCCTAGCTTTGGTTGGTCTTGAAATTTAAGAAGGTTTGCTAAAAGAGAAATCTTGGAAGCCATTAAGGTAATCTAGAGAGAAGGGGAGCTCATTCGAGATCTCGTAAGATAAAGTTTCGCATTACGGTACTGTGTAATTCTTGTAAAATTCTCTAACTCATTCAATAAAGTTATTTTTCTCTTGCCCCGTGGGGTAGGTCGTGCTTGACTGAACCACGTTAATATTTCATGTTTGTATATTGTTTTCTTGGTTACTATTATTTGGTTAATTTGTGCCTTGTTATTCTCGTCATCGTAAGATTACTTGTATGTGAAGCTTTCACGCGTCGCACTACATACCTACAACGTGGAACGCTCCGAAATACAAAACAAAGCAAAATGTAGTGCACAGGGGGTGCCAGTATGTGGTACATTAGGGGCCGGCTTCTCCAAAACCAATACTTTTTTTAAGGAACAAATATGTATATAATACATAATGCATATTAAGAATCAAATCGACATACTACTTGACCAAATTAGACCACTCACTGAACCTCGACTAGCCTGTTTGGCCACCAGATAACCCAGACCGAGAACCAGGAAACATACCAGTCAACCGGTCCAATGTGGACATTGTTTATTTCTTAACATTCCCCCTATTCCCCCTCAAGCTGGTGTATTGATAACATGAAACCAAGCTTGTTGCATAAACACTAAAAAGACAAACCCCAAATGTTTAAGACTATAAACTTGGTATATTAATAGCTCTAAAAAGTGTTGATAAAAAGTGTTGATAAACTTAAACAACAAAAACTGTTCGTAGCTGCTCTAAAGTTGTAAAACCACACACAAAAATGTCCATATTGCTCCAAAAAGGAAACCATGAACTTGCAAAGTTCTTGATGAAGATGAACCAATGGAAAACCACAAAAGCTATTATAGAACATGTCAAGTAGGAACCTTGCCTCTCCAACCAAAACGATGAACCTAAATTTTTACTTCTCCAACATGTACATCTTGATGGAAACAGCCCATGTGAGTCTAAATAATTGACCTTCAGAGAACCAACTACAAGAACCCCCATTAGTGTTGTGGCACAAACGATCGAATGTAAATCCATAATTCCAGACAGAAACTTATTAAAGGTGATGTGAATGACTCACACAAATGCATCATCATAATCAAAGGACCACAAAAAAAAAGAATAAATTCCACCAGAAAATGGAAAGCAACAAACGTACAATTGAATCATGCTTGAAAACAGAAACAAAACAACCATATGGTACCAGGAAATGAGAAGGTAGACACTGATTCTTACTTTGGCATGTAATTCAAGAAACATTTCTTTTTGAGACTAGTTCGCCAAATTTAACTATTGAATCCCACCAGAAATGGGAAAAGAAAGGAAGGAATCTAAGTAGGAAGGGATATTCGCTGAAAGAACAACAGAATCCCAGTGGGAAGCAAAAAAGGACAAGGGTCGAAACAAAAAGGGAAACTAGACCAATCGTCCAACTCACTAGAAACGAAATCCTATGAACCAAATAGCTCAAACCCTAATGGGAAATGAAACTGAACCAACAAAACAAGAAAAGAAGACCCTGCTGATCTTTGTTGTGCATCATGAGCAAAGGTAACAAAACATGAGAAAGAGAAAGAACAGGAAAATCTTGAATAATACATATAGATGGGCAAATTAGAGAAATGTAACAGGGACTAGAGTAAAGACATGATAACACTGGGAACTAAAGAAGCTGGAAAAGAAAAGAGAAAAAAAGCAATAAACTTAGAGCACCAACGATAAGAAAACAAGAAACACTTGGAGAAACCTAAGAGAAGACCACACATAACGATAACTGAGAGAGAGAAAAATACAAAAGGAAACGGAAAAAACAAAGAATTCACCAAACCCGGATCAACCTAGCTCAGAACTACACAGGAGCAATGCCTTTGATACCATTCAAAACTTCAAAGCTAAATCTAGTTTCATGAAGAACAATTACTTCATATTTCATAAAGGAATAAACAGTATCTAAAGGAGCAGTTGAGTGGTCAATCTGATGTCATTTGGTCTGTGCAGATATTAGTCACCAATTGATTGGCCAATCATTCAATCACCTTCCTACCAGTCAACCAGTTCAACGCAGCCAACATTACTTACTGGGTTAACTAGTCGACGTGTCTTCGTAACCAATCAATCAACTGGTCACTAATTTCTGCACTGACCAAGTGGAGTAGCAGATAGACAAGTCTTGATCTATTTGAACCATGTTTATTCCTTAACAAATTATAATCCTTTATGATCAAATGGTGGTTTTCAAATAAAAAGATGTAACCTAGACTAGAAGAAATGCTAGTATACATATTAGGAAAAAATGTGGCAAGTATACTATGAGAGCTGAACATTATACAGGAAAATTCACTAGCCGCATTGAGGGTTGATTCTCTTAAAGAAAAAGATATGGACCCTGCAGTTACTCTTGAAAATGTAAACTAAGCATTATTCTTCCTCTACATGAAATACCTACTCTAAGAGTGGTTGGAAAATTTAGAACTAGACAGACAAATCAAGTGGTACAGGGCTTATTTTACGCCTTCCGTCTTCTCCTGCCTTGAAAAAATTATTAGGTAATATACCTGACAGGTAGTTAAAATGTTTGCCATATGATCACTCGTTGCTAGTGATACAGTTCGCCTTCAGATTTTTCAGTTTTAAAGTGCATCCATCACATGACATTTACAATTTTACATACAACCACTTCCTATTAACATAACCAACATGCTAGTGAAACAAGCTCAATTTCGGCCGAAGTGTGTTTTCGTTCAATCTCATGGCATGTTTTGTCCACTTCATCTATGATTCACCTATGATTAGAGCTGTTCACAGGATAACTCACCTATAAGAACTGTGGGTGTACTTAGCCAAGTGAGAACAAATTATCTCTACTTTGTCAAGTCGACCCTTCTTTTATGAGTATACTGATTCTATACACACATGCAGCACCCATCCTGATTGCACAATAGTACGTACCAATTACCATGAAATATAGATACTACTTGTACACACACACACACACACACACATAAAAAGGAAACCAAAAAATGAATCGCTTTCAGAAAACAAACTAATTGTGTTAAGGTTGCAATTTTCGTGGAACCTTTGCTAACTTTTCCAACCTTCACTTACATAAATATATAATCTGCATGAATAGTTGCAACATACACGGATATTTTAAACAATTTTACTTCTTATTTTTCTAAATTCTAACTTGTGGACAAATATAGCATCTGCTAACAGATTTAGTTACCATTTACGTATGTTATACGTCAAATATATGTTTGCATAAGTTCACTGGCTTACATAAGTTTCAACGCTGACAACAAACTCAAGCAAAAATGTACGAGCATTGTGTCTTTGTATCAATTAATATCCAAAACCCATAACAAATGTCTAATAGAAAATTGTTCTCGGAAGGAAATGTTTAATCACCTTGAACCCATTCTCATAATTGAATGTGGAGTTGGAGGCTCTGAACCATGTATTTTAGCATCCCCATTTCTCTCCTGTGGTCATGAAGAGAAAAAGCAATGGTACAAGTACAAGCATTAATACCAGAAGAAGAATGCACATTGCTACTTGAATGTTGAGATTGATTAGTGACGAATTCATTGAATAACCATTTACAAAGATGATAACAGCAAAAGATTGCAAAACCAACAAACAATTAGTGAAACCAATAAATCCAGGAATGCAAAAAAAAAAAAAAAATTCCCAGAGTATTCTGCACAAGATTCACACTTTACTCCTTAACTCTAACCTAGGAAGCACATCTTCAAATGGTTGTAGTGTCCGTGTTGGACACATATTGTCGCAACATAAACACTCCAAAATACACTACAATACACCAAAAATGGTGGTCTCCGCATCACCATGTCCATCTTGTGTCGTACTTCTGTCTGTTCAACATGTTCTACATAGTCTTCACAATTGTAGAATGAAATAAGGCAAGATTTGGAGTCTGGAATTGCTCTTTCCACGAGTCTGGAATTCCTCTTTCCACTGAGCCATAAATAATCACTGGCCACTGGTTTTGACTTGGCATATATCAAGATCGGATCTTTTACCAATTTGCTTACATTATATCAAGGTCAAATATTTTCCAATATTCTCACTGCAGTTGCGAAAGCAAGAAGGAGACATTACCAACCCTAGGAACTGCAGACAATCCCAAAAAAAAGGCTGTCACCACTAGGACATACAAAATGGTGCCATGTCCTTATCACCATGTTTGTTTTGAGTCATATTTGTGTCTGTACACACAGAGTCTGGAATTGCACTTTTGGCCGAGTCGTAAATAGTCTCGTAACTTGACCTTAATAATCTCCAACTTCTCCTAGAACTAGTATAGCCTCTAGATTTATCATATCAACATTGGATATTTTCCAATTTTCCTACTGCTGTTGCAAAATAAGAGGCGGCCGGAGAACAAAAATGGAGACGTGTCGGTCACGGATTGGACACAACAGAAACACTCCAAAATATATATATCACACGCCAAAATGGAGCCGTGTCCATGCCGTCAATGGAAATTAGTATAATTGACAATAAAAAATAAACCAAGATCGGATCTTTTTCCAACATTTTCTCATATTACATCAAGATCGGAGTTTTTTCCCCCAATTTTCTCACTGCAGTAGCAAACTAAGAGGAGAACTTACCGGATCCGGAGCTCCATGGGCCCCGCCATTGCCGTTCGAGTGCCTCCAAGAGAGCGCAGCCGCCATCCCCCCTCCGACTCAGTAGACTCTTCTACTAAGTGCAGATCTATACTCTCCTTCGCATCACCACCTACTTCCAAAATCGCCAGAAAAAAAAAATAGAGATCAACCGAAGAAAAACTTACTATATGCCTCAGAATCCACTGATCTAGGTCAAGATCGGTCCAAATTGGACCGATGGAGACGGATCTGGAGGTCAAATCAGCCGCATTTGCCACAGATTTCGAAGCTCACCTCGATCGATTGGAGTAGAGAGTGTCCGAGGAGAAGTCTTTACGGGAAAAAAATGGAGTTTTTTCTCCGAATTTATGGAGAGAAAACTCCGATTTTTATTTTGTTTTTGTTTTTGTTTTTGTTTTTCTAAATTTTTTGTCGGAATTTAGAGTGGGATTTATATAGTATAGGAAAGTGACCGCCGACAATTGAAGGCGGGAGCCTTGGCGGCTGCGGCTTCAGCTAGCCGGAGCCGAGCCGGATTTAGCCGACTTTTAATCAATAGTTAAATGCTAATAATGGTCATAATTAAATTAGTCACCCCTCATGTTTCAGATATTCTGTAACAATTATGTTCATGTATGAAGTTACTAATTATTTTATATTTTCTAAAGTTTTGAAAGTTGTTAATATATTCTACTATATAATACGAAAAGTAGGCTTCACCGTAAAAATTTCATTTCCAAAAATGCACTTCAATATATATATATATATATATATATATATATATATATATATATATATATATATATATATATATATATATATATATATAATAAAAAAATAGATGCAATAAATTCCACATGTTTAAGATACGTATTCTCTGGAGTAACTAATGTATTACAAAAATCGAAGGGTTCATGCTATTTGCTAAGTAATTAAAAGCGGTAGAGTTAAACCAACTCATCAACATCATATACTCCAAGTACCTTTTAATCTTCTTAACAATAATCTATAAATAATAAATACTTGTAATGCACGTTCATATATACTAGTTACTTATAAGGGATAAAATTGGCACAGAATATCTAGGACAACAAATCTATTACCCTTATGGAAAGGAAAATATGAAGGTGTTTATTTTCTTCGTTTTGGTTGTCCTGATCACCTAATTGAGTAACGTGTACAGAATGACAACAATAATAACAGTTTTATTGTTTAGTAAGGCTGGTCTTGAATTGCTTATCATAACTATTTTTGGTTACCTTTTACAAAAGCAGCTCGACGAACTATTGAATAATATTAACTTTCGATTTTAGGATAATTTTTGAAAAAAAGTGTGAGACTACTGCTGTTTTTATTACTATTTTTCCAAAAACAGAAATAGTGGCGAAGGAAAATACTTTTAAGAGGAACAAAAATATACTTAATTAAAATTTAAGAGGAACATTTTATGAAAAATAGAAAATAATGTGGCTAGCAAGTTAGGAAGACCTCTTATGTAAAACTTGCATTACGTAACCAAATGAGCTAAAAAAAAAAAACTATTTAAAAAACATAGAAACAAAGTTGAAACTAGAGCAGTATTTTAAAAAAATTTAATATGTTATCTATACTTTTCTTTTTTAGGAAAAATAAAACAGAAAGCAATAGTTGTATAGTATACCAGCTTTCTTTTATATTTTTAATAAGTTGTTTTTTATTTTTAGCAACTTTTAATTCAATTTTTTTTTTGCTTTTTACGAAACAAAATCAATACCAAATTCAACCTAACTGTTTGATTCTATGCAACTAGATAATCTTCAGTTACATCCATGTGAAATTAAAAAAATATTAACTTAATACATCTCCTAAATTCCAAAACGCATTAGCACAAAAAGAAAAAACTAAATATTGTGTCAATGAAAGTTAAATAATTCCAAAATCAGTGGCAAAACCAAAAAAAAAATATGTGAGGTGACTTACAAATGAAGATGGACTTACAATTACAAGCAATGGTAACAAATTTCGAACAATCATATTAATTTATTAAAAAGTTATTATCATTATCGATTGTTGGAAAAAAATCCTCTAGGGAAAAATGATTAAATAAATTTAATAAGAGAAATAAAGTGATGTAGCGTAGAATCCTAGTCCCTCTAGGATTCCTTTTCTTTTCCTCTTTCCTCTTGGATTCCTTTTTCTTTTCTTTACTTTTTTTATAATCCTATTTATGATAGGATTCTTATTTTGACTTTATCTTTTATTAGGATAGATTTCATCTTTATTTTATTAGGATTAGATTGTCACAAAAGTCCTATAAATAGGCACCTTTTGTATGCAATTGAGAACAACTTTTAATCAATAAAATTCTTCTTTAAAGTTTAAAATTTGTTCTCTTATTTTCTTGGTCGTGGACTCGACTGTTCCGTGGATTCGAAAGCCCCTTACTTGAGGTTTTCAAGCAACCTTCGTGCGGACCCCTCACAAGGCCATCCGTTGGAGTTTTTGCGGCACCGCTTCGCTCTCACCAAGCAACGGTGGTCCAGTTATCGTCATCACCGATCGACTTGGCCATTGTCAAGCACAAAGGTAAGCCCGTTCCGCTATCCCACTGCGTCATAAAGTTTACCTAAAAGATGTGAGATCAAAGACGTTCGTATATATGGAGCCATAATTTTGCCATGGTCGGATTAACAAGATTAATATTAAATTTAGAGGGAAAAATAGGGTTTGATGTTCAAAAAGGATTCTTTTTTTCCTAAAAATTGCTTTGGTAATTACTCAATAAGAAAGCAATAACTAACTAACAATGAAATCATGGATGACTCAGATTAGTAATCTTAATAGCGTAAAAGATGGTAAATAAGAGTATTATGAATTTAGGAGAAGCAATGGTAGAGTCTATTTGGTTTGGACATTACTGATTCGATACCACTATTCCATTTTGAGGCAAACTTCAAGTTTGTGTATTTAAATATTTGAACATTCATTTATTGACTTATATACATAAAGAGTGTTATCTCAAGTTGTTGGTACAGGGGAGGGGGGTTTACTAGTGATTAAGGTTCAAATTCTACAACAATTATTTAATTTTCTTACCATTTTTTGGGTAATTTTTGTTGGAGGTAGGCCTTGGACTCGGACGAAGAACGCAAAGTTGTATTTTGATGACGCACTTTTTTACTTTGAATCATGACGAAGAGCGTTGAGTAGCGAGGTCAGTGGGGTTGTGGTACATGGGTGAAATTAGAATATTTTATGTGCTTCATTCGCATTAAAGTGAAGCAAAAAAAAAGATCAAACCTAAGAAGTTTGCTAAGACGAACATATGATACAATATGTAGAACCTAAAGACAAGAGGAAGTCTACTTGTAGGATTAATCACCATCCTTATGATTGTTAATAGTGTCCTTTTAAGATAATTATAGCATGGCTTGTACTTGTAGCTCAAAAGTTGTAGATACATCTAGCATTAGTTCACATGCATTCTATAGTTTAAGTTCTTGGAAGACAATAAGAACTTAGGTCACATTTAGTTCGCGGAATCATGATATAGGAAAAAGAAAGTCTTTTATTCATGTGTTCAGATGCCAAAAAAAGAACAGAAAAGAAATTTAATTTTTAAGGAAAAGAAAATTTGGTGCAAAATAATTTTTCAGTTACCCCATGGATTTACTTTTTTCATCCTCAATTATTTTCTTCCCTCGCAATTTCTCAAACTTCTCCAAATATTTGAAAAAAAAAAATCAATAAAAATTATAATTATATAAAGAAAAGAAAAAAGCAAATAGTTGATTTCCTTTCCTTTTCTTTCCACAAACCAAACAAGGCCTTAAGAAAACCCAAGGGAGTTTATGTTTGATTCTTGTAACCAAGAGGATCCTAGGACAAGATCCTAGAGAATTTAAGGGTTCTCGCTAGCTTGCCAACTCATAACTTAGTCCTTGGATTCTGCCTTCAATGACATAAAGATGCAAATACTCGTGAATTTATATTTTTGTGTGTACATTTTAAATCTAATTCATGTACTATTTTAATAGACGAACAACTTAATCATTGGAATGTACTACAACTTGACATCGAGATATTAAACTTTTTTGTCAATGAAACTCTTGAGAAGATCTAACTTATTATCCATAAAATAATTTTTATCCGTTGAACGATTGTCCTTCCACTCGACACCGTCAAATCACTAAAACCGACTTCGTCCCTCAATCTCACAGTCAAGCTCATCCTCCTTTGTGTTAAAATTCGGTTTGGATTTGGTAACAACATATTTGTGTAATCAAAATCTAATTAAATATTTGATTTGATTGAATTTGGATGTCCATAATTGGTGTTGTACTATTTTAGATATAATATGATTCTTATTTTAGGAAATCATATTATGATCTAAAATAGGATAATTGATGGGCTATTTTAGGTGTAATACGATTCTTATTTGAATGCTTGCTCCATACTTTGCTCTTAGGACTTCGTCATCCAAGACAGAAGGAAGAAGAAGATCTAATCGAGGAGTCGTCAACTTCGGTTAGGGACGGGTTGTTAAGTGATCTCAATTGTAATTAGGGCAAAGGGTTCAACGTGAGTTCTGTCAATCTTATAATTTTATCTGAGTTATTAAGAGTTGAGATTTGTCCAGGTGACGTACGTCACCGCCGTATACTTGTCTTCATCTTGTGTTTCGTGTTTGTTAGACGGTGGTTGGTTTTGATCAGGTCGGTTAGCAAATGCTTCCGCACGTGCCCAACACTCTGTAAAGATACAAGAAATACTCTTTTGTATTGCTTATTTAATGGATTCCACAAACTTTACAACATTTTTGTTATATCCAAGTTTTACAAAGAAATAAATACACTAACCTCCCTTATGTTTCATGAGTATTATAAATACTCATGAAATACTGACCATCGTTCTTCTTTATAATTTTAATAAAAACATGAAAATAATTAGTGTTATAAGTTTCTATAAAAAAATATAAACTATAGAAGTTGTCTCATTAATTAATTTTGAAATAGGAATAGTTTATATAGTAAACATTTCCATGTAAACCACATAGTACACTCTATTCCTATTCCCACGCATGTTTGGCTCTTTATTCCTTGAGACCAGCCACAAGCTATCTTCCGAGTTCCAGTCGTCGTCCCGGTAGACGTAGTCCGCTGGAAACGGTGGAGCACCCCAGTGTAGTGGCACGAGTTCGAGTCCCATTGGAGGCATGCCTTCAAGCACCATTAAGAAGTGGACACCCTCAAAAAAAAAAAAGAAAAAAAAAGTTCCAGTCCTTGGCAGCTCAACCTATACGTTCCTTGCATTAGAATATTTCTAAGAGCATCAATAGTACAGATTCTAGATTCCGAATGTAAAGTTTATTTTATAGAGTAGTAAAGTTTAATTGAAATTTCATAATAATCTTCTTCTAGTCACAAGAGCTATAACTTAGGTCAGAATTTCTACATTCGGAATTTAAGAACTCATTTCGTAGAATAGTCATGCTCAATTTGGAGTCCCAACTTTTAGATTATAGATTTTATATTACTTTTTCTTAAATAAGAAGAATGACATGTGTCTATATACATTATCTCATTTGGGTCTCAAAATTTATTTCTTTACTATTCTCATGTAAATCCAATCCATTTTATATATTTTTATTACAAATTTTAGCATCAAGATACATTTTTTAGTTTCATCTACTATTGATGCTCTAATAAATGTGTCTCAAAATGTATTTAAGACACAAATTTATAATATATATAAAAATATATAGAATGGGTTTTGCCATGCCGGCGACACTGGTTAGAGCATCTCCAACCCTATTGTCTTGTTAAGTGTTGTGAGTCTTATGTGGCTCCTATGTGGCATGAGTCACAGGACAATGTCTTGTTTATGTGGCAAAAATACATCTCAAAAGACAATGAGATAGAAAAACTCTCTCCAATGCAAAAGTATTGAGGAGACAATAAAAAGTATTTTTTCCAACTTCCAAGGCAACTCCTCCACTTCTTCAACTTCTTTATAAATATTTCTATTCATAATTGATGATGTGGAGACAAAGTCATTGTGAAGTGCATTGTCTAGATCTAGACAACCAACTTCACATTCTCCTTGCCATATCATTGCCATGTCAACTTCATGTTTTATTCTACATTTGCATTGGAGAAGAATTTTTGGAATGAAAGTTTGTCATTCCTATGTGGCAACCATTTTTTCTAAACTCACAATAGGGTTGGAGATGCTCTTAGAGCATCTTCGATGGATGAGACTTAAAAATGCATATTAAAGCATAAGTTTATAATAAAAAAAATAAAGGCCTCGTTTGGTTAGCGGAATCGTGGGGTTGGAAGGAAAAAAAAGTATTACTTTCTTATATTTGGGGGCCAAAAGGAATTGAGAAGGAAAGGAAAATGATTCCCAATGGATAAGATATTAGGGGGGATAATGTTTTCATCCATCCAAGCAAAGATTCACTTTTACACATTTAAGTATTCACTTTTTTTTTTCCAATTTCCTTGTCATTTTCAAACACCGGAAAAGAAAATCAATATGAATAGTAATTTCCCAAAGGAAAGGAAACACAAAGAATTTGATTTCCTTTCATTTCCATTCCGCGAACCAAACGAGAATTTATTACAGAAACTACTAGTACTTTAAAACTAATTATATGCACCATCCCTATAGTTTATATTATCTATAGAAACTTATAATACTAACCATCCCTATGTTTTATTAAAACTATAAAACATAGGGGTGGTCAGTGTAATTATTTTCGAAATAGAGGTAGTCTCTATAATACTCATAAAATATATGGGGAGTCAGTGTATTATTTCTAATTTAGAATGGATTGGGCCATGTGGAAATATTGAAAAATGGGTTGGGATGTATTTGGACTATTTTCCCTCCCACTCGTTTTGAAAACCAAATGGGTTGGAACCATCATGGGATTCCAATTTAGCCTTATTATTATACAAGATAAGCTCCTACATTATGAATGTAAAAAGTCTCATGTAAAACTGAGGTCATTATGGTACTCCAACTGAGCCTTATTATTATACAAGATAAGCTCCTACATTCTTAATATAGAATCTAGAAATTGGGATGAACGTTATTGATGCTCTCAGGAGACAACATAACTAAGTTTTTTTTTTCTACCAAATTTTTTTAGGCAACACATTTCCTTATCATTCTATTTCTTTCTCTTCCAAACCAAAACCCTAAACAAACATTATTTTCTTCCTCTTCCAAACCCAATACAATGCAACATAAACTTCATCAACACAATTAAGATAAAACTACATCAAAATATAAAAATATGAATTTTAGGTTTTTTCAAATCTTGGTTTCTTTTTAGAGTTCCCTTTTTTGTGTAATATATGGTTTTTTATGATTTCTAGTAGAAAGCTCACTTAAGTGTTGTTTTCAAAGTTTTAATCTCTATTAATGTAAATTCGAAGGTTTGGAACAAATACAGTCGCATTTGAGACGATGGAGGATATCAAAATTTTGACAATAACAATCCTGAAGTCAGAATTTTCTACCTTTAGAACTGCCAAATATTGACCGTGCTCGTGTATTGCCCCTAAAAAAATTGGATTGAAAGATAAGTACATAAAAATTTACTTATGTCGTCTTCAAGAGAATTGTACCAATAACACTAACACATAAAAATATTGATAGTCAGGATTAGTGAAAACTAGAATATAGATATAGATATGCTTCTTAGGATAATCTAAGAGCTAGAAGTTTTCTAAAATTTAGATATCATTTAGATCTTTACCACATCTTTCCAGTGTACTTTATATATATATATATATATATATATATATATATATATATATATATATATATATATATATATATATATATATATACCCTTGGAAAGTCACTAGTACACCGAGCACCATAAAAAAAGGGATTTTTATTCTAATTGTCTTTGTACTCTAAGGCCATCTCCAATGAGAATTACTAAAACTGAATTCTATCATACTTGTTATTGTACTTTAAGAAAATTTAATCTAGTTGGTAGAGTTTCTAAACAAAAAGAAAATTGCACAAAAATAATACTCTATAATGGTTTTTCATTTCTATCCTATGTGGCAAAGAATAAAATGATTAATTTAATGATATAGAGCCAACTATTAATTGCTATGAGAGATGGAGAGTTTCTATGAAAATTTATACATGCATATTAAAGCACAAGTTTATAATAAAAAATAAAGGACAATTTAGGTTAACTATTCCTATGGTAAGCGGACGTGGGTTTGGGAAAAGAAAGTATTACATTCCTATATTTGGGGGCCAAAGGAATTGAGGAAAAGAAAGTGATTCTCAATGAAAAAAAAATTAGGAAAAAAAATGGTTTCATCCATCCAAGCAAGGATTCATTTTTCCACATTTAATATTCACTTTTTCTTCCAATTTTTTTGGCATTTTCAAACACCGAAAAGGAAAATCGATAGGAATTGTAATTTCTCAAAGGAAAGGAAACACCAACGATTTGATTTCCTTTCCTTTCCATTCCGCGAACCAAACAAAGCCTTATTACAAAAACTATTCCTACTTTAAAACTAATTATACGCACCATCCCTATACTTTATATTTTATATAGAAACTTATAACACTAACCACCCCTATGTTTTATTAAAACTATAAAACATATGGTAGTCGGTGTAATTATTTTCGAAATAGAGGTAGTCTCTGTAATACTCATGAAACATATGGGAAGTCGGTGTATTTATTTCTAATTTGGAATGGATTGGGCAATGTGGAAATAATGAAAAATGGGTTGGGATGTATTTGGACTATTTTTCCTCCCTCAACTTCACTCGTTTTGAAAACCAAATGGGTTGGGACCATCGTGGGATTCCAATTTAGCCTTATTATTATACAAGATAAGCTCCTACATTATGAAGTAAAAAGTCTCATGCTTAGGCTACAACTTCGATTGAGATCATCATGGTACTCCAACTGAGTCTTATTATTCTACAAGATAAGCTCATATGTTCTTAAATCTTAATATAGAATCTAAAAATTGGGATGAACATTATTGATGCTCTCAGGAGATGACATAACTAAGTTTATTTTTTTCGACCAAAGTTTTTTAGGCAACACATTTCGTTATCATTCTATTTCTTTGTCTTCCAAACCAAAAACCTAAACAAACATTCTTCTCTTTTCTTCCTCTTCCAAACCCAATACAATTAAGATAAACTTCATCAACACAATCAAAACTACATCAAAATATAAAAAATATAAATTTTGGGTTTTTTTTTTCAAATATTGATTTTTTTTTAGATCCCTTTTTTGTGTAATATATGTTTTTTTTATGATTTCTAGTAGAAAGCTCACCAAAGTGCTCTTTTCAAAGTTTTAAACTCTACTAATGAAATCCGAAGCTTTGGAACAAATACAATCACATTTGAGATGATGGAGGATATCAAAATTTTGACAATTGACAATCCTGAAGTCAGAATTTTCCGCCTTTAGAACTGCCAGAATTTTGACACTACTCGTGTATTGTCCCTAAAAAAATTTGGTTTAAAAGATAAGTACATAAAAAAAATACTTATGTCTGTCTTCAAGAGAATCCTATGGTATCAATAACACTAACACATACAAATATTGATGGCCACAATTATATATATATATATATATATATATATATATATATATATATATATATGATCCGCATCCTTGATTTTGTGCATCCTCAAGCATCCCCATGCTATGCAATAGGAAAATTGGGTTTCTATTCTACTTGTCATTGTACTTTGGCCATCTCCAATTGGATTTACTAAAATTGGATTTCTATCCAACTTGTTATTGTACTTTAAGAAATTTTCTATCCTAGTTGGTAGGACTTCTAAAAAAAATTGCACATAAAAATACTTAAAATGATTTTCCATTTCTATCCTATGTGACAAAGAATAAAATGATCAATTTAATAATAATAGAGCCCAATATTAACTTATATGAGAGAGGGAGAGTTTCTATGAAAATTTATACATGTAGAAATTTTCCATCCTACATCACCGACACATAGGATGAAAACTAAAAAAAAAAAAAAAAAAAGGAGTTTCTACCCTAGAAATATGGGGGATAGAAATCCCCATTTGAGATGGCCCAATAATGTGGAGTAACAACACCAACATCCAGCTAATAGTCTGAGGTCACCTCCAATTAGCTGTACAACTTGCTTCTAGACAGATCAAACTGTATCTCTATATGTTCCAAATTTGGGACAATATATACATTTGATAACAAGGGGCATGATTGTACACAACAAACTCATGATATAAAACTGAAATATTTTTTCTCATGAAAACATATATTGATAAGCTGTTGCAGCTTTAGAAAGCAATCCAAACAGCCCATAAAAATACAGCAGCTTTTCATAAGCTGCACCAAATTCCTGACAATGTGTTCAAGAACCACAAACCTTGTCATCAAATGCAGTATTGTTGAGGTATATTGCTGGCAAATACTCAAGTCAAGACAGGGCCATTAGGTACAACGAACTCATGCCATGTGACATGCTCACTCCACCCTCACATACTACAAACTCCAGGCACATGCCATGCATGTGCAAATCTGCAAAAAAAAAAAAAAGGATTTGTAATGAACAATGTCAAAACATATTTAACCAAAATATTTTACAAAAATAAAATTCAGAAAATTAAGACCAAAAGTTTGGAAATATTATAAGTGGGGCACCAACTTTCAAAATTATAAGAACATATACATAATGCCAAAGATAATGGTGGCATGAATATTGCTTCCGTACCGTCAATAGGTTTGACTCTCCGAAGACGAGATCATCAATAGATACATCCACAACAAATTATAATTAAATTAAATTTAAATTTAATTTCTATAAATCTTAATTAAAATATAAATATATATAAAACAAATCTAAATTTAAATTTAAATACTCAAATTATATTTTGATAAAATTAGAAAAAGAAAAATTATTTAACTTGTATACATAATGCCAAGATAATGGTGGCATGAATATTGCTTCCATAGGTTTGGCGCTCTGGAGATGAGACCGCTAGTAGCTTCTGCAGTATGTGTGCATTTTTTTATCCTAATTTGGCTAGAGGAAGAGAGAGCTTACTCTCGTAAAGTGGAATGGAGAGAGAGCATGTTGTTAAATAGTTAAAAATTATAGCAGTTTAAAATAACTCGATGAAGAGAGAACATGTCATTAAATATGTGAAAAATTATAATAACCGTTGGTAACTAGCAGTTGTAAATAAAAAAAGAAGAAGAAGAAGAAAAACAACCATTCCGTGGCGATCTGGTGTTCGTAGCGGCCATTGGGTTCGGTAGTTTGGCGGTCATACCGCCATTAGTAATGACGGTCTAGTGCCCAAGCGTCATGATTTCTCGCGGTCTTTATGCTCATAGTATCATTGCTTTTGGTAACTTGTATCTCGGTTGAAAGTTATTGCCCCTCTTCTACTGCTACGAAACTATGTTACCATGGACATAATTTTCTAAATAAAATTTGAGGGGATATATGGAATTACTCATTGAAGGTGGGAAGCAACAGATTTTCCCTTTATCTCAAGTTTTCTCACTTATGCGTTTGATTGCAAGATGGAAAATATGTGGAAAAGAAATTAATTCCATGGAATTATTTTCCTAGGAAAAAAATTTCCATAAAATTTTAAAATTTTTCATAGAAAACTTAATTTGGGTGTTTGATTGTCATTATTATCCACAGAAAATAGTTATTTTCCATGGAAAATAATATTTTCCTATGGGTTGGACAAATTTTATTTTCCACCAACCATTTAGAAGAAAATATGGAAAATAATAGTTTTTGGAAAATAATTCCATGAAAAATATAAACTATCAAACATCACAATTGGGGGAAAATTTGTGGTGGAAATATTTTCCGTAGAAAAAAAAAAAAGTTCAATCAAACACTCGAAACAATTATAGGACTGCATTATAAATCAACTTCCTTCATCTGGAATGGAATGAAACGTGACACACGAGCTTTATAACCCATGATATGACATTTGAATAATACCTTCAGTTGAAGAATTCTGCAGTTTTGTGATGCAATTTATTTCTGGTCAGTCATTCTAGTACAGGCCCAGGCCAGGCTCTGACAATGATACTGCAACCAACAAAAATTGACAGTGATTCTGTAACCAACCAGTGTTCACTGCGCACAAGGTTATAAGCAAGGTTGGTAGTATCGGTATCGAATCTTTCCTATAAGTATCGAGCTTAGCAGTATCGGTGGTTTGTGATCAAAGTATCGAGTTATTTGATACCAGAAAATAAATAATTAATTAAAAAAAATTTAGAAAAAAACATATTTTATACATTTAAGTATAATTTTAAGTATTTTTTTGTATTATTTTTTAGTACTTTGGAAATTGAATAAAATAATACTCACCCTTGATGATTGGTTTACCTTCGCTAATTATTTTACCTACGATAAAGAAGTATCCTTCATTTACATGCTTTTACATATCCTAATTGATTGGTGTCATTATTTTTGCCAAATTAATTGGAAAATAGACCTCCAATGTCAGTATCAGTCAGCAGAGATATGAGTCAAAATTGGATCGGAACACGCCAAACCATATCGGTATTAACTAATACTGCAAACTATGAGTATAAGTTATAACATTAATGAAGACCAGCTCAAATATCTGAAGGTGAAAGTAGAGTATATATGAATCAGACAATTTGGAACAGGAGCCACTAATATTCTGAGATGTTCATAACAATAGAGATCAACTTTCTGAAAGAGATGAAAATAATGTGGTGCACATTCTCCATGCTTAGCTGGCTGACACAGGACACAGAAGCTTAGATATGGTGATCCACCATCAAGGAATCAAAACCTATATTGGAAGGACCAGGGAGGCAAAGTGCCAGCTCAGTTTCTTCCAAGATGATGATAGACTTTCATTTTTTTGTCTCTCTTGATGCACAGTCTTTTCCTGCTTCTTGGTAGAACATGCCTTTCCACCAAACCTTACAACCACCTATTTCCAGATTCATTAACAAAAATATACATTATATAATGTTTATTAGGGGTAAGAGAACATATATATGATAGAAAGAGAATGAGTTCTTAACAAGAACCAAAAATAATAATAATAAATCACATGATGCATATCAAGGACAATATTCAGGTTGTCTTAATTGACACGGGACGAAGGCTTTCGAAGAAAGATGAGTATGAAATTAGAGATTTGGAGAGAAAAAAATTGGACACAGAAGCTTTAAACGAAATGTGAACAATCAACTACTTTCAGTTTATCACAAATAATTTTTAAATATCCGATTTTAAAATGACGTGTGGGTGGCGTCGGATCACTATGCGTCAACTTCGAAGGCGGAGAAGGTTTTTGTCATAACACCGTATAAACTCAAAATAGATTTCTCATTTTTTAATTCAAATTCGATGAATAACTCATTCTTCAATTATTCGATGAATAACTTCTAAACTTACAAACTATTTATAGACTACAAACCAATCGAAAAATAAAATAAAATAAAAATCTAAATCTATAGGATAATGAAGAAAACTAATATCCCATTGGGTTCACAAGAATAACCAATGACCTGGTTCTTCCACACTTTGAATTAGGTTAGCAAATCAATTTTTAGAAAATCACAACTAATTCCGACAACATGATTGTTTACATTCTTGAGTCTTCCAAAGAAACTTCTGTTAGAAAAGTGAATGTATATTTGAAGAAATAATAATAATAATAATAGAAATAAAAATTATTTTTTACAACAAATCTATGGCAAAGAATCTATTGAAAATGTGTACAAATCTATTCAACGAATCTATTGGAAATGTATTATTTCCATTGTGTCTCTTTATCATCCATAAAAGCATAAGTATTTGAATAATTCACTCACTCAAATCATACATCAAGCATTAAGTCCAAGAGAGAGGGACTACCAACATTGCTTCGTCAAGTTCATGCGATATGAAGTGCTGCTACCGAAGGAGAAAAACCGTTGTGTCCTGAGAGACTAATCGCCATTAAACAGTAAGCACCAGTGCGGGGCGAATATTGTCTTAAGGACACTGAACCAAGTTCAAGCCTCGGTCTCGATTAGATCGTTTTTTATATTTTAATTTCAGAGTCTAAAATATAGAGTTGAAAATTTATACTAACAACTTCCACCATATACCACAAACCAAACAGAAAAAAAGAAAAGAAAAGGGTCCTATTTAAGAATTTCAATGAAACAATAAAAAAGGTTTCACAGATTTACTTGTACTAGCTTAAGTTTTAGTACTCTGTTGTATATATTAGTAAAATTGACGGACAGTAAAATTGTCAATTCCTCCACATAGTTGACAGTAGGGCACACAGAAAGCCTGTAAGCTGAGCATAACCAGTAAGTGTATATAAACGAGAGTAATGCTACAGTTACAACCACGTCCCTACGATCGTCTTACAACTACTCACTCATTTTCTTACATGTGGGCCAGGCCACCACCTGGCCCACATGTCAGTAAATAGGTGAGGTTGTAAGAGAGTTGTAGGGATGTGGTTGTAAGTTTGACATTTCCCTATAAATGATATGTAGCCAACTGTAGGTGATCACATCAGTTACTTTGAGTGCTTGTCCATGGCGCTAAAATGACTAAATGAGAAACCAAAATATGGTATTGAAAGACATTTTTTAACAAATGAAATGTGTGCTAACCGCGAACAGAGACTATATCCAGTAAGGTGATGTAGGACATCGAAGATGAGAAGTAACCAAATTACTACGATTCATATTTAATGGAAACTTTTCTATTTAAATGATGATTATATATTTTGTAGGGTTTTTATTTGGTTATTCTATTTTTTAGTATGACTTAGTGGCTCTATTTTTAGTAAGACACTTTATTTTATGGTAACTCCTTCAGTTATATTTTTCCTTTTAGATTTGTCCAATATATATATATATATATATATATATATATATATATATATATATATATATATATATATATATATATATATATTAGCCAAACAGTATTTTATTGAATAATAAAAGTGGCTCATAACGAGCAGTACAGGTGCCAGGGTCCAAAACACACAAAAAAGTCCTGGAAGGCAAAGTAGAAAATACATAAAGGTAAAATTAGAAATTTTGAAAAATTTTAAAATTTGAAATCTTAGAGGGTCTGCAAAATAATCGAAATGAGCGGGTGTGGGCGCTCGGCCCTAGGGGGGGGGGGGGCACACTGCCAGAGATTTTTTTTTTTTTGGGTTCGGAATTCAAATTTTGAAAGGGAGAAATTCAAAATTTGAAATCCGCTAGGGGGGGGGGGGGGGGGGTTAGGGCAGGCGTGCGTCCCGAGAACGCTGGGGGGGTGGAGGGCGCGTGGCCCGAGGGGCGCGGGGCCCGAGGGGCGCGGGGCCCAAGGGTGGAAGGTGGGCGCGGGGCCCTAGGGGCTGTTGCAGCGCGCTGCACGAGGGTGCGGGCGGCGCGAGCCGCCTCGGTCCCCCCGCTGGCGGGCCGCACGGGGCGGAGGCGAGGCGACGAGGGAGGCGGGGGCAGGTGAGCGCCGGCGGTGGAGGGGGGTCAACAGCCGGCAGGGATAGCTGGGGGGACGGGGAGGGGGGACGGGTCGCCGTCGACCGCCGGGGGGCGTACCAGGCGTCGAACAGGGGAGTAGAGGGGGGAAGGGTGAGGGGAAAGGAGGGGGAGAGGCAGGCCGCCGGACGGAGGGAGCATAGGGCTCGACCTCCGGGAAGCCTGGCCGGCCGGCGGCTAGCGGGCGGTCCCTCCCGCGTGCGACTTCGGACAGCTCCGGAGCTCGTAGCGGGGGGCGGTCGACGAAGGCGGCGACGCCGCCGGCAGGGCCAGACTGACCGACGACGGGGAGTAACACGCCGAGGAGGACGTCGGGATGGGGGAGAAACTCGTCGAGGAGGAGGGGGGGGACCCAGCGAGGGCCACGACGCCGTGGCCGGAACGAGGGGTGCGGGCCGCAGTGCGACCGACATGGCCCACGAGAAGGGGGCCTCCGGCGACCGGTGGAGCGCCGAGGAGGATGAGGGCATAGGGACGGGGACCCGGCCAGCACCGCCGAGAGCTGGGAGGGGCGCTGACGGCCACCGGAGGGCTAAGAAATCTGCCTCCGCCGAGGGGGTAGACGCCGGACAGGGAGGCGCCGCTGGGGAGGGAAACACCGGCCACGCTAGGGGCGACGCCGCTGTGATGGGGGCCGCTGCTGCGGAGGGGGCGCCGACCACGAGAGAGAGGCGGCTAGAGGAGGAGGCGCCGGGGAGGGTGGGGGCGACGGACGGGGAGATGTGCCCGGCGGAGCCGCGGGAGGAGCGGATAGAGAGACTGCCGTCGTGGAGGATCGCCTAGACCGGGGGCGCCGCTGTCGGCGAGGCTGACGGCGGCGCCGACGGGGGAGAGGAAGGAAAGGGGTTGAGAAGGGAGGGAGGCCGCTCGACGAGGATCCGGCGGGCGGAGGTGGAGGGCCCCACGGGGAGGAGGGCCAGTGTGAAACCCGTAAATTCGGTTTTGTTATTTTTCTAATTATTAAATTGCGTGTTTGCTATTTTGCTAGATTATTATTAATAGCTAAATAGAAAAATATTAATTTCAAAATAAATAATCGTGGATTTTTGTTTTAGCTGACCCCGACCAGAACTCGTTCCCGAGTCCCGAACCCGTCTAGAACCCTTCATTTTTCAATTAATTAATTGAATATTTAATTAGCTAATTATTAATTTAGGAAATGGTATTTTTTAGAAAATTATTATTTCTGGAATTTTAGTGTTTGGTCAACCCGTAAAACTTTATTCTATTTTTTTTATAAATTGTTTGCTAAATTAATTATTATTATTTTTATGAAAAATAATCATATTTTAGAAAAATATTTAATCCTGGAATTTCGAATGTTGGTCCTGACCTGTCCCGAGCCTGACTTAAACCCGACTCGAACCCAGATTCGTTTCTCCGAAATTGATCATTAAAATCCATTAGTATTTTATTATCCTATTTAAGAAAAGATATTCATATTAATAAAACTTTCATTAATATATTACAACTCTCAACTTTAACTTACTTTCTCTCTCTCTATCAATTCTCTTAATCAGGAGAATGGAAACTTTCCATTTCCTTCTCAACGCTTGCTTGGCCGAGCTCCTCCGTTCACCTCGCCGAAACCGTCGACCACCCTTTCCCTTCCCGTAACCGCAGCTCCTTCTTCCCCTATTTAAAACCCTCTCTTCATCCCTCTCCAGAACCCACTCCATTTTTCCCAAAAAATTTCCTCCTCCTAGCCCTAGCCGCCGGCTTCCACCGACCCTGGCGTCGATCCTCCCGCGCCAACCCCCATCGTCGTTTTCCCGCGGCTGAACACCGTTGCTGACCGCTCAGGCCAGCCCGGCGTTCCTCGCCGCCCGCGCCCGACCCAGCCGGCCCGACCAGCCCCGCCGTCGCTGTCCCCGCGACCGGCCGACCGCTGGCGACCAAGCCCGCCCCCTGTGCGTGCCTCCGGCACCGATTCTGTCCCCGAGCCGCGGTGTCTCCCGTCCAGACTGAGCCGTGGTGTTTCGATCCGGCTATCACGTGCCTCGGCTTTCCCGATCCGCTGTTTCGGTTTCCGTGGATCGCTTTCCGCCTCAAATTTAGTGTTGTCCGTAGTTTTCGTAGCGCTTTCTGTGACGCTGTCCGGAGACTTCAGAGTCTGTGACGGCGTGTTTCGAGTCCGAGGCTACCCTTCGGATTCCGTCATCAAGATTTTGGGTAATCTCTGTTAATCTCAGTAGTTTTCTCTTGGGTTTATATTGTCGATGATGATACGGTTCCCGATCCCGCAATGGGAATCGGCTAATTTTGCGGTTTGGGTTTCGGACTTTTCGAAATCCTTCCGGAAATGGTTCTGTGGCTTATTTTTCTTTGAGTGTTTCTGTTGGTTTTGGAATTTCCGAGGAGTTTCGGTTTTTCGAAGTTCATTTCGGGTTTTCCGATTTCATTTCAGGTTTTCCGAATTTCCTTCGGAAACGTTCTGTGAATTGGATTTTTATTGTGGATAGAAATTATTTTTTGTGGTTCCCTGGTTTGGGATATTTGTTGGAATTGTTGGAAGCATTTTTCCAGTTTTGGGTTGTCCCAAAAACAGAGGAGATGCTGTCCAAATTTTTTATAAAATTTATGTAAATTCAAATCGGTTTTCGAAAATAATTTATTAATTGGATTTTTAGGCGACGACCGTACCGGTCAATGGGCCCTTAGCGAAATGCAAACGAAAACGGTTTTACCGGACGTTGAGGTGTTAGCTATTTTGACGATGGACCAGTATATGAGACTCGTAAATTAATTCATTTTAATTTAAATTATTATTTTATTTTTTAATTAAATTGTAGGATAATTTTTAGAGACTAACCAAAGTTTTCTTCTTATTTTAATTCATGTAAAATGATCTGTAAGGGCATAAGCCCATTTATTTCTACAAATTTTGTAATAGCTAGTAATGTGTTTGTATTTTTCTGATTTTGTTCGAAAACGTAAAAATTTAGAAATGATAAACAACTATAACGTTTTAGAAATTCATGTTCTTCTCATTTAATGAAAAATGTAGTTTTATTATATAAATTATAAAATACCAAGATTTGCCAATAAATCGATAAATACAAAGTTTTTCGAAATTAAATATAAAATGATCTTTCCATCATAATTAAATGTAACGTATTAGATAATCGAGTTTTGTTTGTGTTAGTATAATAAAGATTAAAAATTGACTAGGACAAATTTAGAGATTATAACTAGCACATCTAGCATGGCAACTTTGGAAATCTAAGGCAGACTTCTCGATTGTAGGATTTCGAGGACAAGTTCAAATTCAATCCCGGAGACATCCCAAATCCAGTCATAATCAAAGGCAAGTACATTTTGTGGTAGTTTAAAATTATTTAGTAATCGTTTTATAGCAAGTTTAAACCACGATGGAACACGGAACTCTCTCTCTGAGAGCATTGACTGATTAACTGTTGGGTACTGGGTAAGTAGTGTAATGAGTATGACCACATCCAAAATAGTATAATGACTGTGTTAGCTTACCCCTCATACACACGGGGATAAGCCATATCGTATCAATAGGATACAACTGTACAACCCAATCCGGTCATATTCATTGCCTATTCACATCACAATATTTTAACTGCTGGAAAACTATTTATTTCAAATTGTTTAAAAATACATAACTCTATTATTATTTCAATTGTTAAATTATCATGAATTGTACTTTGCTCCCTCCTGACTGGAGACTATATTTTTAGGTTCTATTGATGATACAAAGCTTCTGATTAGTAGCTACTATGACCCTGAGCTGTACCCGGCTGTTATACCAGAGGATGATGATGAGGAGACTGCTAATTAGATTATTTTTAGTTTATGATTATGTGGAAAATAATATTTTATTTCAGTTGTAGTTTGTATTTGAAAACTTTGTGTTGGACAAATTTTAATTATCGAAATATTAATTTGTGACAAATAGTCTGTGTTGTTGATTACCTGCATGAGTGATACAGCTTACTGCCGCCGTCTCAACAACGGTGCAGGCTGAGCATGATCCGATTCGACCCAAGAATTTGGGATCCGGTCGTGACAGCCAGGCGCTGCCCGTCCAGCCGGAGGAGGTGGGCCAGGCGCAGCCGCCGAGGGAGGCGAAGACGCTGATGGGCGTGGCCGGGCCTGGGAGGCCGACTGGCCAGCTGAGCCACCAAATCCCGGCTGGAGCGGTGGCCGGAGAAGCAAGGAGGGGGGGTGGCGCCGACCCGAGCTCCCGCCTGCAACCAAAGGAGCCCATATAATATATATATATATATATATATATATATATATATATATTGAATATATATATATATATATATATATATATATATATATATATATATATATATATATATATATATATATATATATAAAAGAGGTTGACCCTTTTGTAAGACAATAATCTAATTCTTCAATACAATTTATCATAGAACCCTTAAACTACTCTTTTTTCCTTCTGCAAATTATTTCTTCTTCTTATTTTTATTTTTCAATTTCTTCTTCTTTTCTTGTTCTTGCCAATTAAGAATCTCCTCGTCCTTTTCGTTCTACTTTGATTTAGAATACATTAAGTGGTATCTAAGCAAACAGTCATAATCCATGGTTCACATTAATCATTCGATCCAAGAAGCTTTGGATGAACTATAGACAATTTTCTTTGAAGATTGAGAAAAATTCTTGCTTAATTTGTCACTCGAGTCAGGATTAAGATCAACTTCAATTCAGTTTGTCGACTAAGCAAAGGAAGACGACAGCCTACCACTGCCACTTGGGGTCAAATGTGTCCAGTCTTGAACGAAGATGAACAAAGACACAAGCACCTTGGGACAATCTTCTTTAATGGCGTGCATGTCACTTATATCACCTCCAAGCGATGATGATGACCACATGAAATTGGTTGGCTCCTAAATTAAAGATCCATCATGTTCCAAAGAAAAACTTTATTCGCCCTCCGAACCATAGAATTCCTTTGCTTATGTTTTATGTTGCTTTCCTCTTGATTAGCTCAGGCGTTCACTACCCCTTCCTTCTATTACCTCCCTAACGGTCACCTTACTTTGTTCTCCGTCTCACTACCCTCAGTTCGATTATTCAGTATCGTTTATTTTTTATAAGACGAAAGGAGCAAGCCTTCCCGCGTGCGAAGCGAGTGAGTGTTGTGGTGCATATGATAGATACAATAAGAATGATTCATTTGGATTGATAGACCATTTCGTGAATTAATAAATGTTTGTTTATTAGTATATATTCCATCTTTACATAATGATCTTATGGGACTATCACTACCAAAATAAGTCAAATCAGCGACGTATTTAGCGACTCCGTGAAATTTCGTCGCTAATTTTTGGGGATTTAGCGACGTTAATATAAGACGTCGCTGTTTGTCGCCAACAGCGACTAATAGCGACGTCTAGCAGCTACATTTTGTTAAATGGGGTAGTGCGTCGCAAGTTCGTCGGTACTCGTCGCTGATATAGCGACGTTTAGCGACGCATATTAAGTTGCGTCGCCATTTATTATATATCAGCGACGTTTTGCGACGTCCTATGCGGACGTCGCTAATCGTTTCATATAGCCAGCGAGGGTTTCCTTTTCGATCATTTCACAATTTTCCCCCCAATTTTGGGCGCGCTCCTCCTCCGCGACGCTCCTCCGGCGATTTTCCTCCTCCTCCGCGGCGCTCCTCCGGCAATCTCCCTCCTCCGGCCTCCTCCTTCTCCTCCTCCTTCTTCCTCAGGTAGCTCCTCCTTCTCCTCCTTCTCCTCCTCCTCCTTCCTCTGGTAGCTCCTCCCCAGTTTCTTCTCGTCTTCTAGCTCTCTCTCTCGCTTCTAGTTCGTGTCCACGAGAGCGTGGACTTGCTGCGGGGGACACGAGACTGACAGTGGACTCGCTGCGGGGGACACGAGAGCGTGGACTCGCTTCTAGTTCGTGTGACACCTATTTTGTTGGTTTGGACACGTCGTGTCCTACTGTATGGACACGAGATTCACAGTGTGACACCTATATACTGAAAAATCTCATTTTTTTGGGCATATCAGCTGTCAATTTGATGTTTTGCTTGGATTTGAATTCTAATTTAGAACTTGAGGTGGAAAAGTTGTGACGTTGATAGCGTGAGAGAGGGAGAGGGTGGAAAAGTTCTTCTCCCCCGACTCTACACTTCAGGTGGATATCATATTTTGGTTTCTGTATTTTGGCTCCAGCTCCATTTGCATTAATCTACGGTACGACATCGTGATCAGGACATAGTCCCTGCAGCCATTCGACTAGCGAGGCAGAAACTATGTAGCCGTAGATAAAGTTGACTGTCCTCCGACCCTCATCCCTCGGCAATGATGATACGACAACCTATCACTATATCTTATATATATAGTAGTAGATGATGTCTTAGTATTACATTATGTGAGTTCATCTTGATTCTGTTACATTCTTCAGATACTACATACGATAAGAACATATACTACACCATATGTACAGAACATAGATGATTCACACTAATGTATATGCTAGAATGAATTTTAGGTTGTGTTCTGAGCCATTCGTTTCCATACTTGGCAATTAAGTTGTGGACCATTATGTTTGACATTGTTGTTACAAATTTTCATATATATATATGTGTTGATTGATGAGATTGTGTTTCAAACGTGTTCGTGATTGTGTGTATCTGTGTTGTTTGATACTGTGTCCGTGATACACACCATTGTTGCTGTAACAAATGGTGTTGGGGATACTGTAAATGCTGCAGGGGATGCTGCAAATGCTGCAGGGAATGCTGCAAATGCTGTATTTTTTTTTATTTTTTTTAATATTAGTGACGTTCAGCGACGATTACCGACGTTCAGCGACAAAAAAAAACGTCGCTATCAACGTCGCTAACTGTGAGGAATATCGTCGCTGATCGTCACTAAACGTCGGTACTGTAGCGACGTAGAAAAAGTCGCAGAACGTCGCCATATGGCTCTCAAGCCAGGTCAGTATCGATGCATGTTAAGTCGCTTAACGTCGCTAGTACACGTCGGTAAATTATGACGCTTTACGTCGCCAGCAGTCGCTGAATTAGCGACGTAGCAGCGTCGCTAAAGCTCGTCGCAATAGCGACGTATTGCGACATTTTCTTGTTTAGCGACTAGGTTAATCGCGACTACGTGCATACGTCGCTAATAGGAATTAGCGACGTATTTTCCCTATTTAGCGACGCATTGAGGCGTCGCTGATTTGACAGATTTTAGTAGTGTATAAACTCGAGCTCTGAGACCATTTGCGTTGTCATATAAGCTAGGTCTTTCCAAGGCACCAATAGCCTTCTTTTGAACTCTTGTCAAGACTAATATTGGATATGGAACCAAACAAAATCTCAGCCTTCAAATGTTGGGATATGGAAGTCAGTAGAAATGCAGGCTTTGATCAGAGAAATTTCGGGGAGAAATCATACCTCTTGAGTGCTTCTAACATGAACGTGCGTTCACCCAACAATCAAATCTGTCACGGTGCCTTCATGTGTCACTTATTCTTTCACACTCATACTCCATCGCTTATTCCACATCACCGAAAAAGGAGGAAAAGCTAAGAGAAGATTCTTGAACAAGCGATTTAATCTCAATTTAGGAATCAATATCTATTCCGGTTAAAAATGTCGCTTATAGCACATTCTTTCCTATAAGTTGGATGTCCGCGAGGGAAAGACCACCCCCCTCCAACACCCGTGCATGCATTCGGGCCATCTCCTGCTTTGGACTCGTTCTTCATTGAGTACTTTGACTGGGGAAATAAGGAAGCAAAAGAGTAAGAAAGTTAATCGTCTATATCTTATTTCACTTTGTGAATTAGAGAATGAAACAAGAAGGGACTCGCTTGTCGTACACGCAGGATATAGACTACACCGTCATTTGATATCACGTTGGCAAAAAGATCATGATGTCACGCCCCAGAACCAGAATACTGGAGAGCGGGGGACAGACACAGCCATCTACGTACATTAAAGTATAATCTACCTCGATATACGGTCACGACTGTCTAGATGCATGAGGATTTATCTACAAGCCAACAGTATCTTATGGTCATAAACAAGCCTAGTGTCTCAATCTCAACAAGCAAGTAATTGTTACAAGATGTAAGATCATCAAACATACAAAGTAAGGCGTCCCAAATATTACATATTCAGATGATCATGAAGCTAGTCATACAAAATACGAAGACTAGTAAGAGTTTAAGTCATACATGATCAACCCTAGGATTTGTCAATCATATAACAGTCCATAGGCAGACAAAAATTAAAGTTTCAACACGAGCTAACACTTGCTCGGCGGCTAAACGCCTCAAAAGAATAATTTACAATAAAGAGGAAGAGCAAATAAGAAATCTACTCATTGTCAGGATTACGTCTGGTGTTCACCATCTGGCTGGAAGGCAGGGAGATCCTCGGGAGCTACTCCAAAATTTGGCCATACAAAACCAGCTGGGTCAGACCCCAGAAAGAGCAAGTGCCACAAGGGAGGCTTCACTTAAGAACTAAAACCAGCATATTAGCACATAATACATAAAGGATAACGAAAAACATGAGTTAGAGAAAATAGGATGATAAACGATAAGATAACTAAAGGACTATTCCAGTAACCAAGTTACAACCCGTAAACCAAACAAGGACCGGGGTTGTAATCCTTCACCTGAACAGAACTTAGTCTCTAACCAATTATCGAATAAGTAAAGTATAATAGTAACGGGCTGAAGTAACCATGTACTGGCCTTGTCTAGGCAAGACTATACTAGACTCCATCTATCAATCACGGCCAAGCAATAAATACGGCTTGATACTTTAACTAACTAGGGTTATCACAAGCCTAGTTACTAACAAGATGCATTGAGATGTTCCTGTAATGTCCCGCTCCGCACGAGGCATTTAGTTGGCTTATTGGATGGATCAGAATATTGGACCGTGACTTATGTTGGAAATGGGAAGAATTGAGATTGATGCAGTCTCACTTAGCTGGCTAGATGGAATGGGTATTGGAACGTGGCTCGCTGGTGGAGCTACGCATAGTGGAATTGGGTGTGATCGGAACAAGAAGACCCTTTATTGCAAGTGAGTGGAACTGTCCTTCCTCCTCCTTACTGCTTCATGCTTAATAAATAAAGTATTGAAATGCTATGAACTGCCCCTAAATGTCCCATATGTTAGTTGTTGAATAATAGAGATGCTTACGCTGAAAATTATTGAAATATACAACTCATTGAACTGCTAATGTGATTCCATGCCTGAGATTGAATTGATAACATTGTTCCTTATGTTTAGTGCTGCTGAATCGGCGAAACACTTGAATAATGAGATGCCTTGTGAATGATAGAAAAAGAAATGAACTGGCTATGCTATCGAACCAATGAACTGCATGAAACACTAGAACCATGTACTCTCTGTATATCTGTTGCAAGAACATGAAATGTTGCTTGTCCCTTATAAGAAATGAATGAATGAATAAATGTCCCTATGAAATGAATGAATGTTACGTTCCTTTTTAGAAAGAAATGATATGAGATACATTGCAATGAAGCAATGAATGAGAAATGATAAAGCTAGGATCGTTGAGATCACCAAATGAAATGATGGTAATGATGAAATGAATAAGTCATTGAATATGACTAATGATGCACTATTGCCTTTACTTTCCTTAATATATTTTACCATGCGATTATGTTCACAATCGAGTCGGACACGCATTTGCATGGTCATGGACAACTTGTATACAAGGTTTGAGTAATAATTTCCTCGAACGGTTCCTAGGGCCCTGGGGACCGATTCGGCCTAGGAGGAAATAATGATGAGTGCTATGGGAGCACGGATAAGGCGGGGTGGCATAGAGGCTCGCCACCTACTATGCTGACCGCATTATCTTAAAGTAAAATGAAATAAAAAGAGTCCATATGGTTTAACAACACCAGTAACCATGTAGTCGGGATGCATGCTAATGAATGTTTTGTGTAGGCAGAGTAAGTATATCAGATAACCTGTATTTGATACAGGTACGAGAAGTCGACTATTGGTAAGAAATCACATAATTGTGATATTGTATAAGTTGGTTTAACTTGCCTGCTTAACATGTTCAATTCATTATGCTAGAAAGATGCCTTGCTATAAATAGTGCTCAAACATAACATCCATGCATAAGTGATGCTTGAAATGAGAATTGTCATAACATGTTTAAGATGTTAATGTTAACGATGCCTCAATGACGCCTTTGCATGATAACACCAAGAATGTTATAATGATATGTCCACATGAATATTTCTAAGAATATGTTTACATGCTTCACCATGATTATTGCCCATGAACTGTAAACTGATGTTAGGCCCCAAGTAGAAAGATCACTCTAATAAATGCTTGCTTAAATGATCACTTTAATGTTGGTTTATGCGAGTGGGTTGGATTCTGCTCGCCAGTACATAGATGATGTGCTGACCCACGTTTTGTGGGCAGGTGCTCGTGCTTGGAATGTTCTACACACGAAGATTGGCTTGATTGGTCCCGCGGCATCGAAGATTTGTTGGGCATATAGAAGCTCTCCTTGCACAAGATGATGTCTTCTGTTTATAAAGGGCATAATGTATGGAACATTGTAATCAGTTGTACCAGTGAGATTGTAAGCCAAGTCGGTATATCGAGTTGTAATTCATTGTATCCAAATATCAAATGTAAGCTGTATAGCATTGTTCAGTTGGCTTTCAATGTAAAGTGAGATATGCTGTAAATATTGTACTTTATTACAAGTCTTGTACTCTTCTTCAATTATCAATAAAGAGAATAAAGTTCTATATGTCTCTGTGTGACTTCAAGTTATCCTTTTATCTCCGCTGCCATAAAGAAGTGATGTACTTCTATTCAATGAGAAAGATTGTCCTCACTAACTTCAATTTGTCTGCTTCTACCGCTGCAATGTTTTCATATTTGAAGTTAATAGATTTTGTACCATCTTTGCCTTGTACAAGTGCAAAACCAGACTTGTACGGCATCACGCCCAAGCGAGGACGATCGATTCCAAGAGATAAAATATGTGAATAAATGACTCTATGAATTACGGCATGACAAATTGGTATCAGAGCACGGCTTTACGTCTTTGGTCTCTTCTTTGTTTCGTTTCAAATCAAAAGTTGCATCGACGATTAACCAAAGTTGCTTCCGCGATCACTCAACGTTGCTTCCGCGATTAAATCAAAGATTGCTTCCGCGATTATGCTGTTGTTGTTCTGTAATCATCCTCACGTTGTTCGTGTCTGAAAGTTCATTGACCCTCTTGGCTGCTTACTGGATGTTCCATACAATAAGTCTATATACATTGTGATGCCCCTGAATGAACGATTGTTGTTGGTTTGGACACACATAACCCAACAATGACTCGATGCCATAGTATGCTATGTTGTGAATGCTGTTGGGAATGTGGGAATATAGAAAAGTGGCTATGTATGCTGTAATAAGTTGAGAATTGCATGTGATGGGGACAGATTTGGGAATGAATAATTGATGGATGAGTTCAGCAGAACTAGTGAGTTGACTCATATGTGCTCGTTAGTACTTTCGAGACCCTAAGAATGTTGGCTTATGATATTGAGACACCGAGATGTTGGCTAAGTGTTGTGATCATCATAGATCACGAATGTCCGGAATAGATTGAGTTGGTATTGTTTAAGGATGGGTTCGTTTCTGAGTGGTATATTGCCTCTACCACCTCAGAACGAGATGTATGTTGACCCTTTCCATGGGATAGCAATGAGACTATTTGTGGGTACTGGGTAGTGTCGAGACTTAGCTGGGAGTCATATATTGTTGCTAGATTGCTCGAGTGTCCCTTGACGGTGATGTTATATTGAGTAGCGAGATTGGAAGAAATTGTAACCGGTGGCTTGGTTAGAAATTGTTTAGTCGAGTGATGACTCAGACTAGCAAGCAGTTAGTATGCTATGGGTAAATGGATTTGGCTAGAGTATATTGTGGCTTAGAACATCTGAATGTTGACTTCGATTGGTTGGATGTAAATTAAATGTGGCTAATACAAAGTTGGTTGCGTAGCTGAAAGTTTTAGAAATATTGTCGGTGAATCAAAGGAATATTAGAGATCTATGCTTTGACCCTAAGGTGTAATAGATGTTAATCCATCTTGATCACCAAAGGATAGTCGTTGCCTATGTGCATATATGTTGAGGATTTAATGGGATTAGAAAAGTAACAAGTAGCCACTTTGACTATTGTGTTGCCTAGAGAATGGTTAAGTGATACATAAATTGTCGGATTGAATGGATAAACTATTTGACCATTGCTGCATGATATTTAAGAATGCCCGTAAGATAGTTTGATGATTGAGAAACGAATGGAATTGAGAAATTTCAAACGTGTTGGATAATGTCGGTATAGGTGATTGTTGGTTGGGATATAGATTGTTGGCTTATGACTTAGTGGTGTGACTTCGTCATATAGACCGAATAGTATGATTCTATAGTCCTGTTGAGACTAACAGAATCGATGACCCTTGAATAGTTAGCCTTGGCTTATGGGTTTGTGCGAGTATAAAGGAATTGGAATAGAAATTGAATCGTTGGGAATTTACTTGATGGATTATTGGAACGATGAGAATCGTATGTCGGGTTGGAATTTGACCGTAATGTTGATAGATCGATCTTAGTCGATCATTGGGTAAGTCTAGAGTGAGCCTCTGTAGGAATTATGTCCTTGAGGGAGACACTAAATAGATAGACTTGACCCTAGAAACTGTGGGCTGCATGACCAATTGTTGGCATAGCCAACAATGGCGATTAGTTATTCAGACTGAGTTAAAATCCATAGGTTTGGGTAGAGTTCCTTAGAACTGTTGGTTGCTTGTTGGCCTTAAGAATAAGAAAACTAGTATAACCCTAGTAGCCGTCCACTCTAGGGAAGTCACCTGAACGATTAAGTTTAGCTATCAGTGTAGCTAACCTTAGAGACTGACTGAATAATAGGTGACCATTGGAGACCCATAGGATGACCTTGTGGCAACAAATGAGAGACAGTGATAATAAGTATTGACCTAAGGGAATGTATGCTTCAACTTGTGCCTTAAGAGATGTTTGACCCTTGAGGATTATATGTCGGCCATAAGTGGGAATTGCAATCGTAAGGTAAGACTTGAGTGTACCTATAGTCGGGTAGCTAAGTTAACCTTGACTGTTGCATAGAATTATACCCTGACTCGGGTAATCGATAGTGGGTGACGTCGGATTGTATCTTTTAGAAAAGATGAATTGCCTCGGTGAGAAATATTGTTGGATTTGGGAAGGAATATGATTGCATGTTGTGAACTCTTAATATGATTGGCTCTAAGCTAGACCCTTGATCGAATGTTAGAAATGTTATGCTTGGGTATAGAGCTTAACCAAGTTGTCCCTGATATTAAGTATTGTAGCCTGGAAGATAGTGATTGTGGCAAAGTGAATAAAGCAATAAGTCAATTGAAAGGATGCTAAGTAGAATTTAGAAAAGAGAGTTATATTGTGGCTGATCGAATCGCACTAACATGGAAGTTGGCTGAAGTACATATGTTTTGGGGACGCCTAAAATATGTGTATAGATCCAGCTGAAGTGATTGGTTGCGACTGAGATAATATTATGGGAATAATTTATTGCACTAGCACTGACTTTGGCTGAAATATATATGTTTTGGGGACGCCTGAAATATGTGTATGGATCCAAACGAAGTGATATGTTACGACCGAAATAGAAATGCGAGGAAATGTTGGTGAATCAATGAGAAGTTACAAATAATTGAAAAAGAGATAGACTGATTGAATTATTGATGGATTAAAATGGATAGCTATTGTGAGATGACCGAGTGTGCTGAAATGAATATTGAATTGAAGTTGAATGAATGACTCGTTGTGACTAAGTGAATCTAGTAAAAGAGTTGTTTCCTTAAGTTTCGAGGATGAAACTTTTTCTGAGTGGTATATTATGTAATGCCCCGCTCCGCACGAGGCATTTGGTTGGCTTATTGGATGGATCAGAATATTGGACCGTGACTTATGTTGGGAATGGGAAGAATTGAGATTGATACAGTCTCACTTAGCTGGCTAGATGGAATGGGTATTGGAACGTGGCTCGCTGGTGGAGCTACGCATAGTGGAATTGGGTGTGATCGGAACAGGAAGACCCTTTATTGCAAGTGAGTGGAAATGTCATTCCTCCTCCTGACTCTTTCATGCTTAATAAATGAAGTATTGAAATGCTATGAACTGCCCCTAAATGTCCCATATGTTAGTTGCTGAATAATAGAGATGCTTACGCTGAGAATTATTGAAATATACAACTCATTGAACTGCTAATGTGATTCCATGCCTGAGATTGAATTGATAACATTGTTCCTTATGTTTAATGCTGCTGAATCGGCGAAACACTTGAATAATAAGATGCCTTGTGAATGATAGAAAAAGAAATGAACTGGCTATGCTATCGAACCAATGAACTGCATGAAACACTAGAACCATGTACTCTCTGTATATCTGTTGCAAGAACATGAAATGTTGCCTGTCCCTTATAAGAAATGAATGAATGAATAAATGTACCTATGAAATGAATGAATGTTATATTCCTTTTTAGAAAGGAATGATATGAGATACATTGCAATGAAGCAATGAATGAGAAATGATAAAGCTGGGATCGTTGAGATCACCAAATGAAATGATGGTAATAATGAAATGAATAAGTCATTGAATATGACTAATGATGCACTATTGCCTTTACTTTCCTTAATATATTTTACCATGCGATTATGTTCACAATCGAGTCGGACACGCATTCGCATGGTCATGGACAACTTGTATACAAGGTTTGAGTAATAATTTCCTCGAACGGTTCCTAGGGCCCTGGGGACCGATTCGGCCTAGGAGAAAATAATGATGAGTGCTATGGGAGCACGGATAAGGCGGGATGGCATAGAGGCTCGCCACCTACTATGCTGACTGCATTATCTTAAAATGAAATAAAATAAAAAGAGTCCATATGGTTTAACAACACCATTGACCATGTAGTCGGAATGCATGCTAATGAATGTTTTGTGTAGGCAGAGTAAATATATCAGATAACCTGTATTTGATGCAGGTACGAGAAGTCGGCTATTGGTAAGAAATCACATAATTGTGATATTGTATAAGTTGGTTTAACTTGCCTGCTTAACATGTTCAATTCATTATGCTAGAAAGATGCCTTGCTATAAATAGTGCTCAAACATAACATCCATGCATAAGTGATGCTTGAAATGAGAATTGTCTAACATGTTTAAGATGTTAATGTTAACGATGCCTCAATGACGCCTTTGCATGATAACACCAAGAATGTTATAATGATATATCCACATGAATATTTCTAAGAATATGTTTACATGCTTCACCATGATTATTGCCCATGAACTGTAAACTGATGTTAGGCCCCAAGTAGAAAGATCACTCTAATAAATGCTTGCTTAAATGATCACTTTAATGTTGGTTTATGCGAGTGGGTTAGATTCTGCTCGCCAGTACATAGATGATGTGCTGACCCACGTTTTGTGGGCAGGTGCTCGTGCTTGGAATGTTCTACACACGAAGATTGGCTTGATTGGTCCCGCGGCATCGAAGATTTGTTGGACATATAGAAGCTCTCCTTACACAAGATGATGTCTTCTGTTTATAAAGGGCATAATGTACGGAACATTGTAATCAGTTGTACCAGTGAGATTGTAAGCCAAGTTGGTATATCGAGTTGTAATTCATTGTATCCAAATATCAAATGTAAGCTGTATAGCATTGTTCAGTTGGCTTTCAGTGTAAAGTGAGATGTGCTGTAAATATTGTACTTTATTACAAGTCTTGTACTCTTCTTCAATTATCAATAAAGAGAATAAAGTTCTATATGTCTCTGTGTGACTTCAAGTTATCCTTTTATCTCCGCTGCCATAAAGAAGTGATGTACTTCTATTCAATGAGAAAGATTGTCCTCACTAACTTCAATTTGTCTGCTTCTGCCGCTGCAATGTATTTATATTTGAAGTTAATAGATTATGTACCATCTTTTTCTTGTACAAGTGCAAAACCAGACTTATACGGCATCACGCCCAAGCGAGGACGATCGATTCTAAGAGATAAAATATGTGAATAAATGACTCTATGAATCGGGGCATGACAGTTCCAACAGCCACAAGCCCTACAGACTTAATCCAGGTTATCTAGTAGCAAGTTGAGAGAGTTGGATTATGTGACTTAGGGGTACAACACATGACATGTGCTAGAAATGTGCCCTACTCGACGGCAGGCTACAAGTCCAATTAAAGCGCCCTGCCTGTAGTTGGGAAATCTTTTTATGGACTATTTGATTAATCTAGTCATTATCCTAGTCAGATTCAGTATGAATCCCTGACCGTGGTAACCAGGAATCCATGTCCTAGACATGATGCAAGACGAGACATATAGCTTATACAAGCACAAACACCCACGGTGTCAAGACAAGAGTTACATAGCAAGTCAAGATATCCGTCGCAACAGCATATCAAGATTATCATGTTAGGTTACTTATCAAGTCAAGAGTGCGTCACAACGGACCACCATCAAGAATTATTATGTCAAGTTACTTGTCAAGAGTGCACCACAACCGGTCACTATCAAGAATTATCATGTTACTTGTTACTTGTTAAGAGTGCACCTTAACAGTCCACTATTGTAGTGCCCTGCTCCGCGAAGGCACTAGATAAACAGAAAGATCGAATTGTTGGCTTTGTAATAGAAGACGATTGATCTGGGTGAGTGGACGTAGTCTCATTTGCTGATTCGCTTACGCCTAATAAGAATCTGAGTTTTTGATTGAATGCTATTATTAATAACAAAATAGTAAATCATTGAGTATGCTTTAAGAGAATCCATATGTTGCTATGCTAATACGAGAAAAAAAGATAATCTGTATGCTAAAGTAGAGATGATGCCTTTAATTATTGAACTGTTGCCATGCTAACAAGAAAAGAAAAGAGATTGCTTATATGCCCCGAACTAGTATGCTTTCAAAGGTAAAATGATATGCTATATCTGTATAGTACTGTTATTACGTTCCAAGGAAGTGGAATGCTATTGAATGCTATCGAATGACCGAATGTTATTGAATGCTATTGAATGCTATCGAATGACTGAATGCTATTGAATGCTATCGAATGACCGAATGAGAATTGAATGCTAATGAATGACCGAACGATTAAGGCTAGTTATGAACTGGTCGCTATCTATTGCACTTTTAAGTTTTATCTGACAAAAAGAACAAGTCATGCATTGGTCTCGGACAACTTGTTAACAAGGTAATAGTCTCTCAACGATACTGGGGGTACCCGGGATCGATCGGCATAGGAGAGATTGTAATAGCACCCTGAGGTAAATGCTACACCTTAGGAATGTTGTGTCCTTAGCGACGAACTGAACCATAAGTCTCAGCGGCTAATCATGGGGAGCAGATCCATGGACCACCATGTAGTTAGGACATGTATATGAACAAATCCTTATTGTAAAGCCTAACACAAAATGATCATGTAGTTAGGACGTGCATATGAACAAATCGTTATTGCAAAGCCTAACATAGAACGATGACGGTAAAGAATGCTTCTTATATACATATGTAAATTGTGCTAACCTGTTTTATGCAGGGATGGACCGTCGGCTATGGTAAGAGTCACTGAAAAAGTGATACATATGTATTACTTGAGTTTTTCTACATGAATTGCTTGCAGAGATTAATTCGTTGTAAAGAATTGCTATGTTCCACTAAAGAAGATATATGATATCGTGCTTATAATTGTCCCTAAGAGTTGCTTGAATAGAGAAATGAATATGCTCATGAAATACGCTGCGCGCTGCATATGAAATAAATAGTCATCGTGCTTGAACTGAATAGTCCCTTGTATGCTTGAGATGTGTAAGCACATGAATTTAGTTTATATTTAAATTAGGGTTTTTAAAACTACAAATGATTATTTTATCCTTAAAATAATTTATTATAATTATTAGGAATTGTCTAGAATTTTTAAATGATTTTTAAATGGTTTTTAAAATTTAAAATATCATTTTGCAATTATTTAAATTATTTTTATATCACTTTGCAATAAAATTAAATATTTTAAAACAAATTGCAATATTTGGATTGTCTGTGCAAATTTAATTTTGCACAGAACACTGCGGGGTGAGTTTTACAAATTGGGAATTTGTAAACTGTAAGGCGATGGGCTATTTTGCTATTTACATTTTTTCGAGGGTTTTTCTGCAAACCCTACCCTTGTCATCGGCAGGCCATTGGCCGAACGACGACCGGCCATCGACCTAACTCTAACCCTAATTCCTATTTTTGACACGAAAACCCTAAATTGACCCTCATTTTCTTCCTATAAACCCCCCAGTCAAAATCCTAACCCTATTTACTTTCCCGACCACCGTAGCCCCCGCCCTACACTCATCTTCCCCGACGAGCTCATCTGAATCCTAGATCTAGGTTTTTCGTCGATCTAGCCATCGTTGTCACCTTCGACCACCACCATTCGGTTCGCCTCGACGAGACGAACTCGGCCATATTTTTCTCTGGCCACCACGACGCCTCCTCCGTCGTGTAGCAACCCCGACAGCCCCCATTCGTCGGACACGTACGTGTCATTCCTTCTGTGGCTCCTGTCGTGTCTCGTGTACACGTGTGTGAGGTCGTCAAGTGTCGAGGAATCCAGTGGTGTACTTGGACACGTGAGATTCGTATCGTGCGTGTCGTTCTGGCTTCGAATGCGAGACATAGTGTCAGATTCGACCGCTCATTTCCCTAACTGTCCGGACACGAGTTTTATAATGGGTTAACGGGTTTAATTATGTTTATTTGGTTTAAACCCGTTTGTGAAATGGGTTTGGGTTTACTGTTCATTGGGTTTGAGTTTTGGCCCAATAGGTTTGGGCTGGGTTTTGTTATATATATATATATATATATATATATATATATATATATATATATATATATATATATATATGTGTGTGTGTGTGTGTGTGTGTGTTGTGTGTGTGTGTGTGTGTGTGTGTGTGTATTTATATATGTATGTATATAGGTAAATGTATATATATATATATATTAAGTATATTATATATTATACTGTTATATATATATATATATATATATATATATATATATATATATATATATATATATATATATATATATATATTTTGTTTACATATATATGTATATTGTGTGTGTGTGTGTGTGTGTGTGTGCGTGTGTGTGTGTATTTATATATGTATGTATATAGGTAAATGTATATATATTAAGTATATTATATATTATACTGTTATATATATATTTTATATATATTGTTTACATATATATGTATATTGTTCATATATATATATATATATATATATATATATATATATATATATATATATATATATATATATGATTTTGTGCTATATTTTAATATATGTAAATTTACATGTTACTTTATTATCAGTAAATATTATGGCTAAATATATTTTACTGCATTAAAATATTATTAGAATATTTTAATATGCATATGTCTATATATTTAATTTTATATTTTTTTTGTATTCTGTTAATTATGGCCATTTGAGTCCAGACCTAGCATGGGTTTTGTGGACTTAAATGAGTCTAAGTACATTCAAGGTCTGTACGAATCATATCGCACTTGATCCATGGCCTTGGTTCCCGTATCTGAATTTCGGTTCAATTTCGTATACGTGGATAAATATATTGAATAATTAATTATTTATTTTCAGAAACTGTACCTTGCTGTTTTTAAATTTTTAGATAGTATATAAATACTGTAAAAATCTAAAAAAATGTATTTAAATACTACGTTAGTTTATATAAGTTAATATAATTTTTCCAGGATTTAATTTGTATATTTAATATTTTATAAAAATAGGAAAACAGAACTCATTTTCAAAGTACTTGTGTTTACTGATTTTTTATAAATATCTTTAATAGTTTATAAATTCCAGAAAAATTAGTATAAATTTCTATAATTAACAGGGATCATTTTGGTACTTTATTTTACATATATTTGAGCCTTTTTCCTATCTTAATAATTATTGGAACACAGTGTACAATCTGATTTATTAAATTAATAATTTTGTCTTGTGAAGTTATGTGTAATTTTGGGATATTTTAGTGTTGGGACCTTACCCTACCTTAGTATGGAGACCCAAAAGTTGGTTTGGGTATTGTGTCATCTCACATTGGTCTCCTATGCTAAAGTCATCATTTGGCTAGGTGTCCAGTTAGAAAATCGTGTCGCACCACTAGTATCCTAGTATTGAACTTAGTACAAAAACTAAGATTTGTATATCCTTTTTGACAGTGACGGGACACCGGACATCTATACCTTTGTATACATATCCTTGCTTTGCACAAGGCAAGTAGCCCTACAAACTTTATTTTATTGTATGTGATAATAAACTGTGAATGAATCATATTAAAATATTATTTCTTGAACTGCAAGTCATATCTTCACATGCTTTATACGATTTTCAGTACCTACCATGCTTTATACTGCTCTTAGTATCACTCACATGTTATAACTTGGATTACGAAAAAACTGATAGCTGAGTACGTGATCATGCTCCCTTCTCTCGTACGTATGTACCGAGCAAGGTTGACATTTTATATGTATACCTTTTCGTAGGCATACCAGCTGTATTTGTGAGTATGTACATCTATCGCTTGCTTACTTGTATAGAAGTATATTTTATATACTTGTGCCACAGTACAATTTTACACCTATTGACGATCACGTACCTGCTCCAGTTTTAAACATTACATGTACATCTCTTGCCATGACATATGTACCCTTGACATGATAGATTGTGATATGCCATGATTTCTGTTTATTATACATCTATTCATGCTTCATACATTTAGTTTGTAGACTCAGTACTTGCTTCCTTCCTGACAGGATAACGTTGTAGGTATACTTACCGATGAGGAGTTGCTATGTGATTCCTATTATGGGATCACCATCGAAGATCAGGCTTTACCCCATGAGGATGTACCTGCGGGAAAACTCGTCTAGTTTGTCATTTTAGCTGCTCTAGACTTTGAGAGCAGGGCTGTGTAGACTATGTATTTTGTTACTGGACCTGTATCCAGTTTTACATTTTGACTATGTATTTTAAACATATTCGTATGCTAGATGATTTTTTGTGTTTGTGATGATTTTTCTTCATTATGACAAATGGAACTGTTAGCACACTTTGATCTTATATTATTTATTTTAAGAACACCTTGGGTAGCGGGCCATGACAAGATAAAATAAAATAAATTGGCGCTTTTCAAAGATGTTTTCAAAGAATGTAAACCGACTCTGTATGCATGAAATGAACATAGGTAAAAAGTAGCAAGATCACATCACAAGAAACATTTTCTCACTAAATGAACAGTGATCGTTTCAGACAAATGTAGCTCTTTATTCACAATCACAGGTATGTTGATATACTGACCCACCATCAGTCTGCATGCAGGTAAAATACGCATCGAGAAGGATAGTCCGAAGCGATAGCCCGAGCCTCATCCTCAGGAGCCAGAAATCAGAAGAGATGCCAAGAGATGACATCTGTTGCAAGAGTTTGGTTTTGTATACAAAGGGATGTAATGTATGGGAACGGGATCATTGTAATCTGTAAAATTTTAAGAGAATGTAACATTGTATCAGAGAGAATCGAGAGCTTGTAATCTGTTCAAATAAAATCAATAAAGATAATTGTTTATTATTACCATTGTGTTCAATGCATGTATTCTGAAATATGTTCGCTGCTGCTTCAATTATCTGTAATATGTTCCGCTGCGTATTATCAATTTTGTCTATCTTGTCTTGCTTTAGGTCTTGGCCTTGTGCAAGCGCAACTTAGGCTTGCATGGCATCACGCCTTAGCGAGGACGATCGGTCTCAAAGAGTCCGAAGCGAGGACGAAAGGACTATACGGGATCGGCGCGTGACAACTATCGTGTTCTATCCTTACATTATCATGAATGAGAGAAACTTTCATAAAATAGCTAGCAACATATTCTTGAAGCCAAGAAAAAGATATACAACTTTCATGTTTTGAGTTTTCCAAGATTTTAGCTACAAAACAGCTCAAAGAGGCAAAAACAGTCATTTGGAGTGACCTGCGCGAAAGTTGTGCGAGCAAAACTGCCTACGATGTACGTTGCGCGCAAGCACGGCGCACGTTGTGCAACAGAAAATCGTGCGGGCGCGCGACCGCACAAGTTGCACATTGCGTGCGAACAAAATCACCCACGGCGCACGTTGCACGCAAGCACGGCGCGCAGCGCACGACACTGTTCATCGTCCCGACATCACCAAAAGGTGTGGGAAATCCATGAACACGAAAATGGCATAACTTGCTCTTACGAAGTTGAAATCAAGCGGTTCAAAAGCCAAAATTGGGTAGAATTGAATTTCCTACAACATGGAACCATTAGATCTCAAAAATAACCAAGTTTCAGAGCTCAAAACCAAGAAAAACCAAAAACGTTACAAGCTTAGATTTACAATTATCCATCCATCAAACCCAAAAATGTCATGTTCTAAAGAGGCTTAGAATCAAGTAAGGAAGAGATGGAATAATAAAACGTGAGATCCATCATGAAGCAAGTTGCACTTGCCTAGGGCTTGGTAAGTGGGAGGAGTAAATGAAGAAGATGAAGAAGTAAATGCAAAATAATGGAGGAGAGAGAAGGAGTTGGATTTTATACAAAATCTCTCCATTTCAAACCAAAACAAACCAAGCCAAGCCAAGCCAAGTCAAGTCATGTTGAAACATGTTGAACCAATCAAGTCAAGATTAAACCAAGGCTAAGCTAAGCAAGATAAGTCAAAATACGGGCCACCTAACAATTGTCAGAAATCCGTATACGTATCCTGAAAATTACGTATAACGGAAAACGTGAGTGAAAACTCTACCAACCTTAAAAGAATTCCGTCCTCGAAATTTAATCAAGAGGCTAGAGATGTCAGGATAAGCTATACTGATCATAAGTAATCTACGACTAGCAGTCAATCAAGCAATCATTTATGCAAGCAAGGAAGTAAAAGCATAAGAAAGACATTATACCTTATGAGTCAAACAGGTATGGAAATTGCGATCGGATATCATCCTCCCGTTTCCACGTTGACTCACCCAAAGAGTGATGGCCCCAAGCAATACGGACTAAACTAATAGTCTTGTTCTTGAGTACCTTCTCTCTTCGGTCCAATATAGATACGGGCCTTTCCTCATACGAAAGGTTGGTACCAACAACCAATTCCGAATGATCAAGGATATGGATCGGATCTGTGATATACTGTCGTAATTGGGATACATGGAAATATCATGTACCTCACGTAACGACGGCGGAAGAGCGAGACAATAGGACACATCACCTACTCGCTCGAGAATGTCAAACGGTTCTATATACCTAGGACTAAGTTTTCCTCGTACGCCGAATCGAATGACGCCACGGGTGGGCAAGATCCTAAGGAACACGTGGTTACCGACTGAAAACTCAAGGGGGCGTCGATTAGAATTGGCCCAATGGCGCTGGCGATATTGGGTAACTCGAAGATGATCTCTGACTTGTCTGACCATCTCGATTGTCTGCGTAACCATCTCTAGACCAAGCATCTGCCTCTCACCTATATCATCCCAGGCTAACGGGGATCTGCACTTCCTGCCATATAGTGCTTCAAAGGGTGCCATCTGGATACTGGCCTGAAAATTATTGTTATAAGAGAAATCTACTAGGTGCAGGTGATCTTTCTCCGAACCACCAAAGTCCAGTGTACCAGATCGTAACATATCTTCAAGAGTCTGTATCGTGCGTTCTGACTGACCATCTGTCTGTGGATGATATGCTGAACTGAACTTGAGACGAGTCCCCAAACTCTCTTGAAGACTCCGCCAAAAGTGCGATATGAATCTTGAATCTCTGTCTGATATGATACTAACTGGCACTCCATACAATCTGACAATCTGAGGTACATCTCTGCTAGCTGATCCGTCGACTGACCAATTCTGAAGGGAAGAAAATGAGCTACCTTCGTGAGACGATCAACGATAACCCATATAGCATCTCTTCCAGCTGGGGATTTAGGTAACCCAGATACAAAATTCATGGTAATGTGCTCCCATTTCCATTCTGGAATCGGTAAAGGTTGAAAAAGTCCAGTTGGTCTCTGATGTTCAGCTTTAACTTGTTGACAAACTAAACAACGAGAGACAAACAGGGCTATCCCCCTCTTCATGCCATTCTACCAGAAATGCTGACGGATATCACGATACATCTTTGTACCGCCGGAATGAATCAAATACTGTAAACTGTGAGCCTCTGCCATGATCTCCTGTCTGATATCACTACTGGGTACACAAAGATGCCTCCCATGTCGGAGAGTACCATCTTCGTGAATACATAACTCTGGTCTTCGTCCTGCTTCACACTCTGCTCTGAGCCGCTGAAACTTGGAATCTGCTGATTGTGCCATCTTGATCCTCTCAACTATGTTGGACTGAACTTGCATGTTGGCCATCAATGCCATATTAGTAGGGAGAACTATCTCTATCCCCATCTTCTGAAGATCGTCTAACAATTCTGGTTGCACTGTTAGAAAATAAACTCCAGCTCTTCTGCTCAATGCATCTGCTACTACGTTGGCCTTCCCAGGATGATACTGCAAGTTGATGTCATAATCCACCAATAGCTCTAGCCATCTTCTCTGACGCATGTTAAGACCCTTCTGAGTAAACACATACTTAAGACTTTTGTGGTCGGTGAAAATCTCCACCCGATCTCCATATAAATAATGCCTCCAAAGCTTCAATGCAAAAACTACTGCTGCTAACTCCAAGTCATAGGTAGGATAATTCCTTTCATGGTCACAAAGCTGGTGTGACGTATAAGCTACTACCTTACCATGCTGCATCAAGACGCATCCCAATCCTCTGTCGGTGTCATGCCCCGCTCCCGTAGGAGCGATCGTCCTGCTAAGGCGTGATGCCGCAAGAGCCTAGGTTGCGCTCGTGCAAGGCGGGTTCCATAACGGCCGATTTTAGCGGTTGCGACGGGGTCGCCGCACAGAAGTCCCATGCAGAGACATTGAATAGTAGCAGCAGAAATTTAAAGGCAAAACACAAGTTATTCAAAGAAGCTCTTTATTGATATTGAAACAAAGATTACAATAGGGCGCAAGACCAAGATTACAAGTCTCTCAAGCTCACTCATCTCACATCTTACAAGTCACTCAGCTCTCTCTCATCTCTCAGTACAAGTCTTGAGCCAGCGGATGCTTCGGAAGGCAACGTTCATACATTATGTCTCGTATAAGTCTTGAATCCATGCGGCCGTACGCTTCGAATCGCCAAGCAACTCCGTACCTCGATGCATCCAAGTGAGCTCTACGCCACGAGCTTCTACCTATGCCTGCACAAAAAAACTATGTGGGGGTCAGTACTCAACTGTACTGGTGGGATGAGCTCCTCGCCCACCCATACAAAACCAACACGCTTGATTTACTTCGTGCAACATAGTCCCTTCTTATCAATTATCTTTCTAGTCTTATCTTAGGATCAGTTTAATGACCGACGCCTTGGCCTATTTTGTGTCTCTAGACCACCCCGTGCTTGCAACAACAACATCGAATCAACAACGTTAACCTATCAAGTCGTGCTTGCCTTACGTCCCATAATCAGAGACACAACTACGTGATAAGACTCCATTCTCGTGTGACCGTGCTATAAGTCCTTGTTGAGGTCGTACCTCGCAACTCAAATGAGACTCAATCATATTGCAGTCTCGCGGCCCTTGCCGCCTCGCGGTCCTTCACAACTAAATCATCAACTGACCCAATCAAGACTTGTGGGTTAAGTATCACTCGACCGACTTTGCCTTCCGGCCTTTTCTGACTTAGACTCAAGAAAACTCACATCCAAACTATGCAACTTATATGCCGACAACATAAGACTCGATGCCACATCTCGTGCCGAAGTACGGTGTCTTCGTTACAGCCAAATCTTAGGCCCAAACATTGTCTTTATCGTGTACGCATTCTTTCTAACTCTTTGATTCACTTCACCTAATACTCGACTCAGTCCAAAAGCATATACACGGATCGCCGCTCATGCCGACTCATCAATATGAGGTCACTAGCATGACAAGCTATCTTGGATACAGCTGGTATTTGATGGACCGGTCACCGCAAGTAGCTAGCCCCGATGAGCGTCCACCAAATACTTACCTTTCGGCTCAGCTATCCCGCTCACATTCACCCTCGGTTTCTTCCTATGTCGGAACTGTCCCGTGGCCCCGGGTTGTCGTTCGGGGAAACAAATCACCCTTGTCGACAAGTTGTCCAATGACCATGCAAGACTCGACACAAACTGACGTCTCACACAGTCATTCCTCTTCCAATGTTACCGTCTCTTTCAAACCAATATCAAGACTTATATTATTTGAGACCCCTCGACGACCCACGGTCGCGAGCATTTTTTCCATGTTACCATATCATTTCATTCAACTCAACGCCTATTTGATGGTCCTTTCTCCAAAACTCATTAAATCAATCGTGGTTCATGCCTTAAACACTAAGTCCGTGCATCGTACCTCAAATCGACTTCCGATCTACGCGACGCTATCGCCCAAGTCATACTTTATATGACGGGCCTCGAGACCGTAAGACTATGTGGTTATACCCAACCGTAGAACTCGTAGGACCGTGCTTGCTATCACTCTGATAGCCTAACATAACTTGTCTGACTTAAACGCACAACGACTCGACGAGCAAAGGCTGTGTCAAGCCTCGCATTGCGGAAACGTGCCGCACATGCATTCAGCTTCTGAACGACCAAGTCATTTGGGTGACTAGACTTATTTCATAAGCCGTGTAACGCAACTTAACTCATGGGGCAAGCCGAGGCTATGCCAAGCCTTGGATGATAGGACGTGCATGCTTTATGAAGCATTTATTCGGGCGACGCCTATGACTTAGGCTACGTTCATAACTTCGCCTACTCAACCAACTTTTCTTCTTCCAAGCCACGGGACGAAGGATCGAGTGTCATTTTTAAAGCACGTCGTGCACCAACTCTAAGACGGTCGTTGGACCTTTCCATATTCTAACTCAATTTGATCCGTCGGGATTATTCTCTTATCTATGTTGATTCGTCTCTTTTATTATCAAGCCTACTTGTGCAAGTTGAAAACATGTGATTTATTAAGTGAAGGCTAAGATGAGGCAAGTTTACCGAAACTACCCTACCTGAGCGAGCGGTCGCCTCGACCAAGCGACGTCTCTGAGCAGCCGTTGCAAGACTAAGTTTGAACACCGTCGGCATTTCAATTCCTTCGATTGACTGAGCGGGATGGGGCACTACAGCCGAAAGCATCACAATAAACTGAAAATCTTTCAGTCCCATCTGGAAGCGTGAGAATGGGGGCCGTCATAAATCTTTGCTTCAACTTCTCGAATCAACTCTGACACTCTGCTGTCCAAGCAAACTGCACATCCTTACGGGTCAACTACGTCAATGGTACTGAAATCCGAGCAAAGTCTGACACAAACCGCCGGTAATAGCCGGCCAATCCTAGGAAACTTCGAACTTCTGCGATGGTGCTAGGTACTGGTCATGTCTCTATAGCCACTATCTTCTGGGGGTCAACTTCCACTCACCTCTGGTGATGATATGACCTAAGTACGAAATGCGATCAAGCCCAAATTCGTACTTACTAAACTTCGCATACATCTGGTGTTCCCTGAGAATCTGAAGAAGTACACGGAGATGCTGCTCATGCTCCGCCTCACTCTTGCTATAGACCAAGATGTCTATAAACACTACCACGAACTAGTCCAAATAGGGCATGAAGATACGATTCATGAGGTCCATGAATACGGTTGGCGCATTGGTCGCTCCAAATGACATAACAAGGAACTGCCAATGTCCATATCTTGATCTGAACGCTGTCTTTGAGATGTCTTGCTCTCTAACTCTGATATGATGGTACCATGATCGCAAGTCAATCTTCGAGAATACTGTCGCTCCCCTGAGATGATCAAATAAGTCATCTATCCATGGTAGAAGATATTTGTTCTTGATTTTTATAGAGTTTAAGGTACGAGAATCAACACATAATCTTGACGTATCATCCTTTTTTTCATAAGAAGCATCGGGACTCCCCAAGGCGATCCGCTAGCACGAATGAATCCCTTGGTTCTGAGTTCTTCAATCATCTTGTACAAATATTCCAACTATGAAGGGGCCATCTTGTAGACTCTCTCTGATACCGGTGTCGTCCCTGGAAGCAAATCAATAGTGAACTCTATCTCTCTCTGGCGGCATGCCTAGAAGCTCTCCGGGGAAACACGTATGGGAACTCTTCAACGACTCTAGGAAACTAAACTGCCTCTGCTACTGCCATCTGTAAAACTGGGGGAGAAGGTTCTACTTTGCCTCTGGAAAATAAAAACTCTGGTTCGCATAGAATACCAAAAATAATCCTGCCAATATAGCAGTCTATTCTTGCGTATTGATCCTTCAACCAATCCATTCCTAGGACCACATCATAGTCGGCCATCGAAAATTCTATCAATCTAGCGGGAAACTCTCTACCGCTAACTATGATTCGACACGAGGAATAGACTCTATCTACCCCCACAAGACAGTTACCAGTAAGTATATTGAGCCTTACTGATAATGACTCGGACTCCAGTCCTATCCGTATTGTGAATCGTGCAGACATAAATGAATGCGATGCACCCGAATCAAATAATATTGATGCTGGAAAAGAGTTGACGAGAATGGTACCTGCCACCACCTCACCTGATGCTAATTCTTCTGCCACGATCAGAGCCACCGCTTGACCTTGTCCTCTTGGTGCTGGTCCCCTCTGTTGGTGACCTCTCTGCCTGTTCTGAATCTGAACCTGGGCATACTATTGACCCTGAGGCAGCAATGGCCTCGGAGGCTGGTACTGCTGCTGCTGCTGCACTAGTGCTGGACCAATAATTGATGGACTGGTTAGGTTTGACGATGATAAACTGGCTCTATTCGGACATGACCCTATCTTATGGTCCGGTGCCCCATAAGCCAAGCACAATCGCTGTGCTCTACGACACTCTGAAACCATGTGTCCTGGTTTCCCACAATGGGTGCATCCCATTGCGGAAGACCGATTCTGCTTCTGTTGCTGAGGGTACGCCGATTTTGAGTGTTAAAATGATAAAACCGTGGTCGCCCTCCTAGGAGCTCCAATTGTTAAAGCCCTAGCTGCCGAGGCTGGTGCTGATGACTGGGACATCTGCCAATGAGACCTCTTCCGTCATTCGCTTCTATCTATAATCCTCTGCGAAGTATACTCATGCCTCTTTGCTGCTCGCAAGACAACATCAAATGTGTGGTGCTCAAACTACTCCATTGATATAATGATCTCTAGGTGGAGTCCTTGCTGGAATCGCTAGGCTCGGTCCAATTCGATTGCCACCAAGGTGGGAGCAAACTGACTAAGTCTAGAAAACTCGGCCGCATATCCATCGACCGTCCTTCCCATCTGCTTGAGATTAGTGAATCTCGTCTGCAGATCATACCGAGCTACTGCGTCGAAGTACTTGGTCTAGAACTTGTCGCTGAATACCGCCCATAAGACAGGCGTCGCCAAACCCACTGCTAGCATCGTCCACCAGGTGCGGGCTAAGCCAATAATTGTAGGCGCACAACGGCCACCTTCTCATCCTCAAAAATCCTAGCTACTTTCAGGATAACCTCTGTGTCCTGAAGTCATGCATCACCAGCAATAGCATCTTCAGTTTCGCTAAAGAAATGAGGGTTCAGACGCTTGAAGTTGTTGGCTGCATTGTTCCTTTGATAACCAACTCTGCCTATAGCATATTATAATATCTGGTGCAGGACATCGCCCCGACGATCTTGAGATGCAAGCAATTCCCTAATCAGCCCCACCAAGGTTCCATTATCAGGCTCTGCAGGCCGAGCTGGCTGAACTGGTGGGTCTGGATCCCCGGAAGGCATGACTCTGGAGGCTACCCCTGAGTGTTGGGCTTAGTCTCCTTGTTGAGGCTGGTTCACCAGTGGTTCTCCTTCCAGCTGATCGGCAGGACCAGGAGCAATGTCACTGAAGAAAATGACATAGGAAACATTAAGAAAGGACCAAGATAGATCAATGATATAAGCATGTGACCAGGCCAAGATTTCAGGAAGATTAGAAGACACGAGTAGAGATCAAAGGCGAGTGATGATTGAGACATCTATCCGATAAAACCTTCACACAACTTGATTTACAAGACTTGCATGGGCCACCACTTAAGCCGTATCATGCCCAGAACCAGAATACTGGAGAGCGGGGGACAGACACAGCCAGCTACGTACATTAAAGTATAATCTACCTCGATATATGGTCACGGCTGTCTAGATGCATGAGGGTTTATCTACTAGCCAACAGTCGCTTATGGTCATGAACAAGCCTAGTGTCTCAATCTCAACAAGAAAGTAATTGTTACAAGATGTAAGATCATCAAACATACAAAGTAAGGTATCCCAAATATTACATATTCAGATGATCATGAAGCTAGTCATACAAAATACGAAGACTTCATACATGATCAACCCTAGGATTTGTCAATCATGTAACATCCCGTAGGCAGACAGAAATTAAAGTTTCAACATGAGCTAACACTTGTTCGACGGCTAAACGCCTCAAAAGAATAATTTACAATAAAGTGGAAGAGCAAATAAGAAATTCACTCGTTGCCAGGATTACGTCTGGTGTTCACTATCTGGCTGGAAGGCAGGGAGATCCTCGGAAGCTACTCCGAAATCTGGTCATACAAAACCAGCTGGGTCAGACCCCAGAAAGAGCAAGTGCCACAAGGGAGGCGCCACTTAAGAACTAAAACCAGCATATTAGCACATGATACATAAAGGATAACGAAAAACATGAGTTAGAGAAAACATGGTAAAAAACGATAAGATAACAAAAGGACTATTCCAGTAACCAAATTACAACCCGTAAACCAAATAAGGACCGGGGTTGTAACCCTTCACCTGAATAGAACTTATTCTCTAACCAATTATCGAATAAGTAAAATATAATAGTAACGGGCTGAAGTAACCATGTACTGGCCTTGTCTAGGTAAGACTATACTAGACTCCATCCATCAATCACGGCCAAGCAATGAGTACAACTTGATACTTTAACTAACTAGGGTTATCACAAGCCTAGTTACTAACAAGATGCATTGAGATGTTCCAACAGCCATATGCAGACTTAATCTAGGTTATCTAGTAGCAAGTTGAGAGAGTTGGATTAGGTGACTTAGGGGTGCAACACATGACAGTGTGCTTGAAATGTGCCCTACTCGACGGCAGGCTACAAGTCCAAAAGTGCATAGAAAATGAGACTGCCTATAGCTGGAAAATCTCTTCATGGACTACTTGATCAATCTAGTCATTATCCTAGTCAGATTCAGTATGAATTCCTGACCGTGGTAACCATGAATCCATGTCCTAGACATGATGCAAGACGAGACATGTAGCTTATACAAGCACAAACACCCACGGTGTCAAGACAAGAGTTACTTAGCAAGTCAAGATAGCCGTCGCAACAGCATATCAAGATTATCATGTTAGGTTACTTATCAAGTCAAGAGTGCGTCACAACGGACCACCATCAAGAATTATCATATCAATTTACTTGTCAAGAGTGCACCACGACGGGTCACTATCAAGAATTATCATGTTACTTGTTACTTGTTAAGAGTGCGCCTTAACAGGCCACTATCGTGTTCTATCCTTACATTATCATGAATGAGAGAAACTTGCATAAAATAGCTAGTAACATATTTTTGAAGCCAAAGAAAAGATCTACAACTTTCATGTTTTGAGTTTTCCAATATCTTAGCTACAAAACAGCTCAAAGAGGCAAAAACAGTCATTTGGAGTGACCTGCGCGTAAGTTGCGCGAGCAAAACTGCCCACGGCGCACGTTGCGCGGCAGAAAATCGTGCGGGCGCACGGCCGCGCAAGTTGCACGTTGCGCGCGGGCAAAATCGCCCATGACGCACGTTGCGCGCAAGCACGACGCACAGCACGCGGCAACGAAGACACTGCACGCGGCACTGTTCATCGTCCCGACAACACCAAAAGGTGTGAGGAACCCATGAACACGAAAATGTCATAAATTGCTCATACGAAGTCGAAATCAAGCGGTTCAAAAACCAAAATTGGATAGAATTGAATTTTCTACAACATGGAACTATTAGATCTAAAAAATAACCAAGTTTCAGAGCTCAAAACCAAGAAAAACCGAAAACATTACAAACTTAGATCTACAAGAATCTATCCATCAAACCCAAAAATGTCAAGTTCTACAGAGGCTTAGAATCAAGTAAGGAAGAGAATGGAACAATAAAACGTGAGGTCCATCATGAAGCAAGTTGCACTTGCCTAGGGCTTGGTAGGTGGGAGGAGTAAATGAAGAAGATGAAGAAGTAAATGCAAAATAATAGAGGAGAGAGAAGGAGTTGGGTTTTATACAAAATCTCTCCATCTCAAACCAAAACAAACCATGCCAAGCCAAGCCAAGTGAAGTCATGTTGAACCAAGTTGAACCAATCAAGTCAAGATTAAACTAAGGCTAAGCTAAGCAAGATAAGTCAAAATACGGCCACCTGACAATTGTCAGAAATTCGTATACATATCCTAAAAAATACGTATAACGGGAAACGGGAGTGACACATGAGCTAGATTGAGACCAAATACAGTCTCTCATCTCTCACCCTATTACTCAAGGTTAAGTACGCAAGATAGCTAGTTTTACTGATATATTTTTTGGTCAAAAAAACCAACAATTATTTTTGTATGAAACGAATATAACGACTATTGGACGATCTAATATGCGTGAATTACCTTCCTACGAGTGCTTTCATTTCATGTTGTCATTCCCTATATATGGTCAAAAAAACATATTATTCTTGAGTGACAAGAGGACATTCTCGAACAGTCACATACATAAAAATCGTCAGTACCATGTCCAACTAAAAAATGGACGCTACCAGACGACATGAGCTGCAAAGTGGAAAGCTCACTTTGCTTCTGGATCTCAGAATATTATGACCTACAAAAATGAATGAGGGCGAGATGTACTTTTCAATCGATTGATACTTGGCCTGCTCGGTGGTTTGTCTAGTCTACTTCATGAACTTACGGGGTTGGATGAAATAGCTATGTGCTACCGAAGTAAACCTAGCTTACCTACCCTAAGTGGTCGATTCTTCCTTACTTTAGAGATTATTGGTTTTCTTGCTCCTGCTTACTCATGTGCGTTCGTCAAGCCTTTTTGGAAGGTGAAACAACGATTGAAGCGACCATGTTGAAATGACAATATCAAAGATATTCCCATTTTGAGTGCTCAACCAGAAACGAGATACAATCCAACAATCTCCATCTTAGCTCATTTTTGCTAGCCGAATAACCTTAGTACCCTTTCTACATTTGTCCGTTTCTGCTAACCGAACAACCTTAGCACCCCCGCTAGCTGAACAACCTTAGCACCCATGCTACCTTTTGTTCGTTTTTGCCAACCGAACAACCTTAGCACTCCTGCTACTTTTATTCGTTCCTGCCAGTCGAGCACCCAGAAGATCCAACATATTATCATCTCGATCCGTTCGAGCAAAGAACCAAACCGACACATTACCTTGGGTGCGTCAAATCCACCTTTGAAGCCAATATGCGTAGTTGATGCTCCTACTCCACCTTGAGAAAGAGAGCCCGTATTATCACGACCCGTACCCGGTTTTCGGACGCGAGCTCGTGAGCAAGCCAGCTACTTATCGAGCGGACTCCAGCCTGACTCGAGTACGTATAAGCTGTCAAGGTCGTGGGTATCATATCTAGTCTAAACTATATCTCAATCCACATGAATCATATAATCAAGAAAGAACAAGTATGGGTCATGGTCTGCAGCCCATTAGCATATTGTTCGATTAGACTCTAAGAACGATATGAGTCTATAAATTAGCAGAGTATATCATGGTACTGAATATAAAGCACGAGAAGATAATAAAGAAATAATACAAACAGATACCTGTATCATACATCGCAGCCCTCTACCATCCTGCTCAGCTAACTAACTCCATGCAATCGCTAAACCTGAAGAGATCATCAGGTCCTCAGAGGACTAGCAAGATACATAAAACATGCCTATCTAACAGTTTAATCATGCAATAATATAAATATGGTGTAAACAGGTGATAAGAGACTAACAAGTGGCTACTGACAGGTAACTATGAACTCGGATACGAGATCAAGTATGCATAAATGAACTGCTGATAGATCAATGGATAACCAACCCTCGCCCCGATTGTGGACTCACAGGTCAATTTCAAGACAAGTCACCCTCGCCCCGTGTGTGGACTCGCAGGTACAAAGGCAACCCTCGCCCCGATTGTGGACTCGTAGGTTGTGGGAAAGATAATGGATAGCAGTTCACTCACATATACTTGCAGACACGACTCAGTCAAGACACAGGTGAAGACACGACACGACCCAATCATGATACACGAGAGAACCAATCCAATACGAACGACAAGGCTAACCATGTACACAGACTATATCTATACTAGCAAGCACGATATACAAATCACAAGTAAATAACCAACTGGTAAAACTGTATAATAATAGAAATATGCATGTAAATAAACTGTAGAGGGAGGTAAGGTATACTTGCCTGGAGGTTGCACACAGATCCAACAAAATACAGTCAACTGCCAAGCCATGAAGTCCAAGTCCTCACAACTGTCTCCGAAAGCTGAAATAAATATTGCTAACAGTCTCAGAATAGTCAAATTAGCTAGGATTGCCTGTCCTTAAGTCCAATTCTGGACACAGGGGCAAAACGATAATTTCGGACAAAAACGGTGTCCGCCGTTGGACCCACTTTGCACCGAAAAGCGTGCCAGAGTCAACGATCTCTAAAGTCATCAAACTGAATGTCTACGGATTTGGTTTTTCGATACGAACCCAACCGTATGTCCAGAGTTGGATTCCGGTGGGCCGTGCACAAAATCGCCCGTTGAGTCGGACCGTGGGGCCCGCAAAACGGCGTCCGATTCTACTGTCTCAGAATCGGACCAAACTTGGCATACAGGACCAAAAAATGATACTGTCCTGCTGGCGCAAGTTTCGTCTCGATCTGACGAGCGTGCACGAAGTAATTAGGAAATTTGCAAAGTGCACGATACGGTGAATTTCGACGGATACGCATCAAATTTGTCGCGCACACGCGACCAATTTGAATTCCGTCAAAGCCCACACGACCACGAAGCTGTTACGCAGCTTTCGATGCCTTCGGTGCGCAACCACGTCGCCCGGATTGGCGGGATGCACATCGTGTGGATGGTTTTTCTAGTTTTTTTGAAAACTGGTTTTCATATTTTTCTTGATTTTCAAATCAGTTTAACTTGATGTATATTAGATGGATTCCAAATCTAAAAACAGCATTTAGAAACCCTATAGGTTGTCGTTAAACCCCTTCAAGTAGTTTTTCTAAACTGTCGAGGAATCGGCATATATTTGCCTTCCAAATCCGAGGTTGGGACTGTCATTTATGTCCTATTTTGACAGGATTTCACTCGATTTTGAGTCAATTTTCCAGGAAACCTAGAGCGGCTAAAATCAAACGAGTTAAAGGGACTAGGAGTTGGTTATGCTGGCTATCCATACGATTTTACGTAATCGAAAATCGACGAGTATATGCGAAGAATTATAACAATGAAATCAATACCTTACAAACAGGTTCTGCTGCTGCCGTGCGTGACGCGCGCGCGTGGTCAGGTTCCCGCGCCTGGCCGGCGGCGACGCGCGCGGTGGCGAGCACGGTCGACGCCCCCAGGGGCGCGTAGGGTGGTGCTGCTGTCGGCTAGGGTTTCGCTTAGGTTTTTGACAGGTTTCTCCATTGACGAGTTCGGTTTACTTATATACCCAGTTCTGTTCTCAACAGAACGATGAGGCTGCTCGGTTTGTTTAAGTGTAACTAAGGGGGTTGGCTTGTGTGGGGCTTTTGGGTATGGGCCGGTTTGGGAAGTGTGGGGGGAAAGGCCTGCTCGGGTTCAGCCGAGCCTGGGTCAGTCTACAGTACCTAATATTACTTTAGCCTAGTATATATCAATATATATTTATATATATAATACTTATATGCTATTTAATATATTTCTATATATGCACATGTATAACATGTAGATATAATACTCTAAAAATCCCATACATTTAATATTATCTATTTACAGTCTAGGGCCTTATCTACATATAAATATGAATATACATTTATTCGACAATTTAGCATAACCAATAATATTAATAATAATAATGTATAATAATAAAATCAATAAAATACTAATAAAATAACGAAATTCAATAAAATAATAATGGTGCATATATACCTTTATGTACCGTCTAGAAATCCCAAGATGCACAAGAATCTATTTTATGCAAATAAATATATAACATATAATATTTAATTATAAATGCCTGGAAATATTCATTAGACAATTTAAAACGGAAAACCAAACGCTCATACCAAATTCCATCAACACGAACGTCTCTGGTTGTACTACATGACCCCATGTACTAGGGCTAGGTCCGGGTCAAGTCCAGACTGGTTTGGTACAACCGGGTCTTCTACGAGTCAATAAACCTTAATAATAAATAATTAAATTATTTATAGGAGTCAAGTCGCAACTTGGCCTGATTTTCCTAGTTAGGACATCACTATGGTTCGGTCATCCCTACTATAGCTAATACACTAGTCAAGGCACGCAACTGCATTACCCGTACCACGATTCCTAGTCGTCTGGTGCTCCAAAACTCAACTATGGCTAAAGTCACCTACCGTAATAATTAACTAAATAATTATTTATAAAATCATAATTCACCATTTTAATCAAATAAAAAAATAAAAAAATATTCCAAAATTTTATGGGAAGGGGAGCTACACGTATATCCGTGTATACACATGAACATTCAGCACCATCTGTCTTGAACCAATTAGAGCCGTCCAAACCAGTCCCGTAACCATGGGCTCTGATACCACTTGTTGGGAACGCGGTATGACCCGAACCGGAGTTGGCTCATGAGTTACAATATTGAATTGGGCCCATATGCCTTAAAAGAGAATTCTCATGTAAGACTTGAACAAATTCTATTTATCTACACCTCATGATCCCATTGCCTACCCAATTTGGGACTAAATTACCAACTCTATTGTCACCCTCTTTTGAGTGCTCAACAGAAAACGAGATACAATCCAACAGAAAGGTTGTCAAGATGTGCTGCAAAATATGATAAGCTCAAAGCAAGTAGAAGAGATAAAGATGACGACGCGGTCACCCCAAGGTATGAATTTTCAACAATAATCTATATTATATTAATCAATCCCATAAAGTAGGTTTTACTACAAAATCTATCACTCCCAAAGAAGCTATTTTTAGGGATGACGATCTTGAGGAGGCTATTTTAAGGAGTTTTGAAGACAACAAGAACCTTCAACAAAGTTCGTAAGCATTCATTATGGTTCAATTCCAAAATACAAGATAAAAATCGATCTTCCTAAGTTTTTAGGTGGTATTGACCCTCACAATCACTTGAAGGTGAACTTTATAGGAACTAAGACAATATATTATTATCTCATTGGTCAAGTTGTTGCGTTGGTAGAGGAAAAATTATGCACATTGATTTTATAATACCATTTGATGGAAGTTTTTATGCAGGAATTGATTTTTTACATAGAAAAAGGAAAGAAATTTATAATGGATTATGGCTTTTATATGGACATTATAAAAATTAGATGAAACAAATTCAAAAGAGAATGTGATAGACTATTTTAAATTCTTAATGGCATACAAAGGACCATTAATGACCGATGATAACCTCTTATTGAAAGGCTTTGAAAAGTGCAAGTCACTTGGTGTATTTGTTATGGTTCATGCAGAAAATAATGTTGCGTTGCTATAGGACAACATAATATGATAGATCTTGGGATTACTAGTACAGAAAGCTATGTACTTTTCTAGACCTCCAGTGCTGGAAATGAGAAGACACTGTTAGAGCTATTCGTTTATCTAGTTATGTCAATGAACCTTTATATATGGTTAAGTGATGAGCATTGATGCCATGGACGAGTGTGCGAGAACCAAAAGGCTAGGTCAGAGAGTCGTTGGAGAACTTGTAGCATTTGATATAATCCTTGATGATTATTGACTTTGGAATTCCGACTTCAAAATTGTTAGAAACTACGTCATGAGTCCGATCAGAAAATCATGACATGTTGAAGCCCACAAGCTACCGACCAACCTTAAGTATAAAGATGATGCAAATAAACATCGAAGATTAAATATATTTGCAGAAAGAGATCTACGATAATATTCTTACGCAAAGTAATATTTTCAATTGGCACATACAATAAAGCCATGATGAAGAAGTACGAACCTTTCGAGGCATAACACAAAATCAGTGCTATTGCCTATGCAATCAATCTTTCCGAAACTTTTAACATTTTCAAAACCTTGAATGTGCGAGATATCTTTCCATTCCATGGTAATGATGTTTCAGCTATTCCTAAGCTAACGCGAGGTCGTATTTTTTTTTTCCAAAGAAGGGGGATTTGTAGCTCCCTTTCCCAGAAAATTATAAATATATTATTTTAATTACTTTATCCGAATAGTTATTTTTAGATTTTGTAGATAAATATCTTTTCGTGTACACAAAATTTTTATGCGAAGGACCTACTTTAGAAATTAAGATTTTATTCTGTTCATTTAGAAGTTACAGGTATATATATATATATATATATATATATATATATATATATATATATATATATATATATATATATATATAAGTTTATATATATATATATATATATATATATATATATATATATTGGATTATACAATAGGAATATATGGAGACATATATTTGGTATAGATATTCATATACGTATGTACAAATAACATGTATATAGATAGATAAATATGTGTATATATAAATGTATATTGTATAGGTATATTTGTATGTATACATAAATATGTTATAAATATGTGTGGATGTATAATAAATAGAAATACGTGTGTTGTGTATATATATATATATATATATATATATATATATATATATATATATATATATATATATATATATATATATATATATATATATATATATTTGTATGTATCTACATATATGTATAATTATTTATATGCAATTATATACAAGTAATTATGTGAAAAATTGTATGTATATACATATATTATTTATACGTAAATACGTACACAACTAACACACTGCTCTCCACATATGACTTGTACCACTGCCTAAAGCAACAATTGCATGGTGGTGGCCTCTGTTATTATTAGGATTATATATTATAGTAGTGAATGGAATTGGAATGAAATGAATGTTTAAACTGAATTGAATTGGAAGTTAATTCAATTAATTATAAAATATTAGTTGCAAGTTGTGCAACCACAACATACAGGTATGCAGCAACCATACATCAGCTTAGTCAAGTTGTAGTTGGTTGGCCAACCATATAGTGCCATTTATACAAAACTATTGGTTGATCAATGAAAGAAAAACCAAATATATGATCAGCCGAGCCCAACCAAGCCATTCCAGGCCCATCCCCCTTACAATTCCGAGCTCACGCACACCCAATACTGAAGTTCCAGCCCAGCCCGACATGGTGAAGCCGAGCCTCCCAAGCTTTTAGTCGCCCAGCAGGACCCCGCGAGTTTCACAAACCCGACCCCCGCTCCGCGTATATAAACGTCGAGACAAGGGTCACGAACTCCAAACCCTAACACCAGAGCCGACCACCTTCACTGGGCAACCCCGCGCGCACCCACACGACGCCGGCGCCACCACCGCGCTGGCCGGAGGCCGGCCACGCGCGCGCGGGCGTGCGTGTTAGAAACGCAGCGACAGCAGCAATGGCAGGGATCGCACCGATTTCGCGGCGGTGTAACTCAACGATCGTGCCATCGTTTTTCGTCCCGTAAACGCTGGTACGATCTCGATATATCCGACTTTACTTCCCTTCAAATAGAAAGTTTTATTTCTCGGTGTACGCGACGAGAATCGAGGCCAAAGTGGCCAAAAAACCTGTTTAAAACAGGACATAAACCCGTTCCAAACACCCAACTTGGCGTCGAATTTCCCGCCAAACCATCACCAGTTTTGAGTTTGTGTTTGAAGAGATTTATAGCTAACCTATAGGAGATCAAGGCCTTTCTTGTAGATTTATTTTTCGTTCAATATGTGCAAAGAAATCAACTTTCAAAGTTAGGAAAAAATCTGTTTTCAAAAACTAGAAATTGTCCGATACCACGTCCGTCCCGCCATTCCGGGCGACGTGGTCGCGAACCAAAAGGATCGAAAGCTGCGTAACGGCTTTGTGGTCGTGTGGACTTTGACGGAATTCAAATTGGTCGCGTGTGCGCGACGAATTCGACGCATATCCGTCGAAATCGCCCCGTATCCGTACAATGCAAATTCAGTCATAACTTTGTGCACGCTCGTCAGATCGAGACAAAACTTGCGCCAACAGGACCGTATCATTTTTCGGGTCCTGTATGCCAAGTTTGGTCTGATTCTGAGACCGTTGATAAAATCACCGTTTTGCGGGCCCCACGGTCCCGCTCAACGGGCGATTTTGTGCACAGCCCGCCGAAATCCAACTTTGGACATACGGTTGGGTTCGTATCGAAAAACTGGATCCGTAGACATATAGTTTGACGACTTTAGAGATCGTTGACCCTGGCACGCTTTTCGGTGCAAAGCGGATCCAACGGCGGACATCGTTTTTGTCCGAAATTACCGTTTTGCCCCTGTGTCCAGAATTGGACGTAAGGACAGGCAATCCTAGCTAATTGGACTATTCTGAGATCATTGTTATTGTTTGTTTCAGCTTCTGGGGACTGTTGTACGGGTTTTGACTATAGTGGCACATTGAGTAGTTCAGATTGTCGGTTTCACCAGCAAAGGACCACAGGCGAGTACAGTTTATTGTCTGCATTTCGATATTGATCTTTACTATATTTCATTGATTAGTCATTGGTTATGTGATATTTTTATACTCTATTATAAATTATTGAGTCGGGAATGAGAAGTACCAAGGATGTGTGATCAGACCGTAGACCTTGTAGATCTCGTAGACATTGTAGATCTTGTAGACCTTGTTTACTTTCATGCAGTAGATCTTGTAGACCTTGTTTACTTTATGCAGTAGATCTCGTAGACCTTGTTTACTTTCATGCAGTAGATCTTGTAGACCTTGTTTACTTTATGCAGTAGATCTCGTAGACCTTGTTTACTTTATGCAGTAGATCTCGTAGACCTTGTTTACTTTATGCAGTAGATCTCGTAGACCGTGCGGTGTAGTACCCCAGACCGATCACATGTCAAAGGTACTTCTAACGGTGGAAAGTATATTGGTCTATTTATTACTATTGATTTTCTTACGGCTTTACTGTTATTTTCAAAACTCATGATTAATGCCTAACCTTTGTTTTATAGTCATTTTCTTTATTTGAAATTGCATTCAGTGAATTGTGCTCGTTCCATTCCTGACTGGAAACCAACATTTTCAGGTTAGCCGTGGATTCACTTAGCATGGGAGATACGGGGATACTTGCAGCCAGAAGCCTAGAGACTAGTTAGATAGTTGAGCTGTAGTCATTCTATAATTGTACAAGTTTATGTTTTATGCAAAGGTAAAACTTGTGATCTTTGTAAATTAAATTAATCTTGTGAATGAGTATTATTTGTGATTTTGATCTTCATGGCCGTGACAGCGTTCTACTGCCGACACTGCGGCGTAGGCTGGCTTGGACACGTCTCGTATCCGTTTAAAAAAAAAAAACGGGTGCGGGTCGTGACAAGTTTTTGTGGTGGCCCATGCAGGTCAGTTTTCACAAATCATGCGAACTCGTAATAGTACTTTAGTTAGCTGTACTATTGCGAGCCTGCAACTAGAAAATGCTCATTCACGAATTAGAAATTAATTTAATTTACGAGAATGACTAGGACTAGGAGTCCCTTACACAAATTTACCGATGGGTAGTCTAGGCCATGCAATTTAGGATGAGGGTTATTAATTTTGATACCTTGTCAGATTCCCATAGTTACACTATTACCTCTTGATAGGACGATATGATCCAATGTGGATAGACTATTCGCTTGGTGAGACAGGGCTTCATAGAGATAATGATCTAACCTTGATAAATGGTGCAATTCCTTCTCCTTGCCCTTTGGATATCATCCTCACGTCTTAGTCAAATTGCCTATTCAGTTCCTATTTTTTGCCCTAAGAGTTATTGTTTTATATTATCCATAGATGAACTTTAAGTTGGTTTTTATTCAAAGTTTTCCTCAAGGGTTTGAATACACATGAGATAGATACTAGAGTGTTCGTATTTCTTTTGTCTTCGGTTATTTCCTCCCCGTTCAATCTCTATTTTAAAGGTGGTGACTGATAGGACAAATGCTTACTCTTTATTTCATAAGCAACTTGTTTGAATCTCTAGGAGCTCGTGGATTTATTTTTCCAGATGTAGTTAAAAGAATGTTAATTAACTCATAATAGTTAGACGGCAGCGCACTGTCATCAATTAGCTGAGAGTGGAGATGTGGGTTCACTGCAGCCAGCAGCGCACTGGCGAGGCACAACCCATAGGATTGAAGTCCTTTCAAAGAATTATAGGTTATGGATCATTGCCAAAACTATGTCCTAGTTGACCTCTTTAGATCTTAGATACCCTTGTGTCAATGTAGGGTAGAGTACCCGATAGTATATCACACCTGAATCACGGAACCAAGAGTTGACCTCAGCCTGAGTATACGGGCGAAGCATAATTCTCGGTAAAATGATTTCAGACGTGATACAAGTTTAGGATACTATAAAGGATAGGAAAATATCTGGTATGCCCATAAGATCCAAAACCAATACTAGTGAAAAGTTCTGCAAGCTGGGTAGCCTGTCTCCCAACCTAGCATTATGTGGCCCTTGTGATCTACTGACGAGGTAATTGACGGACATTAATAGGTTTACCTATAATATAGAAATTATAGTTCCATAACCCATTAGTCGACCAAGGCCTTATTAATAGGAAGATAGTAGGAAGACCGTATAAAGCAATAACACCATGTAAGATTTTGATTTTCCCAAAACTCGAATTACTTATTCCTCTTTCCAAAAATCTCGCCTATTTATATTTTGACTATCTTGACCAATGCTGCTATTACAGCCTAGTTTTGCAAGCTTACTCTTTTATCGAGCTTGATTCGAGACGTATGTTTATTGGGGACGCCCGCTAACATATTGTCTAATCAGAATCATTGTATTACGGTCTGATCAACTATGATGCATTTGGTTCGCTCTTCATCTAATTACCCTACGTGGATTGAGATGTAGATGTCTGTAGGATCTCATCCGCTACTGCTTTGACAATTTCTCTTGAATTATACGTTCGCCTTTGAATCACGTAATTGTATTCAGTGACATCATTCTTGAACTCTTTATTGTTTTTGTCTTTCACTGATTTGGAAAGACAGAAGCTCATAATTGGTATAGAGATACAGAGTATCCCCACGGCTGTGGTAGTTGTATACATAAGGGTAGTTATCGTCAGCCAGCCATATGATCGAGTTACTCGTTCTCCTCTCGACCCCAAACTGTTATCGGGACTTTCAAGCCATCTGAATTTAAGAATGATTAGGATTTTACCCTTAGTCGTAATGCCAACCCAAGAGACTATCTATTCTCAAGAAATAATTCATTGTGTCTCTAAATATTTTCTTGAATATTGCCTTTACTTTTAACCCTTGTGCCTTGACTCAACCGTCCCTTGACCAAAGCCCACAGTTTAGACATGAGATGAATAGACAAGGCTAAGGACAATAATTTACCGTGACTATGGTAGACACTCATCCCGAGATTGGTTTCCAACAAGTATTACCCTAGTCACGTAAATTTTATTATTAAAGCCTAACTAGTATGGGAACCCCACAGTCACTAGCTTAGCCAATACCGTAGCTTAAATACCCTGTCATATTACGACCTACCAGTTGCCAACAGCAATGCATGACCACTACAACTCATGTATACTATGGACAAGCATATCATTCTACTTTAGCGACCAGGTGTCAGGGTACACACTCGTTTTCCATTTACTGAGGAACGATCCTTGACTCGACTTATAACCATCGTACCCCGTTACGCCGTGCTTGATTCTTTATTAACAAGAGTCGGGGTACAATACCTGAATTTTGGAAGTCTTCTGACCTCAGTATTCCTAAGACCGCGTCCTAGCTTCTAAGGTGGGTAGACCGTAAGCCTCCTAAAATTTTAGGATATATGAAGATCACCGATTGGTTAGAATAAATTTTTCTTAGGACGATAGTTAGTGCCCTATGGACTCCCACTTTCTATTTAGAACATTCTGTGTCCCCGGTCGTGTCATTAATCTTCGGAGCACAAGACCAGCTGTTACCTTCCAACAAATTTCATATGTAAGATCTAGACGAGTCCACCTTCATCTAGGTACATCATGTCCCACTCAAACCCGTCCCCTTGTACTCTATTTTATGATACAACTTTCAGGACAAAAGGACTAGCTATAACCCTTACCATAGAACCGGTAAACTTCCCGACTACAATTAGAGACTCAACATCGACCCATTTCCTTCGACCCAATATATGGTTGTGATCTACTCGAAGGCCACTACGCACATGCCACTAGTGTGCCTCCCAATTGAGGCCTCATGTGCTACTTAAACACAAAAGTCTCGGAAGGTGCATTTGGGCTTCATAAACCTAGCTAACCAACCCGACTAGCAACTAGCTCAATCACTTAGTTGAAATCTATTCTAGGGTACCCCAAACTAGTAGAACTAGTTTACCACAGAGATTTTGTTCTGTCAATATAGATTGAAATTTTAAGTTCATCCAACCAAGAGAGTGATGTCCAAATAGAGGACCCATTTAGACCCAGTAGAACTCATCCAAAAATACTACCAATTTTGGATCACAAAACCAAACTATTTCAAATAGGTCCCTGTACCCACTAAGAAATCTCCACCCCTTAGAGTACGAAGTCCTTCGTAACCCTTATTCCATCTACCTGGAAGTCGCGATATGATCTTGTATTGTAATTGTACCCCTTGCTCGTGTGTTTAAATAACCACGAAAAAGATCAAAATCTCGACTTTCCAAATTCCGTTATATTTTAGGAACCTCGTTTAGATTAAATTCGAGAACGGATTTTCTATAGTCCATGGACTGCAAGCCCATCTAAGAAGCAAAGGTTTTTCGATTGAGTCAATGACTATACTAGAGTAGCCCAATCTAGCGAATAAGACTATAGGTTCATAAACACCCTTTCTATCTGTATCCTTGGATACTATCTACCGCCTTTGAAATTTTATATTTATTCATGATTATTTTATTTTCATGACCTTCCTATTCCAGAGTGACGTATAGTCATATTTCCTGAAGCTACTCGTGTAAAATTGTTGTTTGTTAATTTTGGATTATTTGATAGATACGAGAGGATTATAGACACCATATGCCTAGGTATTTGTTAGTAGGTTGTTAGCAACCAGTTAGAAGATTTTGAAATTTTAGTTGTGAGGAGTAGTGTGACCAAAGGTGGGTAGAAGTCTTCGATGACTCGTAGTTACGAAATGACTAGAGAAGGCCATAAAATATTTTTTTTAGAAATTAAATTTAAGGAGATTGTGGTAATAGTGGACTTATTATTATTATTATTATTATTATTATTATTATTATTATTATTATTATTATTTGTTCAAATTTTAGGCATGTTTATAAGTTAGAATTTCGAGGACGAAATTATTTTAAGGTGGGTAGATTTGTAGCTCCCTTTCCCAGAAAATTGTAAATATATTATTTTAATTACTTTATCCGAATAGTTATTTTTAGATTTTGTAGATAAATATCTTTTCGTGTACACAAAATTTTTATGCGAAGGACCTACTTTAGAAATTAAGATTTTATTCTGTTCATTTAGAAGTTACAGGTAGATATATATATATATATATATATATATATATATATATATATATATATATATATATATATATATATATATATATATATATATATATATATATATATATAAGTTTATATATATATATATATATTGGATTATACAATAGGAATATATGGAGACATATATTTGGTATAGATATTCATATACGTATGTACAAATAACATGTATATAGATAGATAAATATGTGTATATATAAATGTATATTGTATAGGTATATTTGTATGTATACATAAATATGTTATAAATATGTGTGGATGTATAATAAATAGAAATACGTGTGTTGTGTATATATATATATATATAAATATATTTGTATGTATCTACATATATGTATAATTATTTATATGCAATTATATACAAGTAATTATGTAAAAAATTGTATGTATATACATATATTATTTATACGTAAATACGTACACAACTAACACACTGCTCTCCACATATGACTTGTACCACTGCCTAAAGCAACAATTGCATGGTGGTGGCCTCTGTTATTATTAGGATTATATATTATAGTAGTGAATGGAATTGGAATGAAATGAATGTTTAAACTGAATTGAATTGGAAGTTAATTCAATTAATTATAAAATATTAGTTGCAAGTTGTGCAACCACAACATACAGGTATGCAGCAACCATACATCAGCTTAGTCAAGTTGTAGTTGGTTGGCCAACCATATAGTGCCATTTATACAAAACTATTGGTTGATCAATGAAAGAAAAACCAAATATATGATCAGCCGAGCCCAACCAAGCCATTCCAGGCCCATCCCCCTTACAATTCCGAGCTCACGCACACCCAATACTGAAGTTCCAGCCCAGCCCGACATGGTGAAGCCGAGCCTCCCAAGCTTTTAGTCGCCCAGCAGGACCCCGCGAGTTTTACAAACCCGACCCCCGCTCCGCGTATATAAACGTCGAGACAAGGGTCACGAACTCCAAACCCTAACACCAGAGCCGACCACCTTCACTAGGCGACCCCGTGCGCACCCACACGACGCCGGCGCCACCACCGCGCTGGCCGGAGGCCGGCCACGCGCGCGCGGGCGTGCGTGTTAGAAACGCAGCGACAGCAGCAATGGCAGGGATCGCAACGATTTCGCGGCGGTGTAACTCAACGATCGTGCGATCGTTTTTCGTCCCGTAAACGCTGGTACGATCTCGATATATCTGACTTTACTTCCCTTCAAATAGAAAGTTTTATTTCTCGGTGTACGCGACGAGAATCGAGGCCAAAGTGGCCAAAAAACCTGTTTAAAACAGGACATAAACCCGTTCCAAACACCCAACTTGGCGTCGAATTTCCCGCCAAACCATCACCAGTTTTGAGTTTGTGTTTGAAGAGATTTATAGCTAACCTATAGGAGATCAAGGCCTTTCTTGTAGATTTATTTTTCGTTCAATATGTGCAAAGAAATCAACTTTCAAAGTTAGGAAAAAATCTGTTTTCAAAAACTAGAAATTGTCCGATACCACGTCCGTCCCGCCATTCCGGGCGACATGGTCGCGAACCAAAAGGATCGAAAGCTGCGTAACAGCTTTGTGGTCGTGTGGGCTTTGACGGAATTCAAATTGGTCGCGTGTGCGCGACGAATTCGACGCGTATCCGTCGAAATCGCCCCGTATCCGTACAATGCAAATTCAGTCATAACTTTGTGCACGCTCGTCAGATCGAGACGAAACTTGCGCCAACAGGACCGTATCATTTTTTGGGTCCTGTATGCCAAGTTTGGTCTGATTCTGAGACCGTTGATAAAATCACCGTTTTGCGGGCCCCACGGTCCCGCTCAACGGGCGATTTTGTGCACAGCCCGCCGAAATCCAACTTTGGACATACGGTTGGGTTCGTATCGAGAAACTGGATCCGTAGACATGTAGTTTGACGACTTTAGAGATCGTTGACCCTGGCACGCTTTTCGGTGCAAAGCGGATCCAACGGCGGACATCGTTTTCGTCCGAAATTACCGTTTTGCCCCTGTGTCCAGAATTGGACGTAAGGACAGGCAATCCTAGCTAATTGGACTATTCTGAGATCATTGGTATTGTTTGTTTCAGCTTCCGGGGACTGTTGTACGGGTTTTGACTATAGTGGCACATTGAGTAGTTCAGATTGTCGGTTTCACCAGCAAAGGACCACAGGCGAGTACAGTTTATTGTCTGCATTTCGATATTGATCTTTACTATATTTCATTGATTAGTCATTGGTTATGTGATATTTTTATACTCTATTATAAATTATTGAGTCGGGAATGAGAAGTACCAAGGATGTGTGATCAGACCGTAGACCTTGTAGATCTCGTAGACATTGTAGATCTTGTAGACCTTGTTTACTTTCATGCAGTAGATCTTGTAGACCTTGTTTACTTTATGCAGTAGATCTTGTAGACCTTGTTTACTTTCATGCAGTAGATCTTGTAGACCTTGTTTACTTTATGCAGTAGATCTCGTAGACCTTGTTTACTTTATGCAGTAGATCTCGTAGACCTTGTTTACTTTATGCAGTAGATCTCGTAGACCGTACGGTGTAGTACCCCAGACCGATCACATGTCAAAGGTACTTCTAACGGTGGAAAGTATATTGGTCTATTTATTACTATTGATTTTTTTACGGCTTTACTGTTATTTTCAAAACTCATGATTAATGCCTAACCTTTGTTTTATAGTCATTTTCTTTATTTGAAATTGCATTCAGTGAATTGTGCTCGTTCCATTCCTGACTGGAAACCAACATTTTCAGGTTAGCCGTGGATTCACTTAGCATGGAAGATACGGGGATACTTGCAGCCAGAAGCCTAGAGACTAGTTAGATAGTTGAGTTGTAGTCATTCTATAATTGTACAAGTTTATGTTTTATGCAAAGGTAAAACTTGTGATCTTTGTAAATTAAATTAATCTTGTGAATGAGTATTATTTGTGATTTTGATCTTCATGGCCGTGACAGCGTTCTACTGCCGACACTGCGGCGTAGGCTGGCTTGGACACGTCTCGTATCCGTTTAAAAAAAAAAAAATGGGTGCGGGTCGTGACAGGATTGATATAGGACATCAAGCAGTAGAAGTAACCGAATTATTACGGTTTTATTTAATAAGAATATTCCTATTTAAGTGGCCATTCTATATTTAGTATGACTCCTATTTGGTTATTCTATTTTTAATGTGTGAAATTTCTACATAGAAACTCTACCAACTATGATAGAATTTTTTTTTAAATACAATGACAAGTATGATAGAAACTCAATTTTAGAAATCTCCATTGGAGATGTCCTAAGGCCTCCAATGACAATTTATAAAATTTGGGTTATATTCTATTTGTGATTGTATTTTAAGAAAATTTCGATCATAGTTGGTAAAGTTTCTACAAAAAACTGCACATACAAATTACAAAATACTCTCTAATGGTTCTCCATTGCTATACTAAGTGGCAACAAATAAAATGATCAATATAATGACGTGGGGTCCAATATTAATTGATATTAGAGATAAACAAAATTTAATGAGAGTTTTTTCCCTTCTAAAATGGATTTCATAGAACTGAACTCATCTGGCTCTTGTGGTCGGGAAGGAGAGGTATAAGTATAACCTCCTTGGCTAGACGGAAGGTCTCGGAATCGAATCGCAGAGGAGGTGTGTGACAGTGGACCCAAATGGTATACAACACAATATGCACAAAGTTCCGTATGTTACGTCGGACATTGCAAAAAAAAAAAAAAATTGGTCTCAAAATCTGACAACTAAAAATAGGCTAATTTGCAACTTGATACCCTCAACTATCCATGTTTTCCAACTTGATACCTTAAACTATTTTTTATTACTAACTTGATACCCTCAAATTTTTTTCTTCCTAAACTACCCCTCACCCCCTTCTCTCTCTCTGGCGATGTCATGTCCCGACCCGAAAAATCGCTCGTCCTTGCATCAATTTATCCAAATCATCGTCCTTTCTGGGGCGTGATGTCGTACGAGTCTGGAGTTGCACTCGTACAAGGCAAGATGACAAGTTCTTAAATGGTTGTCTTTGATTTGATATTAGCAACAGAAGAAAACAGAGTATACGAAACAATTCTCTTTATTCAATAAATGAATCGAGGTTACAAAGGCTTTCAATAGCCCAACTGAATTTGCCAAATTGGCTACAACACTCAAGTTCTCTCTTGCCCACAAAGAATTTTACCGTTCCATACATCATGCCTTTTATATCTCGGTCGCATCAATCATGTTGCAAGTCCGAGCGTCAATGCGATCGCACGCTTCAAACGCTACGACATTCCATGCTTCAGCACGATCAAGCGAAGCTCCGTTGCAAGCAAAACATATCCTGAACCTGCGAACAATCTAGTGGAGGATTAGTACTTTCGTCCTCGCTGTACTGATCAAAGACCTACTTAACTAATTCGACATTTAAGTAATATATTGATTCATGCAGCATACAGTTTAGTTATCTTTCTACGTTCTCTTTAGGATCGGTTTCATAGCATATTCGAAAGTAGTAAAACATGTTATCATGGCAAGCATGTTATTTGATTCGTATAAGCAAGCAGGCAACCAATATCAATCTCGTGTTGTTTCGTGACTTCTTACTAACATCGACGCACTCGTCTTTGCACCGACGCAAGGTGAATACGCCTTATTCCTTCCCTGTCATGTTATAAGTGCTCTGTTCAGGATCTATTGTTCCTGTACTTTCGGCCCACCGTTCCTTAACTATATAAAGGTCGTTAGCGTATCCGCGCCAGAATAGACTAAAATTGTTTCTCTTTTCTTTTCTTTTCTCAATTTGGGTAGTCTGGCGCCTCACGGGATGGGTTGTTATCCTAATAACCGGAGGCTTACCATTGCATACCAATCAGTGCGGCTTTCACATCAATAACCGGTCGCTAATCGTCTTAGAGATGTGTGCCCATCAAGGTTTAACGTCCTTCCTAGGCCAAACGGTCCCGGCGCCCCGGCGCAAACCCGTTCGAGGGAACACCCGTGCCCGAGAAATTATCTCCAATCCATTTCTCAAGTCCATTCAACCATGCAACGCGCGTCTTATTCAAACAACCAAATATATCTTGAGTCCGCGACTCAGTCTTCGTATCATCTCGTAATTCTTATATTAACTTTCTATATTCTCACATTCCATACTTCGTTTCAATGTTCAATGGCATCAAGCCCCAACTCAATGTTCGTCAATCGAATGACCCGAAGGTCTCGAACATTTTCGAGGTATAATGTCACATCCGACAGTTCTGTCACATTCATGCCACAACTGTTCTCTTCGCAACAAAGCTATCTTTTATGATTCTCGTGCACGTACGAACGCCTTGACACGATTGTTCTCTATTCTTTGAGTCGTGCATGCGCACGCTTCGATACCGTAATTCTATGTTCTATGTTTTAGTATTCAATGCATGTTCTTTCCCTCCGACTCGTGCAACTGAGGCACGCCTCGATATGGTATTCAATGTTCTATAGCTCGTGCACTGAGGCACTCGTACCGATATAGTCTTTCAATGTTCTTAGCATACTAACTCGTACGCGGGAGCACGAAATGACTCGTGCGTTGAGAAACTTGTCGATACAGTTATTCCATGTTCTTATGGCTTGCGCATCGAGACGCTCGCCTTTGCGATATTCAATGTTCCATAGCGACTCGTACATTTGATGTATGTTTTATTGCAATTGTTCTATCTAGTATTCGACACGCACTATGTTCATCTCTCAATCGAGCCACGCTCGTGGTCTTGATAGGTTAACTTAGCATACAACTATATATTTTACTGAGGCATGAAGGAGTAGGAAAGAGAAGTCAAAGCCCCCCCCCCCCACCTTAAGCCGATACGCCTTGTCGTTTCGCCGAGCCGATGCGGCTCGATTTCATAACTTTGTTTGCACGGCCAACTCTTCTGACTTGTCCATTCGAACACTTTGCGCTACGTTGAATTATCCAAGCGATTTGGCCTACCGTGCCTATGCCTCAGTCCGTTGCAAGGCGGTGATTTGGTTTTGCGTACCCCATTGTAAATAAGGCAAAATGTCGACCTCTTATATTTTAGCGTAAACGTATAGCCTGCACACGAAACCAACTAAAATCAATATTCGTTTGAATCGGACTTGTGCTTTGCATCGATTCGATTTCTTAGAATCTTCGAACCAACTCAATGCTTTCTCTCGGGCCAACTTAACACTTGCATCGATCTTACTCGATACATTCTTCGGGTCAACGTAACTCTTTGCATCGATCCGATTCGATGCGTTTCTCAGAACAAGGTAACTCTTGTATCGATTCACATCGATACTTAATCGGGTCAACGCGACTCTTCGAGTCAACGACTCAGCATAATGCACCGTACGGAGCGGGGCATTATAAGCGTCTCCCTGCACCCTCCCCCCCACTCTCTCCGACCGACAGCTCCCCCTCCCGCCTCCCCTCCTCCCGCCGCTTGTCCCCCTCCCCCCCCCCCTCGCATGCGTTGGCGGCGACAGCAACAACAGCAGCATAGGCAGCAACAACAACATCAGCGGTGACGGTGACCCTCCCCGCAGCCCCCTCTCTCTCCCCGGCCGGCCCTCCCCCCCCCCCCCCCCCCCCCCCCCCGCCTCCCCTCCTCCCACCCTGCCCCCCTCCTCCCGTTGCTCATCTTCCCTCCACCTGTCGGCAGCAGCACTAGCGGTAGAGCAACAACAACGGCAGAGCGGCGGCAACGACGGGCCAGCCCGACGGGAGGAGGAGCGGGCGGAGGGAGGCGGGGAGGCGCCGGAGAGGGAGGGAGGGGTTGCCTGAGAGGGAGGGGGGGGGGGGGGGGGGGAGAGGGGTAGTTTAGGAAGAATTTTTTTTTTGAGGGTGCCAAGTTAGTAATAAAAATAGTTTATGGCATCAAGTTGTCAAACATAGATAGTTGAGGGTATCAAGTTACAAATTAGCTCAGAAAATAAGCCATCAATCCTCTGTATCATTCGACAGAAAAAGGCCCTACGGCCCGATCGAGAGAAAAAGAAGAAGAAAATAATAAACCCTAGATTGAGCGATTCCTCTATTTCCCCCAAAAAAAAAAAAAAATTCTTTTGTCATCTTCTCTTCTCCTCCCAATTTCTGTATTTTTTTTCCTAATTTTTTTCTTTTCAGGGTGGAAAAGGGTTTTTGGAAGCACTAAGATTGGTGATGGGTTTTGGTACTATTAGGGTTTTCTGCTAGTTTCTCTCTTTTCTTTTGCCTCTGTTCTGAAATTTAGGTTTTTGGCTCCGGGTCCTCTTCGACTCTCCCGCTCCGTCGTCGCCGGCGCATAAAGTTTCAATCTTGGTGAGTTATTTTTCTTCTTCTACGGTTTAGAAATCATGATTCAAGTTAAATTAGGGTTTGGCTAAATTTCCAATACTTTGGTTTGTTGTGTCGACTTAGAAACCATAATATTAGAAAAAGAATGTAAGGAGCGACCGGCATATTGCTGCTTTAGTTTATGTGCCCGCTCCGTGGTTGCTGGCACATGAAGTTACAATGTTGATGAGTTATTTTTTTCTATATAGGGTTCAGAATCGTGTTTCAAGTTAAATTAGGGTTTGTCTAAATTTCCTTATGTCTTGACTATTCAGATAGGCAGCCGGATTTTGTTTTTCCCATCAGTGTCAATAATTGGGTTTATTGTGTCGATTTAGAAACCACGTTATTAGAAAATAATTTAAGGAGCAATACCATATTGTTGCTTTAGTTTATGTGCACGCTCGGTGGTTGCGGCACATAAATTACAAGCTTGGTGAGTTTTATTTTTCTATCTAGGGTTTAGAATCACGTTTCAAGTTAAATTAGAGTTTGCTTAAATTTCTTATTTTGTGATTATGCAGATAGGCACCATGCAATTTTTTTTAAAATCACTGTTTCAATACTGTGTTACTAGAAAAGAATATAAGGAGCGATCAACATACTACTACTTTAATTTACTTGAATTTAAGTTTGTTCATTGTCATGTTGAATCATCGTGTTAGTTCATAGAACCGGGGAAAAGAAAACAATTTTTCCTGCATTTAATCCTCTTAGTCTGTCCTATTTTTCGCAAGTTCCCCAATTCTTGCTATTTGCAAAGGAGTCCCTATAGTAAAGTAAAAACATGGAATTGTGAATATCCTGTTAGATTAAATGGAGGAATATTTTCTTGATCGCCCCATTATTCTTCCCTCCCATTATTTATTATTTGAAGGACTTATAGGCAAATAACAAGATTTGGTGAACATGAAGAGATAAGGTTGAATTAAGGGCTTATAGGAAAAAGAGAAAACAACATAAGAGGAAATGTTTTATGGGCTTTGTTGCAAGTTCCAAATGAGTTTAGTGTTTGTGTGGGTTCGCCTGAAGTCTTTTTGTGTTTACGCTCCCTCCCTCTTGTTGTATATTTCCTTTTTATATTTTGAAGGTCTCTTGGGTACACTGTGCTGGTATATGCTTATAGAAACTTGCTCAGAATGAAGATTTTGAGTCCTTTTCTTAGTGTCAAACCATTTTGATTGGGGAATATCTGAAAATTTATTCCTTTTTGTTCCATTTCTCTTGATTCCGGCCTTCTGATACGATTTCGCTATAGAGAATTACGTTCATTTCCATGGTAGATCATGCCAACTAGTGAAAAGGAGTGAAATTTCAAACAGACTATTAATACTCTTAACAGAATATTTATTGAATGGCTCAAGACAAATGAGTTTAGGGCCTATATGGTTTGGTTAAAAAAAAAGGTTCTCGTTTGACTTTCTAAGCAAAATTGTCGCTTTATGGAGACTGTGTTTGGTAACAAAATTTCAATAGCACTTCTTGGAAAACCTTGAGCAAACAAGCAGACATTTAAAGAACCCCTAAAGATGCCTTTCTTAACCGTCCAAGTACAAACCAGAAAAAACATGCTTCTTCACCTACGCTGTCTCTCTCACAAGGTTGTAAAAGTCGCTAGGCGGTAGTCGGGCAGGCACCGAACGCCTAGCGTCTAATTCCGCCTAGGTGCCGACTGGCGCCGACTAATTCCACCTAGGAGCCAACTAGCATCTAGGTGCTCCATGACCGCCTATGCGCTGCCTAGATACGATTTGTAGAACAATGCTCTCTCATTCTTCACCTACGCCTTCTTTCCTCATTCTTCACATATGCCGCTGGTTTATCCTCCTACTAGCCTACGAGATCCTTCCCGGCAGTTGGTTCCTCCTAGCAACCTCTAAGCTTATTGCTTCTTGCCTCCCATGGTCTTCCTGGACTCATCGCCGTCGACCATGATGCCTTGTCAAAACAATGGCCAGGAGGTCGAGGTCATTGGTGGTGTCAATCAAGGCTGTAATTTGTTGGTAGCTGGTAAGTCTTGAGTGCGGACTCGGTGAGGGTTTTTTTTTTTTTGCACGGATAGCATAAACAGGTAAGAAGTTAATGAAGTCGGTGTGGACACACATGAAGGAGACAACGGAGGCCATGGAGTTTATAGTGTAGCTTACTCAGGATTCGTGGATGTGGAGACAACAACATGGAGAAGGATTGTGCGGCATATAGATGTTGGTATTGTAGGTGCCACCGTGCCGGTGGTTTTATGGGGATCTGGGTTAATACAATGATTGCATTTATGTTTATTGTAACTCTTATTTACCAGAGAGGTAAGATTTTTAAGTGCTCTTTATATAAGTTTTTCTTTTGAAGTAAACACTTTGTGAGCACACCTGGAGCACCAAGTACACCCTTATTCTTTCTGCTCAAATTGTTTTCTTTCCAGTTAAAGATTCCTTGATTACTGTTGGATAATTTTCTCTTTATTATCACATTTGGAAGTAGCTTTGTGAGGGTTATTTGCTCTTATCCTAATTTTATAGACCTTAATATGAAAGTTTATGGATTATCATTGAAATGGAATTTTATTTTCATTTAAAATTATGTAACTGCAATTCACTGTATCTTTTCTTGAGGGAAAAGGAGGTTATGCATTGCGCAATCCAGATACATAAAGTTTTTTTTTTTCATTCTTCTAATTAGTTTTAGATAATGTCTTTGATATTTAACTGTTGTGATGTTGCGTTTACCAAGACATGTATTAGAAATGAAACGGAAGGAGTTGTTTCATAGATACTCCATATAAGATGGTGCTTAACAATGTTTGAAATGATTATTTATTGAGGTCTGACTGTTTAAATGTACTCTCAAATCTCTTTTTGGTGTTTCTTCCTACATGGGCAAATGGAATTCCTGGGTATTTATCTAGATTATAGTTGGAATGAAGAAACATGAATTATGATTGTTTTGTAAAAAAATTATATTCGTGATTGTTTTGCTAATATTTCAAGCATTTTATCATATCGACCTTGCTTCTTATAGAACAACTCACAACAGTCTTTGCTTCGAGATTTTATGCTATCTGAGCCAAGTGAGACTATATAAATCAATTATATGCAGCCACTCCGTAATTATCATATGCTCTTCTTTAGGTCAAATTATGTTTATCTTACATTTGTTTTTCAATTCTTTTCTTGTACCAGTCTTCCATATCATTATCAGACTGACAACAAATTGCAATTTTTTCTACCATTAGGCCTACAAATATAAACTTGAGTTACCTCTAAGCCTGCTAGAAGGATGTCAACCGAGTACCCAGTATATAACAACAAACCCATTGATCAATGGAAGGTCACTGAGCTGAAGGAGGAGCTTCGTAGGAGGAAACTTAAAATTAACGGTCTTAAGGAGGAGTTGGTGAGACGGTTGGATGAATCGCTTCGCAGTGAAATGACATCAGATCCAGAGGAAGAATTGGGTAATGGCACCGATTCTGATAATGACCCTCAGAACAATGTTGATGGGAAGGATTCAGACCTGCCACCGGTAGAAAAAAATGCTGAGCATGATGAAGATCAGAGCAAGAAAGTCGATGATGATGCCATGGTTGACGTTGATAATAACACTTCAGATGTCCATCATGGCGCCAAAGATGATGGTCAGAAGGAAACCACTGATGCCACTACAGATGTAGCATTTGAAGCAACATCAGACAACACTGTTCCTGTGCAATCTGTGACTGATGATCAGAATGCTGTCACACAGTTACAGTCAAATAACCAGGAAGCAAGCTACGATGAGAAGTCCAAGGAATCAAAGCCTCCTGCCGAGGATGTCGAGTTCACCCCTTCCGAGACAGCCAATCAGGTATCTGAGGTCAACCCAGATTTAGGGTTTCAAGTAAAGTGTGAGTCAATTTCTACTGATTCTGTATTAATTAATGAAAAAAACCCCAAACTAAAGGATAATTTGAATGCTAACAATGTCCATTTAGAAGTAGAAGTTGTTAAGACGGATATGGTGCAACCATCATCCGGTGATGTGCCCACCATTGGTGTCGATTTGCACCCTTTGAAGGATGACAAAGAGCTGGTAGACAACCAGGGCTCTTTGGAAGAGGTTGGTGATGTCACTTGTACCATGGGAGTGGAGCAATGCAAGAAAACTGATAGTGTAGATGTGGGGTCGGCAGAAAAATTAAATTTTGATAGTAGTTCTGGTGATGAGCCGATGCCTATCATTGGTGTCGATTTGCATCCTTTGGAGGATGACAAAATGCTGGTAGACAACAGGGGCTCGTTGGAAGAAGTTGGTAATGCCACTTGTACTATGGAAGGGGAGCATCGCAAGAAAACTGGTAGTGTAGATGTGAGGTCTCCAGAAAAATTAAATTTTGACAGGAGTTCTGGTGATGAGTCGATGGAGGAAGATGTGTTGGAGAGTAAGCAGGTTGAGTCCAAGAATTATTCTGAACTAGGGGAAAGGAATGAGGACAGCAAAGCGAAGGTTGTACAAGTGGTGACTCCAGTTGATGCTATGGTGGATGGATTCCCTCCTGAGAAGAAGGATATGGTTCCTGAAGATGGAATTAAACCCATCGCTCCAGTCGAGAAAAGAAAAGCTAAAGGTATGCCTAGTCTCCGCATACGCATTCTATTCTATGGCTGAACAAATGTTGACTGCATTTCATATTCTGTGTATAGTGATGTTCAACAGTTAGATTTTCCTTTGCTAGCCCTTCTTCCAGCCTGTAATGTCAGGTTCAGGGGCTGTAACTAGTACGATAATTGGATTTGAACCGGATGTTGAATGCAAATTTTGACAAAGACATCCCTTATAAATCACTTTATAAATATTAAAACAAATGTGATTTTTCTTTTTTCTGAAATTTTCGAAATATATTATGATAATATCATTATAATATACCGCCTGTGTAAGCTATAAGTTATTTCTTTCTACTATCAGTGCTATAATATCTAGTTATATCCGTTATCCATATTTATATCAGTGTTCTAAAATGTGTTAAAAACCGGTGCCTAGGTGCTATGTGGCTACCCACCGTCAAAATTTTCATTATATTGTTCTAGGTGGTAGGCGGCATTATGCGGGGAAAAGTGGCATTATGCGACCAAAGAAGAAAAAGTGTCGCCTAGATTTTGGTCTAGTTTTTTTTTTTCCTTTTTTTTTTCAAAAGTTGTTCTTTTGCCTGTCCCGTTTTATTTTCTTGGTCAGACCTAGCCCAAAAATATTTATAATGACCTTTTATTTTCAATTTATATTATTTTTGATGAATTATAAATTATAAATCTATTTGTTCAATACTTGTTATTGTAGTCTTTTGTCCATTTAAGTGTTTGCTAAAGGTCTTTATAATGTAATCCTTGTTTTTTATATACATATAAATATATATTTTTGTATTTCAAAGAAGAAAATTCTAAGCTTTTTTAACGATAACGCTTTATTCCGTATAAACTGCTTATGCGGCCGCCGAACCGCCTGGTCTCTAGGCATCCCCTTGCTGCATAACCGCTGCCTAGCTCTTTCTATAACATTGCTGTATTTGTATTCACTCGAATCATCTATATCTGTTTTACTCAGTTATGCATATCAATTCGGTAGTTCATTTCTGTTACCAAAAACTTATACAAATACCATATGTCCGTTCCATGTCTGCTCTGTTTATCTCGCTAGTCAAATTACTAATTTGCATTATCTGGTTTGTTCCACTTCAAAATTGATGTCTACTTTGTGTTCTTCTTACAAATACTGGATGTAACATCTCCTTACTCGTATGTGTCAATTAATAACAACTTAGAGTTCAGATATTGCGTCAATATTATTCTACAATAGGGTGCATGGAATGTACTTTGTAAATATGATGTGCTCTGTTTTAGTACAGATTATGAGGTGTACTTAATTAACTGACAAGGTTTTGGCTGTTCTATCCTCTATGTTTAGTTCTATGTATTTCTGCCTGCGAAATTCACATGTTTTTGGGATATTGTTAAGAATCAATGACTTGAATACAGTCTTAAGTCTGATAACTGTGCCTATACCTTGGATAATAGGGGGCTTTAAGAGGACCATGTATCCTTATCCTTAAAATTCTCTTGTTATTATTACGCTGGTTAAATCAGCGCTTTCTCAGAATACACTCATAGTGTCCACTTTCTGACATCACTGTTGTAAAAATCCTACTAGTCGGCCGACTAGACCCCGACTAGTCGGTAGTCGACCTTCGCCGACTCGATTAGGGGGCTAGTCGGCAAAAAAAGTAGGCTCAAGAAATAATCGGACCTAGGCAGCTGACTAGGCGGCTAGACGGGCCTAGTCGGCCGACTAGGCGTCGGTTCAAAAAAAAAAAAGGGTAAAAAAGATCAAAATTCGACCCGAAATTCAGTTCTTTCAAAAACCTAAAAGCAACCGACAGAGAAGGAGAAGAAGGAGAAAGAAGAGAAGGAGAAGTTTCAGAAAAGGTGCATACTAAGGACATATATTGCATTTTTTTTTGGGTACTTAATACTTTGATGACATATAGCATATATATTAATTTTTTACTGTATATATATATTTCGCCGCCGATTACTGCATCTTGGGCATAGGGAAAGGAGTGCAAGCCCTCATGCCCGGGAGCCTGCGGCTGGACCGGCTCGGGAGATTGGGGGGCAGGTTCCGGCTCCTCGGCCGGGGGCTTGTTTAAGTCGAGCACAGTTTCTTCCAGCGGGAGGTTGAGATCGAAAGGCGGTCGTCGCGAAGGGCCGACACCGCTTCCACCGCCTCCGACGGAAAGAGGCGCTCTATCAATGTCAATATCAGCAGACAGAAAAAAAAGAGAGCAAAGTATAGAATGGCACATAGAAAGTATATATATATAAACTCAAACCGATTAATCCGGCTGGTCCCCCGATTAATCCGATTAATTCCTAGTCCACGCGAACCGACTAACAACCGACTAGCGATTTTTACAACCTTGACTGACATGCAATTTTAGTACTTTCTTTTATTCACTCCTATTCCCCTTTCATTACTTATTTTCCTGGTCTGAATTGTAGCAGGTAAGTTGGTCAACTTTGGGCTACTGGAATAGTTTTTGAGCTGCCACGATGATAATATTAGTTGCTTACTAAAATATAAAGTCAGTTAATTAGATTTAGTGCTGAGAAGCAAGGAATCCTTTGTTCTAATTGAAAACTTCTCGGGATTCTTTTTCTCTAAAATCAAGTATATGATGTAGTAGAATAAAAAACTGTTGTGCTTGAAGGGCAAGTGCTGCTCTGGTTTTCTCCATGATATTTTTGGATCTGGGATTAAGAATGGTGGTGCAGCTTTGGGAAAGGCCTACTAGTTCACTAGTCTTTGTGCTATTCCTTGATTATAGTAATTTTAAGTTTATAAAGTAAAGCTTGATTTCCCTTCATATAATCGACAAAAGCTGTATATGTAGGTAGCCGTAGCTCTAGGTGAGGCTTTTGGAACTTTTTAGACATAATGATCTGATAAGTGGAATATTGGTTTTGCTTTCCTGGGAAATTGTTCTGCACAATGACACCATACTCCAGAAAATTAGAATTGTGTCAGGCACTCGTGCTGTCCTTAACACCTATGGGAGACAGTATTTGGCGTGCATGGTAAATATCATTTAGAACAAATGGACACTTTTTTGGAGTACATTGGAAACCATTTATATATATATATATATATATATATATATATATATATATATATATTAAGTGTGGGACTGGTTACAAGCTGAAGTAAAAAAAAAGTGATTTCATAAATCTCCACTCTTTTGAAGTGAATTTTTGAGATATTGTTTGGTTAGTAAGTTTCTTGAGATATCTTGTTTGGTTATAATGTTTCAGGCTTTTTGTATACGAGTCCCTTAAATCTAGCTTAGCTTTACTTAAGTTCCCAAATCTTGTTATTAGCTTAAAAGTCCCCAAATTACTAATATTTCAGTTATGAGTCCTTGGGTCAACTTCACCGAAGGATAATGAGACTATTCTGTTAACAACGAAAGTTATTTTATTTGACACTTTTATCCCTCTTTTCCACCCCTTCTCTTCTTCTCTAATGGCTTTTGCTCTCTTTTGGAAACCCTCACGACATGATCCAAGATCGACTAGGATACATAGATGTCCATATTGATCCATTTTTTCTCTTCAAAGTTCGATCTTCCGAAGCGGGTCATCATGTTTTAAAAATTATTTATATGGGTTACCTTATATTGGATGAAAAGTCACGGAAACTCACCGAGAAGTTTTGATCCAATTATTTATTCATATTTCTTCAAAATCAAGCACCCACTTTTAAAATTGCATTTAATTTTTTTATTGCATGTCATATTGTTATCATTGCCTGTCATAATTAATGACAAGTTTCTACTTTCTAGCAAATAAACAACATTTGAGATTGGAAACTCACTTTCCTAAAGTTTCTTATGGTTTCTAGAAACCAAAAGAAAATAAGTTTCTTAATTTCCAAAACTTTCCATTTACAAAATAGGCCCTTCACTTGCTTGCAACCAAACACGTCCTAATTGGGAAATTGCTAACACATTAGAATAAAATACACTTTTTATATAGGTAGATTAGATTACCGTCATAATAAATATGTTTACTATGCTCATTTTCGTTAATGTATTAAATCTCTCTCTTTTTTTTTTTGCAGAACTAGACTTGGGAAGTGAAATTATAGTATTTAATTGTGATAGTTCGGTTGTATACATAATTGCACATATAATATTGAAATTTGATGTTACTTCCATAAACATTGACTAAATATTAAATTCTCACCATGGCTATATAACAAGTTGTCCAGGACCAAAGTATAATTACCATATTTTAATAACCTCTTAAGAGTTTCACAAATGCTTGTCCACTTTTTGGGTTTTTCAGTAAGTCTGTTAATGTATAGTTGTAATACATTCCCTTTCTTATGCCTGCATATCCCATGGCCTTGTCCTGTTGTAATACGCTTACAACTATTTTCAATCTCATAATTTCATTTGTATTGCAGTTTATACTTGTGTCTGTATGCATATTTCGATGACGTTCTGATTTCTATTTTATTTTCAGCATTGGTTGTGTCGATCTTGGAAATGCTTTCTTATTTTTTTTCTTTTTCATCATGCTCTTTTCGTAGACCAAGAAACTGTTGATATGATTGAACCAAAGCGGCAAAGACGTTTGAACTTAGAGACCATCAAGGCTCCTGAAGCACAAACATCTCATATAACTGCTAGTATGCCAAAAGATGTTTTTCAGCCTAGTCTCAGAAGGTCACTCTCTAGGACTGAGACTTCAATTAGTGCAGAGGCACCAAAGGAGCGCATGGGTGAGCATCAATTTCAGAAAGCTGTTACTGATTTTTCTGTTCTTCTAGTTATTATAAATTACTGGTAAAAGTTGTCTCAAGTAGCATTCTTTTATTGATATTGCAGTGCCACAGCCACTGGGAGCTGCTACGACTTCTTTGAGGATTAATAATTTTCTGCGCCCTTTCACTCTGAAGGCTGTGCAGGAGCTACTTGGCAAGACTGGAACTTTCTCTGATTTCTGGATGGACCATATCAAGACGCACTGCTATGTGACAGTATGTTTCTTATTTCCCTGTTATATATATCAGGCACCAATTGGAATTATTATTTATTGTTATTTTAGATGATGCACACGGCAATGAATCTGGTAGTAAGTTGAGCAAAGTAAATTATAGCAGATTGAGAAACCTTATAAACCATATGCTCTTGAAAAGTAAAGTTAAACTGAAGTACTACTGCTAAATCCCTATCTTATTGAGAAATACAGATGATTCTAGATTGACAAAATTTATCTTGGATTTGGTATAGCTGCAGCTTATCAAATTGCGTAACCAGAAGAAGCTTTTTCTTATTATCCCCATGCTTTCAGAATTAGCCCAAAAAAGCACTAGCTTTTCAAATGAATGAGCAGAAGTTGGTTCTATCAAACTTACTTTTTGCTGCTTTTCAGAAAAATAAGCAGAAGCAGCCTAGAAAGTTATACCAAACCCAGCCTTAGTAGATTCCTTTCCATATTCATAATGCTATGTATGCATCAAATGATATTATAGTTGGCATCCATTCTATGAACATTGTGATCATAAAACCTGTTATAAGGATGTATCTTGTGGGCATGAAATTTAATGGAATGTATCATTTATAATATCCAAGAGCAGTTACTGTTTTTATTCAGCTTTTACTCTAACTACGACTTTGGAACTATCCAGGCATTGGATAATAAGGTATAGATTATCTCATTTCATTGCACGTTTAATTGTTTAGACTTGTATGGGGGCCAAGTCTTGCTAGAGGGAAATTTCCATACAAGTCTAGTACTTCCCAATCATACTAAATCTTGAGCAGCTATTTCTGAAATAAAAAGATCAACAGAAACTTTTCTGACATCAATAATTACTTTGACCTTCTGATGTTAGTGACATCCCAATATTATGCACAAAAACTGTCTAATATCTTGAAACCTCTAATTTTAGCCCCCCTCGGGTAAAATAAGAACAGCACCCACATTTTTTTACCATTAGCAAGAACTTGTTTCAGTTGGCATATCATAAGGAATTTGAACAACTGCTTCAAATACAGTATCAGGAAGTTTCGCCTTAGTCTTAGATTTCAGTCATCTGAAACATAATTTCTATACATCAACCGTGCATACTTATTTTGAAATTGATCTGAAGACATTTATTCAATGGTTAATTTTTGGCAGTATCCATCAGTAGAGGAAGCTGTAGCGACTCGAAATGCCCTGTACAACCTCCAGTGGCCCTCCAGTGGAGGACGTTTTCTGACGGCTGAGTTCGTTGACCCTCACGAAGTGAAGACACGATTGGAGACCCCTCAATCGTCTGCCCCTGTCACCTCCAGCCCTACCATTCCCACGGCCTCAGCATTTCAGCCCCAAACCCAGGCCATGCAGCCGCCTCGCCACCCTCTCAGGCAGCAGCTACCTCCCCCACCACCCCTGCCTCCACCACCTGCACTATCCAACCCCCTTCTAGTCAGGGAACGACTTCCACCACCCCCACCTCCCCCGAAGAAGCCTGAGCCATCCATTGTGACCCTCGATGATCTTTTCAAGAAGACAATAGCCACACCGAGGATCTATTACCTACCTTTATCTGAAGAGCAGGTTGCTGCAAGGCTTGTTGATCAAGGCAAGATAGCACAAGAGGGACATCAAATTGGGGCAGAGAAGGTTTCTTGTAAGGTGGGTTAGATGGGTCTTTATGCGCTGTCATTAGGTTATTAGTGCAGGTTTCTGAGTCTGGTATCATGGAACTTCATCATAGATATAGTAAAGTCATACAGCCTGGGCATGTTTATGATATTGCTCCTGTTAAGCTTCTGACATGAGTACTTTTCCCAAAACATAGTTTGTGCCAAGCATATGAAATGTGACGAGAACTCGGCTGAACTCTATTATTGATAGTATAACTTTGGTTTCATGGACACAACTCATCAACTCTTGAATCGAGACTCTTGAATGTTCTAGGAAATATTGAGCAGTATAAATCCATCTTGCCGTGTGTTTTGCCATTTTATGAACTAAATGTCGACTACAGTGTGTTGATTATTCTGCAGTTAGCTTGGATTTGCATACATGAAGGGAACATAATCGCGGGGCTGCGACTGCCCAACTGGTCCATCAACAGAATTGCTGCGGTTGCATGCTTTCGGCTAGCTCTTTTGGCCAGGCTGTGCAAGAGTTAGGCAGGGCGACCGTGATAATGTCCGGAGGTCTAGCCTGGAATAGTTTCTGGGTTGCCATGGCATTTTTATTTAGAAATCAGTCTTCCTGGAAGCAAAGCTCCTGTAAGGTGCATACCTCTAGCGTCGGGAGGTACGATAACGTATTGTTGGTTCTTCTTCTCCAGGCGAAGAAATGGTGGGCTGGGATTCGCAACCATGGGGAGAGCTAAGTGTATGTTTGGTTACTTGTAACCGCAAAAAAGTGTGAAAGTGATCATCTCAACTCAAATGCATGCTTTCAACTTTCATTGTACTTGTTGTCTCGTTTACCTACTTGTAATGTTTGGCTACGTGATATTTTTTATATTAGAAGTGCAAAATTAACACTTCCGTATTTATGTGAAGTGAGAAAGTGAGATGGTACACTATAATAATAATAAAAAATTAATTAATTATCTAACTAAATTGATAATTATTTATTGATATTAATTATTCAACTTTTTTAATTTAATTATTGATAATTAATATGACCAAATATTCTGTTAACTAATATATTAAATAATAAGTATGGTGCATTTTTAGTTTTTTTAATTATTAATTACTTTAATTGCTTAGTATTAACTAGCATTATAAAGTATTTGAAATCTATATTGCAAAAACACGGATATGACATGATACAATCAAGACATGATGGAACGAACATGAGACATATTTTAACGTATTTTGATATATTTTGGAGGCGTCCGTTGTATATTTAATATGTTTTCGGTATGCGTTCAGCAATCCGATCCACATTATTGATTATTTGAGTGTTGGTGATTCCTACCTAATTATTTAATTTGTTTAAAATTAATATTTAGCTAAATTGATAACTAAGACTATTAATAATTATTTAACTTATTAAAAATTAATATTAGAAATTATAACTTTAATTAAAAAGAAGAAGGAAAAAGAAGAAGAATACAATGTTGCCACTTCTGTCCACAACCTAACCAAAGAAAGAAGGGTGTGGGAGCCCTCCTTTTAGAGTCGACATACACCCAACATGAACTTAAAGGTAATAATGCCTCTAATTTCTTATGTGTATTTCCATGTTGAACAAAACATCGTATGTGGCACAAATGACATCCATTTTCTATTGGGTGTCATATTCGGAGACATTTTCTACGTATCAAACAGCCCTAGGGCCTCGTTTGGTTCGCGGAATCTCCCGGTTGGGAAAGGAATCTTCCGGTTGGGAAAGGAAAGTGATTACTTTCATATGTTTGAGTGCCCAAGGAATTGAGGAGGAAAGGAAAGTGATTTCCAATGGAAGAAAAATTAGGGAGAAAAGTGATTCCATCCATCCAAGGAAGGAATCACTTTCCCACATTATTCACTTTCCTTTCCAAATTCCTTGGCATTGCCAAACATCGGAAAGGAAAATCAATAGGAATTAAAGTTTCCCAAAGGAAAGGGAATGACAAGGAATTAATTTCCTTTCCCTTCCATTCCGCGAACCAAACGAGGGCTCGTTTGGATCAAGTTTTTGGATTCCTAGGAATAGATTTTCAATTACTTTCCCATGGGAAAGGAATTCAATATTTCCATACCCATGTTTGGTTAGGCTGGGAATAGGTAGTTCAAAATTTAAAAAAAAAAATATTTTCATGTTTGGTTCATACATGGATAAGAACCTTAATTTATTTAGTTTTACTTTAATACCCTTTCACTAATTTCATGATGATTCACATGTTTGGGATAGGAGTTGAAAATTTGAAAATAAAGAGAGGGTATAACCGTCCAAACAAAATAGTCATACACCATTCCTAGGAAAGCAAATCTATTCCCAAGGAGGAGCTTGGGAATAGCTTTCCCACATCAATGGAAATAGCTTTCCCACATAACCTCCTCCTATTCCCTCCTCATTTCCAATCCTAAACATACCAAACATGGATAAGGAATTCAAATTCTATTCCCAAGCCTCAAAAACTTGAACCAAAAGCCCCCTAAGGCCTCGTTTGGTTCACGGAAAGGAAATCAATTCCCATGTATTTTCCATGGGGATGGGAAAGTAGAATTCCTATCAAATTTCCTTTCCTATGTTTGGTTGGTGTAGGAAAGGAAAGGAAAAATATATCATTGTTCCAACAATATCCAATGTCAACATAATTACAATGAAGAGTTAATTGGTAAAATATATAATAAATCAAGGCTACTTTTGTCATAATGTTGGTAATTAATGTTGGGAAAGGAGGAGGGAAAATGAATCCCATGGGTCATGAGAGGAATCATTTTCCCTCCTATTTTCCACCATGTCAGGAAAGTGTTTCCCAAATTTGTGGCTACCAAACAAAGGAAAGGAACAAGTTTCCTTTCCGGATTCCTTGAATCCGTGAACCAAACGAGGCCTAAGAGTAGTAGAAGATTTCTTTAAGTACATGTAATTTGGATATATAATTTTTAATGTTTAGAGTGTGCATTTGGAATGTCTTGACTTTGGATGATCTAATTACCTAGTTTTTTAAATAAAAATATAAAAGTTGCATATATATTACTGTGGACAATAAATTTGCTCCACTCCAATCAAACGCACATATACATACGTACTCGGACTCCATCTAAACCAACCAACACAAATGAGCGAAAAGCCCTAGGGCTCGATTGAGAGAGAAAGACGAACCCTAGATTGAGCGATTTCTCTATTTCAAAAAAAAAAAAAAAAAAAAAAAAAAAAAAAAACCCTTTTTCTTTTGTCATATTTTCTTCTGCTCATCCCAATATCTATACTTTTTCCTAATATTTTCTTTTCAGGAGAAGACGGAGAAAAAGGGTTTTTTGGAAGAACTAAGAGTGGTGATGGGTTTTTGGTACTATTAGGGTTTTCTGCTAATTACTCTCTTTTCTTTTGTCCCTTTTCTAAAATTTAGGGGTTTTGGCTCCGGGTCCCCTTCGACTCTCCCGCTTCGTCGTCACCGGCGCATAAAGTTTCAATCTTGGTGAGTTAATTTTTTCTTTCTAGGGTTTATAAATCATGAATCAAGTCAAATTAGGGTTTGCCTAAATTTCCAATACTTTGGTTTGTTCTGTCGATTTAGAAACCACAGTACTAGAAAAAGAATGTAAGGAGCGATCGACTAATTGCTGCTTTAGTTTATGTGCCCGCTCCGTGGTTGCCGGTACATGAAGTTACAATGTTGATGAGTTATTTTTTCTATTAGGGTTCAGAATCGTGTTTCAAGTTAAATTAGGGTTTGTCTAAATTTCCTTATGTCTTAACTATTCAGATAGGCAGCCGGATTTTTTCCCCATCAGTGTCAATAATTGTGTTTGTTGTGTAGATTTAGAAACCACACTATTAGAAAATAATTTAAGGAGCAATAACAAATTGTTGCTTTAGTTTATGTGCACGCTCCGTGGTTGTGGCACATACATTACAATCTTGGTGAGTTTTATTTTTCTATCTAGGGGTTAGAATCATGTTTCAAGTTCAATTAGGGTTTGCCTAAATTTCCTATTTTTTGTGATTATGCAATTCTTTTATCACTGTTTCAATAGTGGGTTACTAGAAAAGAATACAAGGAGCAATCAACATAGTACTACTTTAGTTTCTTCGAATTTAAGTTTGTTCATTGTCATGTTGAACCATAGTGTTAGTTCATAGAACCCGGGGAAAAGAAAACATTTTCCCCTATCCTATTTTTCGCAAGTTTCCCCAAATCTTGCTATTTGCTAAGGAGTCCCTATAGTAAAGTAAACACATGGAATTGCGAATTTTCTGTTAGATTGAATGGAGGAATATTTTCTTGATCGTTGCATTATTCTTCCCTCCCAATCATTTTGATTTGAAGGACTTACAGTCAAATAACAAGATTTGGTGAACATGAAGAGATAAGGTTGAATTAAGGGCTTATAAGGAAAAAAAGACAACAAAAGAGGAAATGTTTTATTGGCTTTGTTGCTAGATCCAAATGAGTTTAGTTTTTGTGTGGGTTCGCCTGAAGTCTTTTTGTGTTTACGCTCCCTCCCTCTTGTTGTTGTTTTTTTTATATTTTTTTATTTTGAAGGTCTCCTGGGTATATTGTGCTGGCACATGCTTATAGAAACTTGCTCAGAATGAAGACTTTTGAGTCCTTTTCTTAGTATCAAACCATTTTGATTGGGGAATATCTGAAAATTATTCATCTTTTTTTTCCTTCCATTTTTCTTGATTCTTGCCTTCTGATACGATTTTTCTATAGAGAATTACGTTCATTTCCATGGTAGATCATGCCAACTAGTGCAAAAGAGTGAAATTAATACTCTTAACAGAATTACGTATTGAATGGGTCAAGACAAATGAGTTTAGGGTGTTTGGTTTGGTTAAAAAAAGTAATCTTTTGACTCTATGCAAAATTGTCACTTTCTTTGGTAACGAAATTTTAGTAAGACTTCTTTGAAAAGCTCGCTTTTATGAGACTGTTTGGTAACGGAATTTCAATAGGACTTTTTTGAGAAGCTTGAGCAAACAAGCGAACATTTAAAGAACCCCTAAAGATGGCTTTCTTAACAATACGAACTAGAAAAAAAAAAACATGCTTCTTCACCTACGCCTTCTCTCCCTCACAAGGTTGTAAAAGTCGCTAGGCGGTAGTTTGGCTGGCACCGTGCGCCTAGTGCCTAATTCCATCTAGGTGCTGACAAGCGCGGACTAATTCCGCCTAGGAGACAACTAGCGTCTAGCTGCTCCATGACCGCCTCTAGATCTGATTTTTAGAATAGTGCTCTCTCATTCTTCACGTACCCCTTCTCTCTCTCGTTCTTCACCTATGTCACTGGTTTATCCTCCTACTAGCCTACGAGATCCTTCCCGGCAGTTGGTTCCTCCTAGCAACATCTAAGCTTATTGCTACTTGCCTCCAATGGTCTTCCTGGATTCATTGCCGTCGACCATGATGCCTTGTCAAAACTACGGCCGGGAGGTCAAGGTCATTGGTGGTGTCAATCAAGGCTTTAATTTGTTGGTAGCTAGTAAGTCTTGAGGCGGACTTGGTGAGGTTGGTTTTGTTTGCACGGATAACATAAACAGGTAAGAAGTTAATGAAGTCGATGTACATGAAGGAGACAACGGAGGCCATGCAGTTGATAGTGTGGCTTACTCAGGGTTCACAGATGGGGAGACAACAACATAGAGAACAATTGTGCGACATATTGATGTTGGTATTGTAGGTGCCAGTAATTTTATGGGGATCTTAGGGGTGAGCGTTTAGTTTATTCGGTTTCAACCGAACCGAAATAGTCAAAACCGAATAAACCGATTTTTTTTTTAAAAAAATCCAAAACCGAAACCGAATTAGCCAAAACCGAAACCGAACCGAACCCACTGTTATAAAAATTCGACTAGTCTGTAGTCGGCCTTCGCCGACTCGACTAGGGGGCTAGTCGGCAAAAAAATTGGCTCAAGCAATAATCAGACCTAGGCAGCAGACTAGGCGGCTAGACGGGCCTAGTCGGCCGATTAGACCTCGGTTAAAAAAAGGGTATAAAAGATCAAAATTCGACCCAAAATTCAGTTTTTTCAAAAATTTAAAAGCAATTGACAGAGAAGGAGAAGGAGAAAGAGAAAGAAGAGGAGAAAAAGTTTCAGAAAAGGTGCATACCAAGGACATATATTGCATATATATATATATTATTTTTTAGGTACTTAAGTTAATACTTTGATGACATATAGCATATACATTATTTTTTTACTGCATATATATATATATATATATATATATAGAGAGAGAGAGAGAGAGAGAGAGAGAGAGAGAGAGAGAGAGGTGCGGTGCCACCTTTCGGGTGGTGGCTATGTGTCACCTCCCCATGCTATCATGTTTCGAAAAGTGTGCAAGTATAGCATGGGGGGTGACACATAGCCACCTCACCTCCCTTATTCTCTCTCTCTCTCTCTCTATATATATATATATATATATATATATATATATATATATATATATATATAATTAAAAAATTTAAACCGAATAATCCGACTATTTCTCGATTAATCCGATTAATTTCTAGTCCCCGCGAACCGACTAGCGATTTTTACAACCTTAACCGAACCGAATAACAATTCGGTTTATTCTGTTTGTTCGGTTGGACTATTTCTATTGTATAATGGATAGTCCATAGTTAAAATCGTGATCAAGTGATATTAAAAATTACAATTTTTATATCTATATTTATTGTATTTGCATCCAAAGTTAAACTACTTGTTAAATTACCAAAGTTATATTTTAAAACACATAACTTGAATTGTTGCTTTCAAAATATATACATTTTAATTACAATATATATATATATATATATATATATATATATATATATATATATATATATATAGAACTGAGAGTGTTTACATAATTGCACAAAGTCTTATTCGGTTTTGGACCGAAACCCAAAACTGAAACTGAATAAGAAATTTTAATATTTTCAAAACCGAAACCGAACTGATTTTTTTTAAAACCGAATTGAATCTCTTATTCGGTTCGGTTCGATTTTCGGTCAAAAACCGAGTAATGCTCATCCCTAGCCATCGACCATGATGCCTTGTCAAAACTACGGCCAGGAGGTCGAGGTCATTGGTGGTGTCAATCAAGGCTTTAATTTGTTGGTAGCTGGTAAGTCTTGATTGCGGACTCGGTGAGGTTGGTTTTGTTTGCACGGATAGCATAAACAGGTAAGAAGTTAATGAAGTCGGTGTACATGAAGGAGACAATGGAGGCCATGCAGTTGATACTGTGGCTTACTCAGGATTCGAGGATGGGGAGAACAACAACATGGAGAAGGATGTTGGTATTGTAGGTGCCAGTGATGTTATGGGGTTCTGGGTTTATACAATGATTGCATTTATGTTTATCTGTAATTCTTATTTACCGGAGAGGTAAAGTTATTTAAGTGCTCTTTATATAAGTTCTTCTTTGGAAGTAAACACTTTGTGAGCACACCCAGAGCACCAAGTACACCCTTATTCCTTAGTGCTCAACTTGTTTGCTTTCCAGCATAAAAGATTCTTTGATTACTGTTGGTTAATTTTCCCTTTATTATCACATTTGTACGTAAGCTTTGTGAGGGTTATTTGCTCTTATCCTAATTTTATAGACCTTAATATGAAAGCTTATGGATTATCATTGAAATGGAATTTTATTTTAATTTAAAATTATGTAACTGCAAATCATTGTATCTTTTCTTGTGGGAAAAGGAGGTATGCATTACCCATTCCAGATACATAAAGTTTTTTTTTCTTTTCCATTCTTCTAATTAGTTTTAGATAATGTCTTTGATAGGTAACTGTTATGATGTTGCTTTTACCAACACATGTATTAAATATGAAACGGAAGGAGTTATTTCATAGATACTCCATATAAGATGATGCTTAACAATGTTTGAAATGATTATTTATTGAGGTCTGTTTAAATGTACTCTCAAATCTCTTTTTGGTGTTTCTTCCTACATGGGCAAATGGAATTCCTGGATATTTATCTAGATTAAAGTTGGAATGAAGAAACATGAATTATGCTTATTTTATAAAAAAAATTATTTTCGTGAATGTTTTGGTAATATTTCATGCATTTTCTCATATTGACCTTGCTTCTTATAGATCACCTCACAACAGTCTTTGCTTTGAGATTTTATGATATCTGAGCCAAGTGAGACTATATAAATCAATTATATGCAGCCACTCCGTAATTATCATATGCTCTTCTTTAGGTCAACTTATGTTTATCTTGAATTTGTTTTTCAATTCTTTTCATGTACAGTCTTCCATATCATATCAGACTGACAACAAATTGCAATTTTTTCTACCATTAGGTCTACAAATATAAACTTGAGTTACCTCTAAGCCTGCTAGAAGGATGTCAACCGAATATCCAGTATATAACAACAAACCCATTGATCAATGGAAGGTCACTGAGCTGAGGGAGGAGCTTCGTAGGAGGAAACTTAAAATTAACGGTCTTAAGGAGGAGTTGTTGAGGCGGTTGGATGAATCACTTCGCAGTGAAATGACATCAGATCCAGAGGAAGAATTGGGTAATGGCTCTGAATCTGATAATGATTCTCTGAACAACGTTGATGGGAAGGATTCGGACCTGCCACCGGCAGAAAAAAATTCTGAGCATGATGAAGATCAGAGCAAGAAAGTTGATGATGATGATGCCATGGTTGACGTTGATAATAACACTTCAGATGTCCATCAAGGCGCCGAAGATGATGGTCAGAAGGAAACCCCTGATGCCACTACAGATGTAGTATTTGAAGAAACATCAGCCAACACTGTTCCTGTGCACTCTGTGACTGATGATCAGAATGCTGTCACACAGTTACGGTCAAATAACCAGGAAGCAAGCTATGATGAGAAGTCCAAGGAATCAAAGCCTCCTGCCGAGGATGTTGAGTTCATCCCTTCCGAGACTGCCAATCAGGTATCTGAGGTCAACCCAGATTTAGGGTGTCAAGTAAAGTGTGAGTCAATCTCTACTGATTCTATATTAATTAATGAAAAGCCCAAACTAAAGGATAATTTGAATGCTAACAATGTCCATTTAGAACTAGAAGTTGTTAAGCTGGATATGGTGCAACCATCATCCGGTGATGTGCCCACCATTGGTGTCGATTTGCACCCTTTGGAGGATGACAAAGAGCTGGTAGACAACCAGGGCTCTTTGGAAGAGGTTGGTGATGTCACTTGTACTATGGGAGTGGAGCATTGCAAAAAAACCGATAGTCTAGATGTGGGGTCTGCAGAAAAATTAAATTTTGACAGGATTTCTGGTGATGAGTCGATGCCTACCATTGGTGTCGATTTGCATCCTTTGGAAGATGACAAAATGCTGGTAGACAACAAGGGATTGTTGGAAGAAGTTGGTGATGCCACTTGTACTCTTGAAGGGGTGCATCACAAGAAAACTGATAGTGTAGATGTGGGGTCTCCAGAAAAATTAAATTTTGACAGGAGTTCTGGTGATGAGTCGATGGAGGAAGATGTGTTGGAGAGTAAGCAGGTTGAGTCCAAGAATTATTCTGAAATAGGAGACAGGAATGAGGGCAGCAAATTGAAGGTTGTAAAAGTGGTGTCTCCAGTTGATGTTCTGGCGGGTGGATTCCCTCCTGAGAAGAAGGATATGGTTCCTGAAGATGGAAATAAACCCATAGCTCCAGTCGAGAAACGAAAAGCTAAAGGTATTCCTAGTCTCAGCATATGCTTTCTATTCTATGGTTGAACAAATGTTGACCGCAATTTCATATTTTGTGTATAGTGATATTCGATAGTTAGGTTTTCCTTTGCTAGCCCTTCTTCCAGCCTGTAAGGTCGGGTTCAGGGGCTGTAACTAGTACAATGATTGGATTTGAACCGGATGTTGAGGGCAAATTTTGACAAAGACATCCTTTATAAATCACTTTTTAAATATGAAAATAAATGTGAAATTTTCTTCTGATTTTTTCGAAATATATTATGATAATATCAAAATAATATACCGTCTGTGTAAGCTATAAGTTATTACTTTTTTCTAGTATCAGTCTTATAATATCTAGTTATATCCATCATCCAATATGTATATCCGTGTTCGAAAATGCGTTAAAAACCGGTGCCTAGGTGCTATGCGGCCACCCACCGTCAAAATTTTCAGTACATCGTGCGTTCTAGGCAGTAGGCGGCATTATGCGGGAAAAGCGACATTAAAGTGCCGCCTAGATTTTGATCTAGTTTTTTCTTTTCCATAAGTTCTTTTGCCTGATCCCTTTTATTTTCTTGGTCTGGCCTACCCAAAAGTATCTATAACAGCCTTTTATTTTCATATTATATTATTTTTGGTGAATTATAAATTATAATTCTATTTGTTCAATTACTTGTTATTGTAGCCTTTTGTCCATTTAAGTGTTTGCTAAAGTTCTTTATAAAGTAATCCTTGTTTTATATATACATATAACTATATATTTTTGTATTTCAAAGAAGACAATTCTAAGCTTTTTGTAATGATAAAGCTTTATTCCGCATAAACTGCCTAGGCGGCCGCCTAACCGCCTGGGCTCTGGGCGTCTCCTTGCCGCATAACGGCCGCCTAGCCCTTTCTATAACATTGCTGTATTTGTATTCGGTTGAATCATCTATCTGTTTTGCTCAGTTATGTATATCAGTTCCGTAGTTCATTTCTGTTACCAAAAACTTATACATATACCATATGTCCATTCCATGTCTGCTCCTTTTATCTCTCTAGTCAAATTACTAATTTGCATTATCTGGTTTGTTCCACTTCAAAATTGATGTCTACTTCGTGTTCTTCTTACAAGTACTAGTAGTAACATCTCCTTATTCGTTTGTGTCAATAACTACTTAGAGTTCAGATATTGCGTCAATATTATTCTACAATAGGATGCATGGAATGTACTTAAACAGAAAATAAGATGTGCTCTGTTTTAGTACAGATTGTGAGGTGTACTTAATTTAACTGACAAGGTTTTGGCTGTTCTATCCTCTATGTTTTGTTCTATGTATTTCTGCCTGCGAAATTCACATGCATTTGGGATATTGTTAAGAATCAATGACTTGAATACAGTCTTAAGTCTGATAACTGTGCCTATACCTTGGATAATAGGGCGCTTTAAGAGGACCATGTATCCTCATCCTTCAAAGTCTCTTGTTATTATTATGCTGGTTAAATCAGAGCTTTCTCAGAATACACTCATAGTGTCCAATTTCTGACATGCAATTTTAGTACTTTCTTTTATTCACTCCTATTCCCCTTTCATTACTTATTTTCGTGGTCTGAATTGTAGCTGGTAAGTTGGTCAACTTTGGGCTACTGGAATAGTTTTTGAGCTGCCAAGATGATAATATTTGTTGCGTACTAAAATATAAAGTCAGTTAATTGGATTTAGTGCTGAGAAGCAAGGAATCCTTTGCTCTAATTGAAAACATTTCGGTATTCTTTATCTCTAAAATCATGTATATGATATAGTACAAATAAAAACTGTTGTACATGAAGGGCAAGTGCTGCTCTGATTTTCTCCATGATGTTCTTGGTCTGGGATTAAGAATGGTGGTGCAGCTTTGGGAAAGGCCTACTATACTAGTTCACTAGTCTTTGTGCTATGCCTTGAATATAGTAATTTTAAGTTTATGAAGTAAAGCTTGATTTCTCCTTCATTTAATCGGCAAAAGCTTTATATGTAGGTAGCTCTAGGTGAGGCTTTTTGAACTTTTTAGACATAATGATCTGTTCCTATAGGTTAGTGGAATATTGGTTCTGCTTTCCTGGGAATTTGTTCTGCACAATGACACCATACTCCGGAAAATTGGAATTGTGTCAGGCACTCGTGCTGTACTGAACACTTATGGGAGACAGTATCTGGCATGCATGGTAAATAGCATTTAGAACAAATGGACACTTTTAGGAGTACATTGGAAAGTTTTTTTTTTGACATTAAAGGTGGGACTGGTTGCAAGGAACTGAAGTAAAAAAAAATGTGATTTCATAAATCTCCACTCTTTTGAAGTGAATTTTTGAGATATTGTTTGGTTAGTAAGTTTCTTGAGATATCATGTTTGGTTATAATGTTTCAGGCTTTTTGTATATGAGTCCCTTAAATCTAGCTTAGTTTTACGTAAGTTCCCAAATCTTGTTATTAGCTTAAAACTCCCCAAGTTACTAATATTCCAGTTATGAGTCCTTGGGTCAACTTCACCGAAGGATAATGAGATTATTCTGTTAACAACAAAATTTAATTTATTTAACACTTCTATCCCTCTTTTCCACCCCTTCTCTTTTTCTCCTTCTCTAATTGCTTTCTCTCTCTTTTGGAAACCCTCACGACATGATCCAAGATCGACTAGGATACATACATGTCCATATTGATCCAACTTTGTTCTCTTCAAAGTTCAATCTTCCGAAGCGGGTCATCGTTTTTTAAAATGATTTTTATGGGTTACCTTATATTGGATGAAAAGTCATGGAAACTCAATTAGAAGTTTTGACCAAATTATTTATTAATATTTCTTCAAAATCAAGCACCCACTTTTAAACTTGCATATGATTTTTTTTATTGCATGTCATATTTTTTATTTTTTATCATTGCATGTAATCATTAATGACAAATTTCTACCTTCTAGCAAATAAACAACATTTGAGATTGGAAACTCACTTTTCTACACTTTCTTATGGTTTCTAGAAACCGAAAGAAAATAAGTTTCTTAATTTCCAAAACTTTCCATTTACCAAATAGGTCCTCCACTTGCTTGCAACCATAACCAAACACGTCCTAATTGGGAAATTGCTAACACACTAGAATAAAATACACTTTTTATATAGGTAGATTAGATTACCAACATAGTAAATGTGTTTACTATGCTCATTTTCATTAACGTATTAATCCTTTTTTTTGCAGAACTATTAATCATCTAGGAAACGTTTTTTTGCAACTTGGGAAGTGAAATTCTAGTATTTAATTGTGATAGTTCGGTTGTATACATAATTGCACATATAATATTGAAATTTGATGTTATTTCCATAAACATTTGCTAAATATTAAATTCTCACCATGGCTATTTAACAAGTAGTCCAGGACCAAAGTATAATTACCATATTTAATAAACCTCTTATGAGTTCGACAAACGGTTGTCCACTTCTTTTTGGGTTTTCAGCAAGTCTGTTAATGTATAATCTTAATACATTCCCTTTCTTATGCTTGCATATCCCATGTCCTTGTCCTGTTGCAATACACTTGGAATTATGTTCAATCTAATAATTTCATTTGTATTTCAGTTTATACTTGTGTCTGTATGCATCTTTCTATGACGTTCTGATTTCTATTCTATTTTCAGCATTGGTTGTGTCGATATTGGAAATGCTTTCTTATTTTTTTTCATCTTGCTCTTTTCTTAGACCAAGAAACTGTTGCTATGATTGAACCAAAGCGGCAACGGTGTTTGAACTTAGAGACCATCAAGGCTCCTGAAGCACAAACATCTCGTATAACTGCTACTACGCCAAAAGATGTTTTTCAGCCTAGTCTCAGAAGGTCACTTTCTAGGACTGAGACTTCAATTAGTGCAGAGGCACCAAAGGAGCGCGTGGGTGAGCATCAATTTCAGAAAGCTGTTACTGATTTTTCTGTTCTTCTAGTTATTATAAATTACTGGTAAAAGTTGTCTAATGTAGCATTCTTTTATTGATATTGCAGTGCCACCGCCACTGGGAGCTGCTACGACTTCTTTGAGGATTAATAATTTTCTGCGCCCTTTCACTCTGAAGGCTGTGCAGGAGCTACTTGGCAAGACTGGAACTTTCTCTGATTTCTGGATGGACCATATCAAGACGCACTGCTATGTGACAGTATGTTCCTTATTTCCCTGTTATATATATCATGCACCAATTGGAATGATTATTATTGTTATTTTAGATGATGCACACGGCAATGGATCTGGTAGTAAGTTAAGCATAGTAAATTACAGCAGATTGAGAAACCTTATAAACCATATGCTCTTGAAAAGTTCAGTTAAACTGAACTACTACTGCTAAATCCCTATCTTATTGAGAAATACTGATGATTCTAGATTGACAAATTTTAGCTTGGATTTGGTATAGCTGTAGCTTATCAAATTGGGTAACCAGAAGCAGCTTTTTTTTTTTTTAATCCCCATGCTTCCAGAATTAGCCCAAAAAAGCACTAGCTTTTCGAACGAATAAGCAGAAGTTGGTTCTATCAAACTTACTTTTTGTTGCTTTTCAGAAAATTAAGGAGCAGCCGCGTAGAAACTTATACCAAACCCAGCCTTAGTAGGTTCCTTTCCATATTCATAATGCTATGTATGCATCAAATGATATTATAGTTGGCATCCATTCTATGAACATTGTGCTCATAAAAGCTGTTATAAGGATGTATCTTGTGGGCATGAAATTTAATGAATTGTATCATTTATAATATCCCAAGAGCAGTTACTGTTTTTATCAGCTTTTACTCTAACTACGACTTTGGAACTATCCAGGCACTGGATAATAAGGTATAGATTATCTCATTTCATTGCACGTTTAATTGTTTAGACTTGCATGGGGGCCAAGTCTTGCTAGAGTGAAATTTCCATACAAGTCTAGTACTTCCCAATCATACTAAATCTTGAGCAGCTATTTCTGAAATAAACATATCAATCAAAAACTTTTCTGACATCAATAATTACTTTTGACCTTCTGATGTTAGTGACGTCCCAATATTATGCACAGAAACTGTCTAATATCTTGAAACCTCTAACTTTAGTCCCCTCGGGTAAAATAAGAACAGCACCCACATTTTTTTTACCATTAGCAAGAAGTTGTTCAGTTGGCATATCATAAGGAATTTGAACAACTGCTTCAAATACAGTATCTGGAAGTTTCGCCTTAGTCTTAGATTTCAGTCATCTGAAACATAATTTCTATACATTAACAGTGCATTCTTATTTTGGAATTGTTCTGAAGACATCTATTCAATGGTTAATTTTTGGCAGTATCCATCAGTAGAGGAAGCTGTAGCGACTCGAAATGCCCTGTACAACCTCCAGTGGCCCTCCAATGGAGGACGTTTCCTGACGGCCGAGTTCGTTGACCCTCAAGAAGTGAAGACACGATTGGAGGCCCCTCAATCGTCTGCCCCTGTCATCTCCAGCCCTACCATTCCCACTGCCTCACCGTTTCAGCCCCAAACCCAGGTCGTGCAGCCGCCTCGTCACCCTCTCAGGCAGCAACAGCTACCTCCCCCCCCACCCCTGCCTCCACCACCTGCACTGTCCAACCCCCTTCCAATCAGGGAACGACTTCCACCACCCCCACCTCCCCCGAAGAAGCCAGAGCCATCCATTGTGACCCTCGATGATCTTTTCAAGAAGACAATAGCCACACCGAGGATCTATTACCTACCTTTATCTGAAGAGCAGGTTGCTGCAAGGCTTGTTGATCAAGGCAAGAGAGCACAAGAGGGGCAGTAAATTGAATTGGGGCAGAGACGGTTTCTTGTAGGTGGGGTAGCTGGGTCTTTATGAGCTGTCATTAGGTTACTATTGTGTAGACTGAAGTTTGTGTTCAACAGGAGAGTGACTGGTTGAAGTTTTTGTGTAGACTGTCACTAGGTTATTAGTGTGTACTGCAGGTTTCTGAGTCTGGTATCATGGAACTTCTTAATAGACGAATCATTTTCCCAGCATAGTTTGTGCCAAGCGTATGAAATGTGACGAGAACTCGGCTGAACTCTATTATTGATAGTACAATTTCGGTTTCATGGACAACTTGTCAAGAATTGAATCTATACTGAATTTTCTAGGAAATATTGAGCAATATAAATCCATATTGCTTGATTCGAACCATAACAGAAATCGATCCGAACCAAATAATCGATTAGGTTTATCCGGGTAACCTATTTCTACTGTTTAATAGGCCCGAGTCCAAAGCTGAAATCGTGGTTAAATAATACTAAAATTTATAATTTTTATGCACACATTTATTGTATTTTATAGTTGCATTCAAAGATGGACTAATTGTTAAATTGCGAAAGATGGAATTTAAAATACATACATATAATTGTTGTTTCAAAATATACACATTTTTAATTATAAAATATACATAGAATTGAGAACATTTACATAATTGCATAAGCTTATTCGGTTTTCGATTTTGGACCGCAATCCGGAACCAAATAATTTTTTTTTAGTATTTTCAAAACCAAACTCGAATATTTTTTTAGTATTTAGCAAAAATGAAACCGAACTAATTTTTTTTTTCAAACTGAACTGAATATCTTATTCGATTCGATTCAAATTTTGGTCCAAAACTGAATAATGCTCACTTCTAGAAATGTCCATGATTTTGACTTTTATTTTAGTTCTTGTCTCTTCTACATACTTTTAACGTCTGGCTACATGATATTTTGTATGTTAGAAGTGGTCAAGTTAACACTTCGGTTTTCATATGAAGAAGGCGAGAAAGTGAGAAGGTACATTATAATAATAACAAAAAATAATTAATTATCTAACTAAATTGATAAATGTTTATTAATATTAACTATTTAAATTTTTTAGTTTAAATATTAATAATCAATATGACCAAATATTCTATTAACTAAATATAGTATAATAAATAATATTAGTTTGGTGTATTATTAGTTATTTATTTTAATTAATTACTTTAATTGTTTAATATTAACTAGCATTATAAAGTATTTGAAATCTATATTGCACGAGCACGTATATGACATGATACAATCAAGACAGAGATGGTACGGACACAATATATATTTTGACGTATTTTAATATATTGACGTATTTTAATATATTTTGGAGTGTCGGTGGTATATTTGGTATGTGTTCGGCGATACAATCCACAATTTTTTTTTGAGTGTTTGGGATTACTACCTAGTTATTTAATTTATAGAAGTGAATATTAAGCTAAATTGATAAAGAACTATTAATAATTATTTAACTTATTAGAAATTAATACTAAAAATTGATAACTTTAATTAAAAGGAAACCAAAAAAAAGAAGGGCGTACGGAGCCCTCCTTTTGGAGTCCACATACACCCAACATGATCTTCAAGAGAATAAGAGCATCTCCAACCCTATTGTCTTGTTTTGTGTTGTGAATCCTATGTGGCATGAGGCACAAGACAATGTCTTGTATATGTGGCAAGATTATATTCACAAATGACAATGAGTTTAAAAAGTCATCTCTAATGCAAAAGTATTGAGAAGGCAATATAAAGTAATTTTTTACAACTTCCAAGACAACTTTTACTCTTCTACTTCTTTTTATAAATATTTTTATTCACAAATGATGATGTGGACATAAAGACATTGTGAAGTGCATTGTCTAGATCTAGACAACCAACTTCACATTGTCTTTGCCATGTCATTGACATGTCAACTCCACACTTTATTTCACATATGCATTGGAGAAGTACTTTTGGAAAAAATGGTTGTCATTCTTATGTGGCAACCATTTTTTTCAAAGTCACAATAGGGTTGGAGATGCTCTAATGCCTCCCAAGTTCTTATATGTACTTCCATGTTGAACAAAACACAGTCTTAACTCTTAAGAGGAGTAGAAGATTTTCAAGTTGGGTATATGAAACGAGTAATGCTATCCGTACCTCCAAATTGTCCCTCTAAACCATTCCTTTAAATCATTCTTCCTTATGTGACGGTTGACATGGCATGTTAAATAATATTACGTGTCATATGAGATGACAGATGAGATAACAAATTTTAACTAAAAAAATTAATTACCCAATTTTTTTCATGTTAATATTAATATTAATATTGATGTTAATGTTAACGTTAATATTAATTTAATGTTAATGTTAATATTAATATTAATATTAATATTATTTTTAATTTTAATGTTAATTTTAATTTTAATTTTAATTTTAGTTATAAAATTTGTCATGTCAGCTGCCACATCAATATGCCACGTCAGCTGTCACGTAAGGAGGAATAATTTGGAGGGACAAATATTCATATGAAAAAGGGAGTATTTTTCCCCTTTACTATGATACAAAGGATGGTCCAGATTGAAACATCCAAGTATATCTGATGGTCATGATTAAAATTTTGTGAACTCTCCACTAAAAAAAAGAATGGTCGGAATTAATTTATTTGAAATATACTTTGATATTTTATTTATTGGGTTAAAATAAAATATTCAAAAGAGTGTTGAGAGAGTACCGTGAGACAGAACAAAAAAGTGAATTGGCAAGCAAGCTATTGTGTGCCATTCTTGATACTTGAATTAAGGGGCCTATTTAGCAATTTGAAAGTCTTAGAATCTGAGAAACTCATTTCTATTGGTTTCTAGAAATCTAAAAATATATATATATATTTCCAACTTAGGATGTTGCATATTCGGTAGAAACTATAAAATAGAAACATGTGGTTAATAATTGTTGAAATAAGTTTTCCTTTTTCTGTGCTACTTGTGTCTCGAGGAAGCTCAATCATAAAGCTTCAAGGATTTGATGGGGACAACACGAAATTGAGATTGTGGTGGATGGATACTAAACTAGTTTTACTTTTCTACCCTTTCTTAATTTCTCTCTTATTTTTTATTTGTCAAACATTCCATATCACAAACTAAGTCATTTTAATATTAACACCGAACTCGAGTGGCTCTTGTTGTGACTAATTTAGAAGAAAAAAAAAGTTTCCTCCAAACTATCATTTCTTATATGACAACTGACGTAGCATGTTGATGTGACAGCTAATATGACAAATTTTAAAATAAAAATATATATTAAAATTTAAATTTAAATTAATATTAACATTAGCACTAAGCCACTAATACTGACATCAACAAAATCGGATATTAATTTTTTTAGATTAAAATTTGTTATGTCAACTAATATATTAGATGATACATAATATTATTTAACATGTCATGTTACGTGATTCGAAGAATAATTTTGAGGGACGAAAGTATTAGTCCATTTGGAGGGCATTCTGAGCTTATCATTGGAATGTTGTGGCCCATCAAATGCTTCCTTCTTTTTTTTTTGTATTGTTTGTAGGATTGTTAACGAAAGATGAGTACACGATCATGTGAAGGGAGGAATTTTGTCAACGAAATGTTTCTTTCTTTATGTGGGTCCATTTCTCGCAAGCCGGATTGATAATGAATTGTTGATTTCATTTGTCTGGAGAACAATTGTTAACATAATTTTCTCTCTATATGATCCTCACAAGCAGGGCTGTTAATGAAATGAAATATTGTCCCTTTAATAATAGAAGCGATGAAGGAATACTTCTAAATATTATTCAGATTCGGATGACATTGTTGGGCGAACAGAAGTGCAGCCAACCTATCTGAGATAACCAACCAATCTAATGAACACCAAATACAGATCAAAGACAACATATATGACGATGACTATGTCACATGGACAAATTCTAATCTTTATAACTCATATGAAATTACAATATTAACAAAGATCAATGTTGAATCATTTGTCCTAATAGGTTCAACCACCTCATCACACTCAAGAAGAGAAGAAAGAGATTAAAATTGAAATCACCTACCAAATCCCGTAGCAATTTTTCTGAACTAAGGCGACGACTCCTCAATAGATCAACTCTTTCTTTTGTCTTAGATGGTGAGCCCTGAGAGAAAAACACAACTTTCTTTTAGATTTCTATGGATGAGCAACCTGAATCTCCACCTTTGTGTTATATTCTTTGTGCCTAGCCTCCACCCCCAACCATATATATAAGATGATAAAATTCTATTATAGGCCATAATATGATTTTCTAAATAGGAATAAATATGAATTCTATTATACCTAAAACAGCTACTCCTATTCCAGACCAGACTCCAACAATCTCCCCCTTCAGTTCTGATGAGAGAGTGTTGACCCCATGGCTCCTCAACTAGACTCCATGTTCGTCATCCCGCAATAGAGTTCTTGCTCTCCCATGCCATTGATCTTCGATCCACCGAGCTGCTTTGCATCTTCATTCGTCGTCTCTAGCTTCTCGACCGTCACGTCGACGCTAGCTACCATGCGTAGCACCTCCTACACCACTAGGATCCTGCCGATATCAATAACATGGTCAAGACAGAAGTCCCTGATAAGCAGCCTATCGCAAATCTTGCTGTCTGTCCCCGCTTTCGTCTTCCACCAGAATGTACTACAATTTTGTTAAGCTTCTTCATCCTTGGCTGGACCAACCAAGCGGACGATGTGGTTCTCATAAGATTCAAACTCCTAAACCTGTCCACCTTCGTGCCTGACACTGAAGCTCCCTATTACACATGCATCGAGCAGAACATCATGAACTGTGCACGTCGTTGATAAGCCACAGCTCTCCCTGATTTGGGTGAATAGTGATGCATTCGTCTCTGATTGAGTTTCCTGCAAACCTTGATCTCCTTCCTGGCTTCGAACTGCTGAAACTAATGTTGCTCCGCGAAGCTTTTGCAAACCACCCGTCGCCAAAATCGAATTCGTACATCAACCCCCACATGGAGACTGACTAGTTATGGGACCGACATACTGACCCTCAATCTTTGTCACGTCCCGGTTCCAAAATATGAAACCAAGCCATGTGGCGATGGCCAACGAGTACCACTCTAATGGCTATCTCAATTTAATGGAACCATTAAGGTAGCACTTAAGCTGAAAAGTACAAACAATAAATAATTGTCCAAAAATCTCAAGAACTAATTCATCCACGGGAACATGAACATAAGGAATGGAAAATACGAGAACCAGTCTGCAGCCTAATAATCATATGTCCAAATAGACTCGAAAAGAATAATATGAATCTAAATACTAGTCTACTAAGCAGATACAAACAACATGAATTGAGTCATATAAACTACGAAAGAGTGAATATATACAGAGAGTACATACATGAAATACAATGGGAGCTCATCAACAATCCAGCAGAGATCTCTGTAGACCATGCGACTAACCTAGAAGGAAACCAGGTTCTCAGCGGAATGCAACAAGGTACATAATATGAAAGCCAGATGTAAACAACACTATAAATGTGAGTATGAAAACTGTACTCAAGACATGGTAAATCTAGAACAACCACTCTATGTGATAATCAGTTTTGAGGACAATGTTCAATACGTGAGCTTTCCAAATATAAAATCCGTAGCTCCGGTATAGAGACTCCCGGTGTATATGAAACAGTGTGTGCGTAGTAGCCCAAGCATCTAGTAGCTGTCCTCCCCTCTAAAGGAACCATACGAGTTGAATCCACGACTCACTTTGTCTGATCCTCTAACAATAATAGTCGGGTCATATAGTAGTTCAGTAAAAAAAGGAATTTAATCTGGAAATAAGTAGTCGACACAGGTTCTGGACTTTCGAACAACTCTGGAATACAGGAAGTCTGGAAGTATGAAAGTGTATATAATGTCCTATGGCACAGCTGTATCCAGGATGGTACAACCACGGTATCATGATCAGTTTCTAATGATCGATACTAGACGTTACAAACGTACGCCTGCACCCGAATCTGCCTCGGACGTGAAGTAATCAATCTACGGTCCTACGTCGGTAGGAGATACCACAAATAGAATAGAGTATTTGAATAATTTAATTGATGAACTGAATACAAAGATGGCAAGGTACATTGCCTGGTTCCGAATACTGAGGAGAAATAGCTGATCCAACGCCCACGTCCGAGGAGTAAAAAGGACCCAGAGGAAATATTTTGGAATTTAGCTAATTATTCAACTAGAATCCTTTAAAAGTAAAAGAAAAATTAATTATCTAACCAGAATCCTATCTATTAGAGGAAATATTTTATTAAGACTTGGATTACTAATTATTATTTTAATAAATAAAAGACTATGTTTTAAAAATACAAACCTCCTCAATACCATAATATTCTCTCTCCACATAAAATCCTGAATTATACACTGCCAGATCTAATATTTCTTGTTTAGGACCACAACCTAGTCTTGATTGCTCATAGTCTTACATTCTTCATGTTTCTAAGAATCTCCACTCTATATTATTCCCAGTGATATTTATACATGAATTTCCTACGCACTATCTACTAGTGAACTCTCAGGTTCAAATGGTTACTCGATTCAGTCATTCTAGATCACAAAACTCTCACATAGAAATATTCCTATAATCAATCTCTCATTTTCCCCACATAGCATACACAGAGCCTTGTATATTAAGGTTCTTCTCCTATACAAAGGAAAATGAAAGAAAATAAAATAAAAAAATACATTGCTAATAAACCTCACATCTACTTACACCGCACTTGTGAGCATTTCTAAACACATGCATTAGACACTAGCATGGTTATACTGCCCAAATTTATTTTTATCAAAATGGCCACAAGCTTCTTCTATCTTCATATACACACAATATACAACCCCAACTTCCTATTTCTCTCATTCTGATCCATACTTTCTTACATCTTGCCAACCCACACCATTAATTCACTTCTACTACCACTTCATTCAGGAAGAAGGATACAACATTGTATCTCTATGCAACAAATCAGTCTAGTTAGTGTGACGTGCCCCTTGCATGTTACACAGAACGTTTACTCTACTAGTAGTAACAGTCGACACACTTTTCCTTATACTTTCCTCTCGATGCGTAGCTGGCATGTAGACGTATCATAGTCCTACGTATTTTGTGACTGGGCGTTATATATTGTTTTGGTAGCCCACGTAGGTCGAGTTAGCCGTTTCTGTTACGTTACTGTACCGAGCGGGCCTGCGAATATGGTTAAACCCTTAGGAATCTCAATCCACAACTGCTTGATAATTCTTTTTGAAATTTCTCTACCGTCCTTGACTTCGTATTTGCTTTCGACTATTCTTTCTTTGCTTTCTCATGCCATTGCTTCTTGTCCCTTCCTATTTCAGAACGACGAATGATCGTGCTATATGAAATTTATCAGAAATCCTTAAGTTATAGTGTAAGTTAATTTACTTATTGAATTTTGGTTGCTTAATAGATATGAGGGGATTAGAGATGTCATATGCCATAGATATCTAGTAATATAGATTTTGCAACTAGAATACAAGGGTTATAAAATTTAGGACATCATGGGTTTAATGGAGTAGTGTGACCAAAGGTGGGGAAACGTCCTCAGTATAAAAATAAATCTATGATCAATTACGCTCTTATGGTAGTCACTTGATCAAGAATAGAGTGGTAGTTTTAGTGTAGAGATTGACCCTCTACGAGAAGAGCCTAAATATAGCCTAACTTAACCCATTTACTATTTGCCCTATCAGTTGTATGATTAGGATTCGACGAAATAGTAGGTATGACTTAGCTTGGTCAGGTAAAAAGGAGACTTATATAAAAAAATTGTGATAATAATATGGTTAGGAGGACAAGCCTTCAACCTGACCATTGCAAGACCGCCAGTAACAAGAAGAGAGACTAGATATAACCATCTATAGTTTTACGATAGAGGTGTTATAAAACCAAGTTGTTTAGGATAGATTATACTTACTTCAATTATTAGGAGATACCGTAGTGACCTAACTTATCCCTTGAACTAGCGTGGTTCTTCGTTAGAGCCTTATTTTAATTTCGAGGATGAAATTCATTTAAGGTGGGTAGATTGTGAGGACTCTTTTTTGGAATTATTTTTTTATTTTATATGATTTCTATTTGTTAGATTAAAGTTTATTTTTCATTATGACTATAGATATACTTTTTCGTAGCTTAATTTTTGGAGCACAAGAAATGCCAATCTTTCAAATATCCTTCATGAGTTTTGAAGTAGACAACTCCATTTTCAATTTGATATATTATGTCCCATCCAAACTTGTTCCTTAGCATTCTTTTGACTTCGTACAACTTCGGATCAATTTAGACTATTTGACTATTTACCGTATTCTAGGCCTAACTTCCAACTTACGTTCGGGACTCGACATAGATCAAAACTATTTGACCCAACATATGGTTTTGACCTATTTTGAGCCTACGACACACCTGTGAAGGGTGTGCCACTCAATCGAATCTCCATGTGCTATTTAATTATGAATGGCACATGAGACTCATGGGTTGACTTTTCGAGTTCGATTTGACTAGAAAATATATTTTGACCCTAACCTAGCTAATCCCATTTTGTAGAGCTATGTTTGGTTGCCATGACTTAGTAGAATTATTATGAATTTATTTTGGGATTCTATATAGCCAAATAGGTTTAAATACATTTTGTATATATATATGATTAATTTATAATAGCCTAAATACTATATATATATGGCTTTAGTCATGGTTAAGTTTGAGATGCATATCGACTAGAAATTTTGGCACGGAAAGTGTAGTCATGTGCTTTGACTAGTGTTTTAGCCATGGCAGGGGAGACATGGCCATAGTTGTTTCCCAACTAGGAAAACAAGTCAAAGTTGTGACTTGAGCCCTATAAATGTTTAATTAGTATTCATTAAGAATTTTGACTTTATAGAAAACCTGGTTGAACCATTCTAGTCCGGACTTGACCCGAACCAAATCCAAACCAATGTAGTCATGTAGTACGTCCAAAGATGTGCATATGGATAATTATTGTGTCAATATAATTAGTGTATTTATTTTAGTAGCTAAATAAGTACTTTTATATATGGGTGTTATATTATATATTATATATATATTATATAATTATTATATATATAAATATATATAAAAAAAATATATATAATATTATATATATATATATATA